>JARFXV010000478.1:0-435000 GCA_031761425.1 Cosmopolites sordidus | reverse complement strand
GTGTGCTGTAAATGCTACCGGAGTCTACATCCCACCAATGCTAATTTATCTACGACATAGACATTCATCTCCTTTAGAAGCAGATGGCGCTCGTGAAACTGTCTATCGGTGCTCAAAAAATGGGTGGATTAATGAAGATCTCTTGTTCTCGACAATCATTCTAGCAACATCTCTTTGAGAGCTTACCAATTTTGCAAAAGCAACAACATACTGATATTATCATTGCCACTACATGACTCGCATAGGATACAGCCTCTTGATATTTCCATCTATGGCCCACTTAAAGCAGCTTAAAAACAAGAATTCAACCTTTTCATGAAGAATCAATTGGGAAAAAAGATCACACAAAATGATCTCGTTTCACTGTTCAGGAAAGCTTCAAAAAATAGCAACCATCCCAAAGGCTGAAGCGGGTTTTGCTGCTACAGGAATATATCCTTTAAACCCGGACGTGTTTACAGACACAGATTTTGTGGCTGCTGATGTTTTAAACAGCAACAACGTTGTAGTTTCGGTAGAAGAAATACGAGACCGGGATAATTAGACTCCAAATGGCCAAATAATATTAGATGAACCTAGTGATCCACCAACTCATTTCCAGACAAACTCACCTCAATCGCCTTCACTTCTTGTTGATGTAATTGAACCAGCCCCGATAAATAGTGCACCAACGACTTCCAAATTCGAGCAACGGACTAACTTTTATTACAACTCCATTCCTTCAACTTCGGGAGTTCAAAATACTACCATTGCTAAGAATCTTCCGCCGCTGCCAAATAAATGAAGAGACAAGAAAAAATGTGTTCATCTCGCAAAGTGCATGCAACCGTGCTAACAGAAACTCCTAATAAAGAAGTTCTGGTTGAGAAAGAAAATATAAAAATAACAAAAGAAAAAAAAGTAACTCGGAAACCAAAACTGAAAAAAGGCAAAGCCTGACAGACCTGTGGGAAGATGAAGATAATAACGCTGATTAGGACTTGGAAAATAAATGTATAATCTGCGATGATTATGGACAAAACAACGAGATGTGGGATAGGTGTGTGCTGGGTGGTCTCTAGGCTCACGCTGACTGCTCAGGGTACAACAAAGCTTGACCGGTAGTGCCAACCTAGTGACTGGTATTCCCTGCCATGGTGCTTAATAGCGGTCAAAATCGTTTATTTTTTAAATATTGATTAGGCCAATTTTCTTTTACTTATTGATCTCAATTATTGTGATTTTGTTAGAAGAATAGAAGAAGAAAGAAAGTTTAATTAGAAGAAAGTTTAATTAGCAAAAACATTAATAAAGAAATATTGATTATCATGTGATTTGTGATAATGTATTCTTAAGTGATCGGTAACACCCATTCTTGCCCTACATAAATAGCAACCCTCGTATTGAACTTATTAATATGCTCTATTCCATCTATCCGAATCTGCATCTGCAATCGCCATTACTTTAGTTTTTCTGCATTTATCCACATACCCTATTTTTATAATTTTTTTTTCCATATTGATGGTTCGCTTGTAAATCTGTTTTGATTCCTGCCATGATCACTACATCATCAGCAAAGGCTTTTGATATTAATTTTTATTCGTAATCATATTCTTCAGAGAATAAACGTCTCGGAGAAATTTAATTTCTAACAGGCGACATTTCACAGTATACTATTTTAGTTGACATATCCTCCACCTCTGTTTGCCTTTCATTATTTACAAATAATTTGTTCAAACAAAACATCCATATACGTTTTCGGCAACAATTTAAAGTTAATTAAATCTAAACTTACCATAGAAATATCCTCTAAAATAATATTCGTGAGTTAATACCACTCACTCCTAATATATAATAAATAATATTCAATATCGATATGTTTAAGCACTGATAGTACTAGCACTGTTTAGCACGGTAAACTTAAGACATATGCTAAGTTAACATCCTTAGTATTTCGCTATCATTAT
Organism: Cosmopolites sordidus; assembly: GCA_031761425.1. Taxonomy (NCBI): domain Eukaryota; kingdom Metazoa; phylum Arthropoda; class Insecta; order Coleoptera; family Curculionidae; genus Cosmopolites; species Cosmopolites sordidus. The sequence continues at coordinate 433,054 of JARFXV010000478.1, read as the reverse complement.
TAAAACATGAAGGATCTGTTTTTATCTCGCACTTTATTGTTTGAGATAGTTTAAATATTTGAAATGCTATTTAAGAATTAAGATAACAGTACAGTCGTTTGGAAAGAAAATATGTTATTCGTAAGATCTTAGAAAAAGTCATGTTGATTTCTTGCTTTTTTTCTTGTTTACTTTTTAACTGTGAAAGTGTCGAGACTAGGTCACTTAAAAAATCCATATTAATTATGTCGAGGTTTTTTTTTATTAGTCTACTCAATATATTGAAGAATAAAAAAACACTACGAAAAATGAATTTTGAACTGTTTGTGTAAACTATTACGGTAGTCTTCTTCTTATTATTTTTTTTCTAGCCAGCTGGTTTCTCCTTAGGTTACGTCCCAAACAATGGGGATATGCGAACCTGCTTTCATCAAAACGCTGCTTTCTGGGCCCGCACTATACGGAGCGACCCCACAAGTGCTGATTTTTGCATTTTCCAGGCCAAGATTGTAAAGACCAGCCTGCAGATTGGTATAACGTTTAACTCCTTGATGAAGGAAGATTTCATGCTTCCCAAAGAACCGATAATAAGTATCACCAATTTTATAAAAAACCCTGGATACAGATCAAAAAGCTCGAAAAGAAGGTCTCTGTACTTATCCCACTTCTCCATCTCTTTGGTAGGGATTTTAAGTTCTACGGGCAAGAGAATTCAATGACATACATTTTTCCGGTAATGTTATCGATCAACACTATGTCTGGTTTGGTTGCGTTAAGCTTCCTAGTAATAATAATAATAATACTAATCGAGATTAATAAACGAGGATCAACTATATCCGGAAACTAAGGGTTTTGTTATTGCTATCCAGGATAAAGTTATCAAAACCAACAATTACAAGAAATATATTCTTAAAGAAAACACTGAGAATGTATTTGTGAAGTGTGGCAAAATAGGGGAGACTGTTGTGCACATAATTGGCGGATATCCTACTTTAGCAGAAAACGCATATTTAGGAAGGCATAATCAGCTTGCTAAGATAATCTACTAAAAACTGGCACTTAATCATGGTTTTTTACCAATATCTACTCCGTTGTATTATAAATACAGTCCTCAAGCAGTTCTGGAGTCTGATGATGTACTGCTCTACTGGGATAGACCGATAATAATAGACAGGACTGTCGGCTACAATAGACCAGACATAGTCTTAACAAATAAAAAAGAAAAGCTGGGAACAATTATTGATATTGCCATACCGCTGTCTCACAATATACATAAAACGGAGGTAGAAAAAGTATGAAAATCTTTCTAATGAACTGAAGAACATCTGGCAACTTGAAAAACTCAAAATCGAACCTTTTGTAATTTTCACAGAGGGATTGGTAAGTCACAGGTTCTCCAATAGTTTAACAAATTGCGGACTAAATAGAAATGTCATAAAAGTGGGACAAAGTGCTATGTTGTTGCAAACCTGCCACATAGTTCGAACATTTTTGTCTTAATACCAACGGAATACTGGGTTATAATGAAATTTATCCTCAGGCTCCGAGACAAACTCGAATCGGGACGAATCGGTTTATGGTTTTCAGCTTTTTGAGCTGAGAGAGTGACACAAAGTCAATGAGATGGATAATAATAATAATTATTATTATTATTATTATAATTCAGACAACTGGAATAATTATACAAGAGTGGAAAAATATGTCTCTACATGATCTTCACCGTCATGAAGTCGACAAGAGAGCGTCGAACGCCTGGTTGAAATGGGGAGGTCTTTTTCCGGAGACTGAAGGCTTTATGTGTGCAATTCAGGATCAGGTCGTGCACACTAAAAATTACCAAAAATATATCATTAAGGATGCTCGAGTATCAAATGACACGTATAGAAAATGCCACAAAAAGCCTGAGACTATCCAACATATTGTAGAAGCATGTGGTAGACTCTCCCAGACGGACTATCTTCACCGTCATAACCAGGTGGCCAGTATAGTCCACCATGAGCTTGCAAGTCGTAATAACCTTATAACAGAGCGAGTTCCTTATTATAAATACACCAAAAAGAAGAACACAGCATTCCTAATCGACTGTTCCAAACACATACAACATTCAAAAGACAGCTGAAGAAACAGTGCAAAAATATACAGACCTCAAGTTAGAAATAAAACGGATATGGAAGTTGAACCAGGTCCATATTGTGCCATTGATAATTTCAATAACTGGCATTGTACCAAAGAATCTGAAAAATAACATAAAATTTCTGGGACTAAAAGAAGATCTGTTTAAAATAATGCAGAGGGCGGTAATCCGTAATACCACTCGCATCGCCCGAAAATTTTTGGAAGAATGAAGTAGTTTTGGCTACGACCCGCACTCTATTTAAAATCCAGTTTGGCTGAGAAAAAGGATGAAAAGAAAGGCATAATAAAAATTAAGAGGCAGTCGAACAACAATTAGATCATCTAAATTTAGTTACACCAAAGACTTCACCACAAAATCAACATAGAGCGGAAATTAATAACGGAGTAAAAGATCGAAATTCCCCGATACGTGCGGCTCGCCCCCCATAAGAAGGGCAGTCACTAGGATCGAACGCACTCCACGTATCAGATGGACACGCGAAATAACCGAATCGGAATTAATTAACATCAAGAGAGAAATCGGTAATGAACTACATCAAGACATTACATATCAACAGCATCAAGAAGATACTATAATCGTTCTTAACTCGAATTCAGAGAAGTAACAAGTAGAACAAACTCAAAATGTATCATCAGAAGCCTCATCGTCTGAAAATGAAGAATCAATCTCACAACGTAACTTTTCTAACATATGAGAGAGGTTTTACCGTAATTTGACCAGTTTTGCTGGCTCAAATCCATTGAATATGCCAAATTCCAGTAGTGCGCATATTGCAAAATCACGTATTACTCTAAAGCAGATTAACAGAGTTTTGTAATCACATCTATCTTGGATGATAAATCTATGCGATATACATCTTGCATTATATTGTGCAGCAGTGATCTGCAGCAGTGATCCATCGAAATTTCCTGCCAAAAGACTTACACCCATAATGCGGCCGGGCATAGTATCCAGAAAAATCCACCTGTTTGGAAAACGCGCCTTGAAAACAATATCAATGATTTCTGAAGGGCAGTTGACATTATTTCAGAGTATCTTTCTGGTAATCCGTCAAATAAAGAATCAAGAAAAACAAAAATAATTTCCAAAAAATCTGGCATTGACTTCGATGATTCAAGTCTGACAGAAAATTGTTAGATCTAAAAGATCGGTTTAGGTAGAAAGCTAAATCGAAAGGGACCAGGCTAGTAAGATATAATGAACTAGAAAAGCGAACACATCAAAATTTAGTATTTGCAAATAGGGAAAAGAAATTTTATAGAGAACTCGAAGCAGAAGGTAATAGCAAGTCAGAACTTAAGAATATGGATGTGTCTTCCTTTATGGAATATTAGAGATCGGTGTGGAAAAAATCAGACGGCTACGAAAAATTGGCTCCTTGGGTTAAAACCATTCAAGAACGGACAAATGCTCTTCCAGATATGGAGTGTAACTCCATGTAATGTTTGTCCTTTATATTTTCTCAAACGCAATCCATGAGTGTTGTTCTGCCATCTATTCGGTTTTGTTTATTTAGGTTTTGTGGGATAAAACACCGGTTGGCTCATTTGCAATCAATTTCATTAGCGTACTGTTTGAATCAATGAAATGTATTTTCTTGATTGAGACAGATATTTTTTACGCTCACAAGGGCTCTACCCCAACATTCTTGGGATGTATAGTTTCTTCGTAGATGAGTTTGGATGCAGGCATCAGAACTTTATTTATGCTCGGCGTGTCAACCTATCCAGTTCATCAAGGTCAGTTTCTGACCATTTAACAATGCCAAAAGAATATGTCAGAGTTGGTACTGCCCAACCGTTGATCACGGTGTTTAAACGATCACGATCGTTGGTGTTTAAAAGCTTTGTAAGTCTCTTTTGGAATAGAGTGGAAAAGTCTTTCTCTAAGTGATTGTGATCAAGTTTTTACTTTTGAGGTATTCCTAAATATTTGTATAATTCTTCTGGTGCCAATTGTTGTATGAACAGAATGTTAAATGTTGATTATGTACCTTTCTCTTCTGTATACTAATGGTAGAACATTTGTCCAGTCCGAATGCCATTTTGATATCCCTACTAAATATTTCGACCATTTTTTATCAAGGAGTTTAATGTTTCTCTAGTTTCTCCATATAGTTTAAGGTCATCCATATAGGAGAAATTATTATAATAATATATTCCTACTCATGTTCTTCTTCTTTAGTTTCTTCTTTAGATAAAGGCCTGTGTTTTTCTAAACTTTTTCCTCCTATGAGATCGATGTCCAGCTGTCTCGACATCTTTTCGGTAATCTGGACTCTTGTTATCTATCTTCTCTTACTGCTCCAGCTAATAAAGTGACTTTCAAACTGAGCGGTTTTTTTATATTCTTGAATAAAACCAAGAATTTGCGTTGACATTTAAACACGAAAGACAATATCTGACAAATTACCACCTTTTGCAGCTCCACAGAGCTGCAGAGGTAATTAAGGTGGAAAAAGTGGTGCACACTCTCTTGTGTCAAAATTTTGGATGACATTTTGGCATAACCAATGACTGGAATAATTTCATCTTTTAGTACAGGAATCGATTGTGGATTATTTTTATAGACATGGCTTTTCACGTAACCCCAAAAAAAGTCTAATACTGTCAAATCACATAAGCTTGTTGGCCAATTAACAATATCGTTTGGTGCAATAACTTGTCCAGGAAATTCTCTCAATAAATCAATTGTTTCATCAGCAGAGTAAGGTGTAACGCCATCCTGTTGGAAGTATATATGCTCTAGATCAATATTATTCAATTCACTTCACAAAAATCTGGGTATGATATCACAATATCGTACACCATTCACAGCCACAGTTTCACCATTCTAAAAGAAATGTGGTCCAATTACTCCTTCTGACCATAATGCATACCAGTGTCTTGTTTCGGATGTAAAGGTTTCTCATAAATCAATCATGGATTTTCCTCACCCCAAATGCGGCAATTTTGTTTATTAGCATCGACATCAATTTAAAAGATGATTTTTTAAGAAAAATCATCTGTTTGTTCTTTGATTCAATTAACAAATGCACGACTTTTTGAATGATCAAATGGCTTTACTTTCTGTGTTATTTGAATATTATAAACCTTCAGCTACCTTCAGATTCAACACCATACAGAAGAGTGGGAAATATGACGATATTGTAAACATTGATTTGAGTGCGTTCCTTTAAGTTTCGGTTACACTTCAGTTTCAATATAACCTCTTCTGGCATACGAGGAGAGCAGAAAATTTCACTTCTTAAATATTGCAAGCATGCTAGTTCTTCCAGTGATTGACCATTCAACACAATATTATTCATTAAGGAAGTTACCTAAATTCATAAATTCATGCGTCTTAGAAATTTTATAAAATTCAAATATGATATTAAGCTGAGCGTCCTTTATTTCTTAAAAAATCAATTTTTTTACCGATTCTGAAGCGTGATATTAATTAAAGTATAAATAATTAATATGCAATAGGTCAGAGATTTATAAAAAAGACAGTTTCGTATATATCTTGAGAACTGTTCTTACAAATTTTTTGAAAAACCAATATGCTGTAAAACGAGAAATTAGAAAACTTTTGGAATGAACATGATTTTTTTATCCATTGGTTGAATCAATTTTTTTAACAGTAAAGGCATAATGGAGGGATTGAGAGGTATATACATCACAGCTTGATAAAACTGTGTGTCGTCATGCTTTACGCAACTAACAACTAAATGTTTATCCTTAATCTTGGTAATATGCATTTTACCAGTCGGAACTTTAATTATAACACAACATTCATCATAAGAGATATCCAATATTGAATTAATACCTAAAGGTTTTATTATTATAAATATAATTATTATTATTTTTAATAAAAGAACTTTTGTGGCAGCACTTTAAGCTGGGTCCACATCAATAAAAAATTGTATTGCGCGGGATGTTTGTGTTGTATGTGGATTGCGTACGCAGTAATGTAGACGCTCTAACTCACAAGGTCCCCCACAAATATGGTCGCCATACAATACGCATACGAACCATCTGTTGTCCACCAGATAATTCAAACAAATTGTTCCAGTAAAGTTAACACACACGCAAAATTTTTGTGGTATGGACCCAGCTATAATTTTTTTCCTAATTCATCTAGTTCCACAATTCGTCGACCACTACATAGGTTAGGAAAGTCTTCAGTTTGAATTTTTTTTCGCGTCATTCATTGCCGATATGCTTTTCTGCTTTTATCAAGGACCTCTTGCTTTGCAAATTTCCCTTTATGTCTATGATCAAATGGCATTTCAAAACTATTAACATTTTTATTATTTTCAAACAGCTATACACAAAACATAATATATGTCTGTCTGTATATATATATATATATATATATATATATATATATATATATATATATATATATATATATATATATATATATATATATATATATATATATATATATATATATCGATAGTGATCGATTGTGTCAAAATTTTATTACAATCTGTCTACTAATTTCTGAGTTGTTGTGTTTTAAGTGATACTACTTTTGTCCTTTTCAAAACAATAAAAAAATATCCTGCATAGATTAAGCATTGCCTTTTGATGAAGAAACATACCATTCAAGTAAAATAATGACTTAATAAACATTACCCGGACTCTGTCCCATACGTTTAATTTAAACGTGGCCGTACAAGGACCGCCGTTGCTGAATGCTCTAGACGTCCATATGAGGTGGTTACAGAAAAATTCACAAAATCATTTCACAAAACCGTAAAGTAAAGCTGCAAGAGATAGCTGATAACATGATAGCTGATAACAAAAGGACGTGTTTACACTATTTGGCGTGGACATTTCGGAATGCGTAAATTGCCATGGAAATGGGTAATGCGTTTTCTCACAGCGGAGCAAGCGAAGCAAAAAACTCAACCTTAGGTTATGGCCTCTGTATGGCATCTCTATTGGGATGCGCATGGCATATTGTTCATCGATTATTTCGAGAAAGGTAAAACCATCAATAGCGAATATTACATAGCGTTATTGGTGCATTTGAAGGACAAGATCGCAAAAAACGCGCCAAATGAACAAAAAAATATGTTTCACGAAGTCACTGCACCATGCTACAAACCGTTGACAACGATGTAGTCATCGTTGTCAACGGTTTGCATGAATTTGCATGAACATTGCATGAATATACTTCGAATAATGTGCTCATCCATCGTATCCTCCAGATCTGCCCAAACCCCCCACCCCCCCAAAACTATTTTCTGTTCTCAGACCTCAAAAAAATGCTCGCTGGAAAGAAATTTCGCTCCAATGAAGAGGTAATTGCCGAAACTAAAGGATATTTTGAAGACAAAGACTAGACATGTTAGAAAAACGTTGGAATGATTGTGTTGCTCTTCAAGGAAAATATATTGATGAATAAAGCTCAAATTTGCGAAAAAAAGTATGTTTTATTTGTCAGACTGAGGACTTATTGACCGATGAATTACCTTAAAAAGTGAATATTACTACGGAGAAAAATTATGTGTTTTATTTTTGGAGTGCGAACAAAATTTATTACATAATAGTTTCTGGTAATACCGTATTAAGATGGCAACTCCCATTCAATAAATTCGTATTAATGTCACTGTGCCTACCCATTAATTATGCTTCGATTAAGCTGTTTCTTACAAGCTGCTCTATATTCTCGTGATAATTTCAACCTCCCTAAATTATATGATAATAACGATCATTAACTATTTTAATGATGTAGTCGGTAGACAAACTGTGCCCTCTGTAAATTATGCTTTTGTATCGTACGTTCTCTAGACCCGGGGAAACTAGACGCACAAAAAATTCACGTGTATACAGAATAGATGTATTTTCATTTTTGAAATCGAGTTTTCCATATACGAAAGGCGTCAGGCTGCTCGTTTTCCGAATTGAAGTAAAAAAAGCTCTCTTATGGCGATATCGATCTGTCCTTGGAAATTAAAACTGGCACCGCGAAAATCTTTTTGTGCATAAATTATAATCAAACCGATCTTTGATTTACACAATTTTTTAGTAGTTTCGATTACAAAAAGAATTAGCACTATACATTAAATCACCAATATCATCAGGAAATTACTTAATCTCGGATTGAATCATCTCCTTCAATTTCAGAATAAATTATCTCCTGATGGTGCTAACATGGCTAACGAGACGTGCTTCGAGAATAAAAATAATACCTTATTGATGAGTGAAAACACTTTATTGATATAGGCGCAACGTACGTAGATATATATGTATAAATATATATATATATATATATATATATATATATATATATATATATATATATATATATATATATATATATATATATATATATATATATATATATATATATATATATTTGGCTTGAAAATAAACCAAAACAAGGTCATGTTCAATAAATTTGCTGAGGACAAAAGGAATTCTATTTTAGGAACGGATTTGGAAGTTGTGGATTACTATATATATCTTGGGCAGAGGGTTTCAATAGAAGGGGATACTGTCCGGGAGGTGGAACGACGCGTTAAATGTGGCTGGCAGGCATTTGGCAGGCTCAACATAGTGTTTAAGAGTAAACTACCAGTTTGTCTGAAAAGAAAAGTCTTTGATCAGTGTGTCCTGCCCGTTATGACATACGGAAGTGAGACGTGGATATTCACATCACAGTCAGTTCAAAAACTTCGAGTAGCACAGAGAGGAATGGAAAGATGTAAGCTTGGCATTACCACACGGAATAGAAATACCTGCACATCGATCAGAGAACAAACGAAAGTAAGTGACATTATTGGAAGAATAAAGCAATTGAAATGGGCAGGTCATGTAGCGAGGCGATGGGACGAAAGATGGACCAGGGCGGTCCTGGACTAGATACCGCTTGTCCGCAAACGTCCACGGAGAAGACCGAAAATTCGATGAACTGTTGACATTATTAAGTATATTGGACCCGAATGGCAGAGGAGAGCGCAGGATCGCGAGAGTTGGAAGCATGCTGAAGAGGCCTTCATCCTGTAGTGGATTGATACGGGCTGATTGTGATGCCTATACAAATATATGTTATTACTTAATTAAAATTCTTAGTTGAAGAATTGGAAAAGGTAGGAAATATCCAAGCTAACAGTTTTGGGTTTTTCTCTTTTGGTGGTATTATGCTGGGTCCACATCAAAACAAATTTGCGGTATGCGGGCTGTATGTGTTGTATGTGGTGTGCCTGGGCGGCAATCTAGACGCTCTGATACATAAATCCACATACAAATATTGTGGCCGCACAGCACGCACACAAATCATCTGTTGTCCACCAGATAATTCAAACAAATTGTTACGATAAATTCGATACATTCGCAAATTTTTATTGGTGTGGATCCAGCTTTCGATGCATAAAAATAAAACGTTAAATTACCATTTAATTACGTCATTATATATACTACTTAAATTATCAGTACCAGTTTTGAAATTAATTACTGTTAGCTAAAACAAATCTAAAGGTAAAAAAAATTGTCAACTGAAAACTAAACCAAAAATAACAGATTTAAAAAAGAAATCTCTACTAATAATTTTTAATTAATATTATAACGTATTTATAACGTATTAACGTATAACGTATAACGTATAACGTTAACGTTTTATACGTATTACCGTATATATTAAGGTATATATATATATATATATATATATATATATATATATATATATATATATATATATATATATATATATATATATATATATATATCTAACTTCTACACATAGTATAAATTTATACTATGTATAGAAATAATATATATTATAAAATGGTAGATGTTCTGTTTTACTAAAAAACCCGAAACGTTAACAAAATTAAATAATAATGATTATTACTACTACGTATATATTATTTTTATTATTATACACGTATAGGCCCTCGTGGACCACGTGAAGTACAGTTAGAAGCGTTTGTTGTTGTTAGCCTTCCTTTGCGCCCATACTGCTTTCATTCTTTCGCTATGAGCTTTATTCTTTTCGTCAGGCCAAGCTGTTCCGGTCTTCTTGCATTTTTCTCTCCGGCTAACCTCCCAAATATTAACCTTGTGTCTGAAACAACCTCTATCCTTAATTTCACTTTGTGTAATTTTTGATCTTAAGTGCTCTTTAATTGCAGCAATCCATTTAATTATTTCTACTTTAGCTCTACTGCTATTTTTATAAAATTCGCCTATTTGTTTACTTAGCCTACTCGAATTCATCCGTTTTATGTGTCCGTAAAACTTAAATCTTCTTTTCCTCATATCACTATGTATATCTATGTATTGTTTTTTGGGCCTAAGATTTTTCTTATGATTTTTCATTCCTTCTTTTCAATATCCTCGATGTTTCTCTTTCTATTCAAAATGAGCATTTCTGCCCCATATAGACATTCTGGCTTAACTGTGTTGTAATGTCTCAGTTTTGTGTTTTTAGAAATGCATTTTTTGTTGTAGATATTTTGTGTAAGTCTCAATGCAGTTTCGATTTTTTGATATCTGCCTTTATTGGCCGTTTGTTTCCATGTTTTTGCTTTTTCCATATATTTTCTATGTTTTTGTAAAGGGACCAACTTTAAGGCTGTTTTAATAATTTTTTGATTCAATTCTTGTCAGTTCTGTGCCAGGTGTTTATCAAGCTCTTCTGTTAGGGTTGCTGTTATTTTCGTAGGGTCGAACGTTAATATTATCTTTTGAATAAGTTTTCGAGGTTTTAAGCTAAGTTTGATTCTAGTTAAGTAGTGATCCGTTTCTATGTTAGCTCCTTTCCTGACTTGGACATTCAAAATCTCTTTATAATTGGGGTACGAATTGTCAACATGGTCAATTTGAAATTCACCAACGTACGTGTTTGGGCACCTCCAAGTCTTTTGTTTTATTATTTTCTTCTTAAAATGAGTTGACATTATGATATAATAATATATCTATATATATATATATATATATATATATATATATATATATATATATATATATATATATATATATATATATATATATATATATATGTTTTTTGGTATATTTTCACTTTTCGAGTAAATTTTCATTTTTTTTCTTGTCGCACATTTGAAATCCAAGACTAACTTGATTTTTTTAATGATACCAGTACTTGAATTTGCCATCGTTGGAAAATGCATTTTTTCTGAATTTAACGAGGTAAATATTGTAGGGTTTTTTTTAAATAGATTTTTAAAAAATAACTAAAATTTGCTTTGGTCTGTTAGAATAAATATATTTTTCATTTAGTAGGCTATGAAACTATGGATGACAGATGAAATATTTGATTGCACTTGACAATTGTTAAAGTCAATCTATAAATTTCAAATTTCTTTAAATTATTATATGCGATTAATATGTATTTAACCGAAAAAAAATTAAAATTACTAGCAATTGTTGGATATGGTGACAGAAAACACAGTTATGCTGAAGTTTATGGAGTATTGAATGAAGTACAACCGCATCATCACTAAGTTAACAGTTTCAAAAAACCGTGAAAAAATTCAATGATACAGGGAGCATTAAAAATCGTCCAAAATTAGGAGACAAAATAAAAAAACGAATGACGAAAATTAATTGAATTTTTTAATTGATATAGTAGACAATGGTAAGGTTGCCGTACAACAATTAGCTTTAAATCGTATATGTAGACGCTCAGTTCAAAAATTAATAAAAAATAATTTTAGCCTTAAAAAACATAATTATTACAAGAATTAAGTGAAGATAATTTTGATCAGACAGTGGAGTTAAAAGTACAGTGGACAATGGAGTTGGAAAAATTAATAACAATACAAATATTGTTTCAAATATTATTTTCACGGGTGAAGCAACATTCTGTATAAATGATTTAGATATTTGACTGATACACGGTATCTTCAAAAATTAAATATCAATTTATCAATTGATATTTAATTGTATCATATTGATTAAAATCAATTTATAGGACCTTTTTTCATTGATGAAAACTTAACAGCAGATAAGTATTTAGATCTATCGGAAGAAAATATCATCCCTCAACTTTTGCGTCTTTTTTCAAGGTTAATTAACCAAAACCAGGAAATATGGTTGCAGCAAGACAGTGCACCAGAACACTATGGCATTAGTGGCGTTAGAAATTTTCTTCGAATTCGACAATAAATTGCGGATATAGCTCTTAAGGCTTCGTCCAACGTATCCATTACTGCCAGGGAGTTAATGGTGGACACTTTGAACACCTTTTGTAAATAGTCGGTCGCGTTGGTGCGGACGGTAAGAGCAACAGGCTGTGCCGAAACCGCACTGGAGTGGTAGTTGGTTCGATTCCAGCGCTCGGATGGTTGTTTTTCTTTCTTCTGTCTGTTTACTTCCTAAATGTTTGTCATTGTTTCTAGGCAAGAGTGTAAAATCCGACTACGAATTACTCCTCAGTCACGCCAGTTAAAGGCTGGGTAAGGCCGGATGCCTTCTGAAAAGTGTTCTACGTTGATCACTCGCCAGTCGGTAGGATTCCTGATAGACTTATGGGTAGGCACATAACCAAGAATTTATAGCCCGAGGGGGGTACCGGGCTGGGTTTGTCGGAAACTGATGACCGTGGTTCGGAACCCACGTTAAACTGTAGGTCCAGTCGCTAAATAACCTAGTTGCTGATGCGCCTCTAAGTGGCGCTAACTTTACTTTTTTTTTTGTAAATAGTAAATTTTGTAAATTGTAAATATGACCGAAACGCCTTTTACCAATTTTTTAAATGTATTTTGAAAATCCAAGAAAAAAAAAGGAAATATACCCAAAAAGTGGCAAACATTTCCTGATGTTTGTGTATAAAATTTCATTAAGGAATCTCGAAGCTTTCTCGAGATATTTGACGACCTTTTCCATACATAACAGCGACCCTATATATATATATATATATATATATATATATATATATATATATATATATATATATATATATATATATATATATATATATATATATATATATATGTGTGTGTGTGTGTGTGTGTGTGTGTGTGTGTGTGTGTGTGTGTGTGTGTGTTATATACATATTTAACATAGTTAACAACTCGTAAAAGTACGTAATTTTACCAAAAATCATTATAATCAAATCAAAATCAAAATAACGAAGTTACTAAGAGTTACAAAATTTGAAAACCGGCCTGACTTGTTGATATTCTCGACCACTGCGTTGTAAACACACAAAATATTTGTTTAAAACTGATACTGAGTATGACTTGCTTTTTGCATTGTTGTACGATATTTCTTTGGAGTGCGATGTTCGATTTGACCAGCGGTAATAATTTCTTAATAATGTGTGTATAATTTTTGGGTACTTTATACGATTAAAATACCACAAGTTTATAAAAACAATGAGCTAGTGGATAAAATGTTAACCTACGGAAAGTGCTATCGAAATGCATCAGTACGCCGAGAAAGATTTTGTGCTAACCCAAGAAATGGGGGCAATTTTTACCTATTTTTGTAACATGTAACTGTTTTGTTTTTATTTTTTAACTTTTATATAAATTATTTTTGCCAAATTGACTTCTCTTTGCGAACTCATCAATTCACTTCTCTCATCGCAGTGGTGGAGTATATTAAGAAGTCAAACCTGTTTTAAAATTTTGTAACTATTTATAAATTTTTATTTTTCTACTTTTATATAAATGATTTTTGGTAAAATTATTTACTTATTAATAACTCATTTGTACGAGCTCTACAACCTGTTAAATAAATGATGCAACTTTAAAAATACCCTGTATATATACAGGGTGTTAGGTAAAAATGCGGCAAAGATGCAAGGGGTTATTCCTTGTCCTATTCTAAGAATATTTTGTCCTATGATGATTTTTAAAAAAACCCTTTGTTTCGAAGATACAAAGCGAACAAAATTTGCGACAACCATATTCGATATTTGTTGAAATCATTAATGTAAATAAAAGTAGGGTGTACGTCAATGGGTTTATCAAGTACAATTTTTTTTTTCAATCTCGATCACTTGGAATGGCTGTCTAGTAAGTGGATTTCATCGGTCGCATTTGTTTACATAGATTGGGTGACGTTTGGCTGTTTGACATGTCTTAAATAGTGAGTGAAGTCCTCTATCATAATGTATACAAACGCCGAGATGACTGACATGCACTTCATGTATGGACTTGCTGATGGCAATGCATTACAAGCTAGGCGATTGTACAGTGAAATGAAATGAAATCCCTGACCGAAAAATCTTCGAAAACATTCATCGACGTCTTCGTGAAACAGGCACATTGAAACGAACTGAAGAGTCAGAAAGATCACTGACTGTAAGAACGGTACAATTAGAACAGAATGTGCTGGACATGATTGCGGAAGAGCCTGGTAGTTCTACGCGAAAAATTGCAAATACTTTGTGTACGTATTACATTGTGCCAATGGATATTGCAAACTTTACTTCGCATCCCTCTATTCCTGACACAAATTGTTTTCACCGATGAAGCCACTTTCGCAGGAAACGCAATAAGGAATTTTCATAATAACCATGTGTGGGGAGATGGAAATCCGCATGAGATATGCGAAGATAATTTTCAACATCAGTTCGCGTTGAATGTTTGAGTTGGAATTGTAGGTGACTATCTAATTGGACCGGTATTTCTGTCACAAAGACTTACTGGCGAGGTGTATCGCAACTTTTTGGAAGCAACGCTGTCTGAGTTTCTGGAAAATGTACCATTGGTAACAAGGCATAAAATATGGTTTATGCACCATGGTGCACCACCACATTTCAATTTGGTTGCTCGTGATTTTTTAACAGCAACATACGGATATCGCGGGATTGGTCGAAGTGGGCCACACGTATGGCCTGCTCGATCCCCGAACTTAAACCCCCTGGAATATTTCTTCTGTGGATATCTGAAGGCATTAGTTTACGCTAATAATTGCTGGGTGTAACTCAATTAGAAACGACCCTGGTGTGTTTGAAAGAGTTCGGCAGTCAATGACGAGAAGATTGAATGCTTGTATCAAGGCTGGAGGAAGTCATTTCGAACATTTATTGTAGATTGAGCAACTTTACATGTACTTGTTAATAATAAAATGTTGTTAATGTCGTAAATTTTGTTCACCCTGTATCTTCGAAACAAAGGGGTTTTTCAAAAATCATCATACCACAAAATACTCTTGGAATAAGTCAAGGAACAACCCCTTTAATTTTTGCCGCTTGTTTACCTAACACCCTGAATATATATATATATATATATATATATATATATATATATATATATATATATATATATATATATATATATATATTATCATCATCATCATCATCATCATCAGCCCGTATCAATCCACTGCAGGATGAAGGCATCTTCAGCATGCTTCCAACCTTCACGGTCCTGGGCTTTCCTCTGCCACTCGGGTCCAATATACTTAACGATGTCATCAATCCATCGTGCTTTCGGTCTTCTTTGCGGATGTTTACGATCAAGCGGTATCCACTCCAGGATTGCCTTGGTCCATCTGTCGTCCCATCGCCTCGCTATATGGCCTGCCCATCTCCATTTCAACTGTTTTACTCTTCCAATGATGTCACAGACTTTTGTTTGTTCCCTGATCCATGCGCAGGACTTTCTGTCTCGTCTTGTAATGCCAAGCATACATCTTTCCATTCCCCTCTGTGCCACCCGAAGTTTTTGAATTAATTGCGATGTGAGTGTCCAGGTTTCACTTCCGTATGTCATAACGGGTAGAACGCACTGATCGAATACTTTTCTTTTCAGGCAAAGTGGGAGTCTGCTCTTAAACACTATGTTGAGCCTACCAAATGCCTGCCAGTCACATTTAACACGCCGTTCCACCTCCCGGGCGGTATTCCCCTCCATGGAAATCCTCTGCCCAAGATATATAAAGCTGTCCACAATCTCTAAATCCCTTCCTAGAACTGAAATTCTTCTGTCCTGAGCGAAGTTATTGAACATAACCTGACTCTTTTTCAGATTATCTGATTGTCCCTGCAATTGCCTTTTAAATGAATCCAAATTGAGGAAAATCGGTTTAGGCAAACGGACATTAGACGACTTTTTATCTAAATAGGTAAAACTCCCCCCCCCCCCCCCCCTTCTTTATTCGCGAAGTTACGACAAAATGTCATAAAACAAAGTTGTAGGAGACAGTTTGCTAATTATAACTGAGAATTTTTCTTACTCGGTTAACACTTGAAAATACACAAAAAAATTATTTTTAAAAATGTTTAGCTCGTCACGCCCTTTTGCGGTCGTTTTAGAAGCTTAAAAATATTTTTGGTCAATTTCTCATGATCATTTTTAGTACAATCTTTTTTTCCCCAAAGCTGTGGAATAAATAGTTTTCAAGATACGGCCGCGATCCATCCTTAATGGGACACCTGGTGTATATATATATATATATATATATATATATATATATATATATATATATATATATATATATATACATACAACAACATTACATTCTACATAATTAAATAAATAAAAAATGTTTGTATTCAGGATGTTTCGCCACATTTTATGAGGAATATTTTTTTAAAGAAATGCTATAATTACGCTGAATTTTTTGAAATTTGTTTACCGTAACGAGGTAATACGGGTTTATTAATGTTTATAAATATTTACATCCATTTAATCCACACTTTCATAATCTATTTAGATTCGTTGTAAGATTAAATCACATTCTGAATTTAGATTTACTTTAACTTATCTACAATGTATCAGGTTATTTCCCGACAATATGATAATTGAAATATGAGTGAAACGTGTTAACACATTTAATGAAGTTGTTCTACACAAATAAATAAATTGAAACTTGTTAAAAATAGTAATGTTTACTGAAATCTCTTTGTAGTCATCTATGTTCCTTATACTGAAAGTCGCTTTAGAAACCATTTTTATTTTTTTCTTTATAATTAAGAAGTTATATCAAGTTGAAAATAAATTTTTAAACCTAGTACCGATGACGTGCCGACAGTTCCCGAAAAAAACCGAGCGCGTGAGACGTCACAATGTTTCTTTTCCCTCAACATTACAGACAGCTGATACCAGTGTTTTAGTTTTTAATCAATTTATTCTTGTTATTATCATCAGTGTATTGATAAATTTATTAATAATGTCAAATCTAATTAGTTATTGTGCGTGTCTCGTACCATTTTGTACCAATACTACTAAAACAACTCTCGAAAAAATGTTTTTAAATGTGCCACAAGATGTTGAACGTCGAAATCAATAGTTCCAAGCAGCACGACGTATTCATCCTAAAACATCAAATTTTTACCACAACCTGTGATCAAATATATACAAAAGATTATTATTTATAACATTATATCAATTTTTTGATGGCTGAATGTATATTACGTGCTGAAGCTGCACAATCGTGACACTGATTGCCTTGAAATTTTCTTTGTTTTTCATTAATAATTAAGGCAACTGTATAAGCTTTACTCAGAACTATATATTCTGGACATACACGTCCTTTCAATAATGAATAACTGTAATTATTTGCCAGCTTATACACAAGTAAAAGCCGTTGATAGTACTTTCGTGAAAACAGTTTAACATAATGACGTCATAACCATGACATTCAATTGTGGCAGTTTCGTAGTAAAGAAATTTTATTTTAAATTTTGAATCTTAATTCATTTATAATTAATTGCAAATAATTTTTTAAGACTTCTTTTGATCGATTATCAATATTATGTATGACAAAGTTTTAAAATAAAGTAAAAGAATCGATAATTATATTTATTCAAAAACCCAATTCAATATATTTAGACCCGTGATGTTCTTGTTATGGAAGTATTACGGTTATAAAGCTATTTAAAAAATGTTTACAAGTTATACAAGGATTGGACTTTCCACAACAATCAGTGAAGAAAACATTACCAAAATCTTCCTCTAAGTAATTAGGAAATTCATCATTCAACTGGAAATGCATCATTCAATTCATCATTCAACATTCAAATTCATCATTCAACTGGATGACATATGTTTCGTCTCTCGAGGTTTAGACTCCGACATATTCCATATCATCAAGAATAGGGAGACCCTATCACCAGCTAACAACCCATGTTTTCGTCTACCTCCCGTCGGATGGTCTATATAGGTACTGTTAGATTTTCCAATGAGACAGCAGTAGCTGAGTATCATCACACACCCAACCGTTGGGTTCCACAATCTCATGTGGAACACACAACAACCTCCATCTCCGCCTAAATGAACACTTTTGTTGGTTGCTTGACCGGGAAGGAGCCCCACCTATCCCTTCAGCTGGATGACATATGTTTCGTCTCTCGAGGTTCAGACTCATTGGACGTAGTCCAAGAAAATCTAACAGTACACATATATTCCATCCGACGGGAGGTCGGCGAAAACATGGGTTGTTGGCTGATGATAGGGTCTCCCTATTCTTGGTGGTATGGTATATGTCGGCGCCCTTAAGAGTCTGAACCTCGAGAGACGAAACATACTTTATCGAGTTGAAAGGATAGGTGGGGCTTCTTCCCGGTCAAGCAACCAACAAAAGTGTTCATTTAGGCGGAGACGCAAGTTTTTGTGTGTTCCACATTAGATTATGGAACCCAACGGTTGAGTGTGTGATGACACTCAGCTACTGCTGTCTCATTGGACACAGTCCAAGACAATCTAACAGTATATATATATATATATATATATATATATATATATATATATATATATATATATATATATATATATATATATATATATATATATATATACACTGTTTCTTGCACTCCGGAATACTTATTCATGAGTATTTTCCTAAAGATCAAACAAATATCATTCCATAAGTACTATATTCACCAGATATAGCACCGTGGAACTTTTTTTGTTCCCTTTATTGAATAAACCACTTCGTATATGTCATTTTCGGTCCACAGAGGCCACTCAAGAAAGTTCGCTGGGGGCATTGAAATTACCAAAAGTCATGTATAAAATATATTTTGAAAACTGGAAAAAACGTTTGAATAAGTGTATTTATAATGAGAATTGAATAAAAAGAATTCTATTAGAATTTTATTAGATAGTTATTAATTAACAGAATAAAATTAATTATTAGAATTCTAGAAGAATTTTATTAGAAGAATTCTAATAAATTCTAATAAATTGCTTTGAAGCAAACAGACCAAAACGAGATTATATTTTATTCTGAAAAAACCAAACGGATGTGTTTACCAAGGCATACATTTTTAATCAAATTAAACCTTAATACAATAGCTTACCTAATAGAATGTGTAACCAAGAAGGTATTCTTTAAAATATAAATATACTTTATAGAAACAAAAAAAACCAGTAAACAATGTTCACAAACCAAAAATTGTTGAAATACAAGAAAAATTGAATCGGGAACTAATCAGCAAAAGCAGAAAATTAATGAGCCTCTTTGAATAACTTGTTTTAGATGTAAATATGTTTATTCATTTGGTTTAAACAAATAAGAACGAACCTTATAAACGTAAAATAGCAACTATGTTGCTTGTATTAATCAAATACGAAATGATAACATTCAAATTAGAAAGGAACGGGACAAGTTCATTTTAAATATTTTTAATAAGAAAATCCAATAACAGTGTTTGAACTGTGAAACGCAACAGTAAAAAAGGTAAAGTGTTAGGGTTAGAGGCGCATACAGCTTAACGTGAGTTCCGAACCACGGTCAACAGCCTCCGACAAACCCAGGCCAGCACCCCCTCGGGCTATAAACCCTTGGTTATATGCCTACCCATAAGTCTATCAGGCAGAGAAGGCACTTCTCAGAAGGCATCCGGCCTTACCCAGCCTTTAACTGATGTGACTGAGGAGTAATTCGTTATCTGATTTTTCCCTCTTGCCTAGATACAATCACAAACATTTAGGAAGTGAACAGACAGAAGAAAGAAAGAAAAACAACCATCCGAGCGCTGGAATCGAACCAACTACCGGCTGTTACCGACCGCACCAACGCGACCGGCCCCAACAGTAACAATATAACATATTTACACGCTCTGAATCACAGAATTATTGTAGCTACATGGTGAGCCGCCAGAATCTAGTTCATTTTCATTTTGAAATTCCCATCATATTGAAACTTCTAGATCTAGCTAGCGCTAGATCACCTGTATTATTCTAGTAAGCTAGATACATCTAGTAAAGAACCATAACCTCTACAGTCTAACGTTAAGATGGAGATTGGAATATAACAGAAGAATGACAATTATATATACTACCATAATCAAAAAGTAAAGTGAGTGTACATTATACGTAACTATAAATTATACTTCAAAGTATTTGAAGTAATCGCTTCTCACTGCTACACCAAATGTGGCGGTTAATAATTCTTCATTTTTTTAAGAGATCGCATTGGAAAGAAGGCTCTGTTTATAGACTAATCCAGTGGTTCCGAAACGGCACAACACGGCGCCCTGGGGCGCCGTTAAAAATAACCACATGCGCCACGTGGTGCTCCTGTTTCTCTTCTTCGGAAACGAAAATTTCTTATATTCCAGGTACAAA
This sequence comes from Cosmopolites sordidus, assembly GCA_031761425.1. Classification (NCBI taxonomy): domain Eukaryota; kingdom Metazoa; phylum Arthropoda; class Insecta; order Coleoptera; family Curculionidae; genus Cosmopolites; species Cosmopolites sordidus. The sequence continues at coordinate 412,457 of JARFXV010000478.1, read as the reverse complement.
GTAATAAATTCAAGTCGCGCGATCTGCTACGTTCACCTCGCTACATTCGCTCGCTACGCTCTCCTGTATAGTGCGGTTCAAGATATATCGTTGATCGAATGGTTGCAATAAACTATTAACAACCCCTGTCGTAACAAAACCCAACAAAGTTGCAAAAAAAATAAACAGAGCCGGGCCTAATAAAATAACAGATTAAAAGATAAAATTAATTTTATATCTGGTTTAGTAGTTTCGAAATATTTTAGTTTAATTCGCATTCTTTTCTTAAACAGTGCAGTTCTATAGTTTCAATAGCATTTTCAGATTTCAGATTTCAAAAAATTCAGTTTCGAAAATCGTCCCATTATCTACCTTAATGAAATATGGTTCGATACACATGAGACGCTAGCAAAAGGATCGGTAGATACATCAAGAAAATGTCAAAGCAAAGCCCCAGCAAACAAAGGAAAAATAATTACAATTTTACATGCTGGTTCCGAGGATGGATGGGTTCCAAATTGTTTACGGTTGTCCTCCAAAAATATTAAACATTCATCTTTGGACTATCATGACGACACCACAAGAGAACTTTTTGAATATTTATAAATAGTTCTTGTCCAATCTATACATTATTATATAAATCTACAGTGGTTTTTACGGATGTTCCGTTATAACTACTGAACCATGCATCCGATTGACTTGAAACTGGGTATCCATGTAGAAAATAGATGTACTTAATGGATAGGCTAATACTTATATGAGTGTTGGACTCGCTACACCAGTTGCGGGGGCGTTAATGATGAGAATCGCTAATTATCTGATTTTATAGCCTTTATAAACTTATTATTAAAATGAAAATTTGAAATGAATTTTTTCTTTCTTGGGCTATATTAAGACTAATTAAGAACGCCTGCAACGGAGTTCAAACTCCTAAAACGGTTGTGAAGGCCCTAATGATCAAAAACGCTAAATTTAAAATTTCAGCTTTTATCAACTTATTATTGATTATTATATTATATATATATATATATATATATATATATATATATATATATATATATATATATATATATATATATATATATATATATATATATATATATATATGTATATGTATATGTTTATATTTATTAATTAAAGAAGAAAAAGAAGAAAAGATGGAAGCGTTTTTTTGTAAAGGACAATGCTAACTTCTAATGCAAATAATACTAAATTGGAAATTCAAAATTATATGTTAAAAAACGATATATGCTTCGAAAGTACATATAAAAAATGTGATCTTAAAGAAATATCAAAGAAATTTAATATTAAAAGGAAATATGGATGTGATACCGTTGCTGGCGATACAGGACATACGGTTTTACGCCTTCCCCCTATTACTGTATTTTTAATCCAATTGAGCATATGTAGCATCAGGAAAAATCCAATGTTAGAGTAGAAAAAAAGCAGAAACTCTAAGTGCAAGTCCTACAACTTTAATTATTAAGTTTGTAGATCGTATTCTCAAGAAATAGTATACCTAAATAGTATATCTAAACAGAGTTGGAAAAATTCGATTAATCATGTGTAAAAGGACACAACAAGTAACACAAGAAGAAAAAATGCAAACGAAGAGATATGCATCGAATGAGACATCATTGGTCAGTAGAAACTAAATGCGCGACAATGAATTTGAATAATCGTGCAAAAAGACAAACAAATGTTGCGTTGAATACTCATCCGTTACATCATGACAATTGATTACAGGTCAGACCAATCAGTTACAATTGAATCAATGAGCATTGTGTGCCCACATTGTAAGGCATTGCAATACAGAAATGAAATAATGAAATAAAAAGAATTTGCAATACATTTTCTCAAATTTACAAAATGATCACAAACACATTTGTTAAAATTTGAACATCGCAGCGTCTGTCGGGTCAGCTAGGGCTTAATAAAATATTTTTTGTCGAGTTCACAAAGCCGTAACATATTTGAACAAAATGCAATTTGCTGCAAAAACTATACATACTCGTCACATGTTACAGCAGCAATTTTCTTCCCCAGTTATTTTCGCTTGTCCGGCAAAAAATAAACGGTCGTCATAACAACTTTCTTTTTACGACAAGGATTATGATTCAGATGAAATATAGAGGACTAGACAATGTAAAATGAACTACGACGCCAAATTTAAGGCATACGAGGGCAGTTTGATTACTTTTATCGACTTATGGTGATTCAGGTCGTTCAAAAGTTGATAGCGATTTTATTAAGAGAAAAAGAAACGCAAAAAGCCAATATCTACCGGAAATTCATTTTAAAACAGAGGGGTTTCGGTTAATCATGTTGATTTAGCTAAGAAATGGCGTTACTAATACATTAGTTGCTATAGAATAATAAAGTTTGGAAGGTAAACATACGCCATGGGAAGTCAATTTTTTATTAATTGTCACTGTGCAAAAAAACATAGTTTTTCAAAGCTTTGAATATGTCCAATTAAGTACCAGCAAAAGACGTTTTGCAAGGAAGTTTAAAATCTTTATTCATTTGACGAAAACAACTGCTGCAAGTTATCCATTGTTGGTTGAAGCTTATGGTAAACTTGCTCTAACCCAAAAAACTCGTGAACGATGGTTTAACCGTTTTAAAAGTGGTGATTTTAATATAAAAGACAAGGGGCCTCCATGACAGCTGAAAAAGCAGGAGTTATTGGATGAAGACGCAACTCATATGTTGAAACAATTGGTAGAAGTATTGAATGTTACCCAATCTACTATTTCCAAACGTCTACATGCTTTGGGAAAGACCCAGAAGTAAGGAAAATGGGTTCCATATGAACTGAAGGAAAAAGATATTGAAAGGCGAAAAACCACTTGTGAAATTTTGCTTGCCAGAAGAGAAGAAACATTTTTGCGACAGGTGCTAAAAAGTTGATCTTCTTGGACAACCCAAAGCTCAAAAAACCGTAGGTAGACCCAGAATAGCCTTCAGGACATGGAAAGAAGGCTTTGCTGTGTATTTGGTAGGATAGTAGGGGAGCTGCGTATTATGAACTGCTGAAACCTGGTGAAACGATTACTGACGATCTATATCGACAACTATTGATGAACTGAGCATTGAACGAAAAACGTCCAAAACGAACAATCAAAGCCACGATACTTGGCCCCATGTTGAAATATGTGTAAAAAACTGTTTGAAAACAGTTAAATTAGACGTCCTACCCAACCCGCCGTATTCGCCGGACTTAGCCCCTTCGGAATACCATTTACTCCGATCAATGCAGCACAGATTTTCAAAATAACACTTACATTCTTACGAAAACGTGAAAATTTAGCTTGATAAATGGCTGGCCTCAAAAAACCAAAAGTTGTCTTGGCGCAGAATCCATTATTTGGCAGAAACACGGGAAAAAATAATAGCTAATAATGGCCAATAGTTTGATTATTAAGATACTTTATTTTATGTGGAAAATAAACGCTCAAATATTGCTCAAACTCATGTCACGAAAGAGATGTGGAGGTGGACGGCTATATATTTTCCTTTCAATTAAAAGGAAAAGATTAAAGACAGGAAAGATTAAAACAAAATATTCAGTCAAGCGAGAGCATACCACAAAATATAGCGAGGATGATGCGAATAAATAATATCACAAAGGTCTACGAAAATTGGATTTTGGTTAAAACTGGGATCTAAACAATTGATTAATATTGAATTTTATATAAAAAAAACACAACAACGATGACAATTTAAAAGTAGTATCACTGATCTCCATTGACACTCATTTTTCTGGATTTTATTTATCACACCATCCTAAATAGAAAATACATCTATGCTCAGTTACTTCGCTGACTGAGCTCTGCATCTGCTAAAAACCCTAGTTGGAGGTTGAAATGAAAAAACGTTTTTGGAATTAATAATTTGAATATTTCAGTCATGGGCATCACATAGGGGAGTCTCCTTAGTTAATGCTGCTATAACTTTTTTGTTTGTAATATTTTTTAATTTTTTAAATCAAATTATTAATTCGCATGGTTACATGGATATCGAAATGCATCTTAATAATTAAGTAGGCACCCTTGTACGAAAATATTTATTTAGTAGCCAACAATAACAAGACTAATTTCTATTAAGGATTTAGCACTTATTCAAAACAGATGTTGAAAATGACCTACATTCAGGTCAATGCATCCTGTAATTCTTTTTTTCATAGAAGATCTTACTCTTCCGAAAATACCTTGCTTATTTTTGATATAATCACTAGCAGTAAATACGCGTTGCTGCAATGCCAATCGGGATAGTATAGAACAATGCCTTTAACTATCCCATAAAAAGTAATCGAGAGGATTTAAATCTGAGGAACTTGGTGGCCAATGCACTGGTCCAACACGTCCATATCATCCTGGATATAACCGATCCAAATGCGCTGGTATATTTACAGAGAAATAAGGTGGAGCTGAACTGAACTGGTACATTTTCTATTAGGTCCATCAAATCGTTTTGCAATATGTTCAAATACTGTCATCCATTTAAACGGTTAGGAAGCACAAACGATCTAATCAATAAATTCCATAGTATGGCTGCCCAGATATTCATAGAAAACTTGTCTTGATGCTTCGATTCGAAAAATTCATGTGGATTTTCTTCCTCCAGCACATTAGTATTGTGGGAATTAAACATTCCGTTGTGTGTGAACATAGCTTCGTCTGTAAAGAGAATATTCTGTACAAAATTTTCATTTAAACGCAATTGCTTTCTTAACCATTGGTTAAACTGGATACTTTGTGGCATGTTATCAGGATTTAAGGCTTGAACTTTCTGCAAATGATATAGATAGAGCGCTTGCTCTCTAACAATTTCTGCCTTCTTGAACAGCAATTCGTCTGTCACATATTCCTTGATTTTTTGCTACATTTTTTAAAACTCGTTCTTCATTTTCTACAATTTTGGTGCTCCGGATTTTTCCACAGTCACGTTTGGAAGGCATGAAGGATCTCTTTTCGCATAATCTTCTAAGCAGGTTTGTAAATGTTTCTGTACAGGGATGTCCGGGGAAAAGCCTCTGCATACAATCTAGCTTCACACGCGTTCCCATTCGCCTTGCCGTACATAAAATGCATATTCGCCATTTCTTCGGAAGAATAATGAACCATTTTGCAGTTAAAATTAAAAATCGAGAAAAAACGTCAAAGGCAAAGATTAACAGTGACAGCCGCCTACTTAATTATTAAGATGCATTTCGATATCCATGTAATCGTGCATCGATTTAGAAAAAATCAGTGTTCTGGAAAACGATCTATTCTAACGAGATGAAATAAGAGGACCTTTTTACTTAAAAATTATTGCGATTCAATAATTTGATTAAAAAAATTAAAAAATATTACAAACAAAAAGTTATGGCAGCATTTACCAAGGAGATGCCCCTGTATGTGATGCCCCTGACTAAAATATTAGATTATTAACACAAGAAATGTTTATCCATTCCAACTTATTAAACTTTTTTATGTTTTAATCCCTAGAGTCACCTATCAAAATATTTCGACGTTATTTCTGGACATCCTGTATATATATTAAAAGGATAATTTTGTAAGGATGTAGACTTAAGTCTTTTTTCAAAATTCGCCACGTTGAAGTTCTGCTGATACCCAAATGTTGCGCGCGCCTGTTAACAGACATTTGTGGATTTTCAGTAATACTTTCAGGAACCGCCTGAATATTTTCAACCGAACGAGAAGGACGTTCCCGGACTTTTGTTTTTTCTGACGGACGATTGTATACACCAAAGTATTCACGAATTCGCCGAAATGTGGCTCTCACAGAACACCCATTTTGAAAATACGTTTCATCAATGTAAATACGTTGTTCTACTGTGTAGCGCTCCATTGCTGAAATTGTACTGAATTCCACAATGAAACCGAATAACATAAACAAAGTTTGAGATAAGAAGACTAGCAAAACAAAACATTCGAAACCTGACATTGACATTGACAGAGGTTGTATTCCACGTATAATTGTACACTATCCAGCTTAGCACTGCCATAAATAACTTTCAGGTATGTTTTGAAACGTTTCGTTTATTCGTTACCAACATTCGAAACCTCTTAATAGAATACCTTATATATATATATATATATATATATATATATATATATATATATATATATATATATATATATAATAATAATTTAATCAAATAACTAATTCAAAAAGGCAAATACTATAGCATATTAAATAAATTATTATAAGAAACCATTAATTTTAAAGTAATTCACACCCTCTTTACCTGTTTAGTTCATTTATTATTATATTTATATATATATATATATATATATATATATATATATATATATATATATATATATATATATATATCCATCCACCGAAAATCTCTGAGTCTTAAAATAATTAAAATGAATTTTTAATCAAATAAGTAATTCAAAAGGACGAATACTATAGCATATTGAATAAATTATTATAACAAATCATTAATATTAAAGTAAATCACACCCTTTTTACCTGTTTAGTTCATTTATTATTAGCAGAAGAGGGTATGGAGAAGGGTGAAGGAAATTGACAATTACGCTGACGGAAAATTAATTTTCCAAGATGGAGAATGTAACGATTTCAGCCACTCCCACCTAATTACTATTATTATTATTATTAGATAGTTAGGGACAGAATCGAGATTCTCCGAAAATCAAATCTATTAGGGCTTGAAGTGTTCAAAATACAAGGCCTGATCGAATATGGGTCAATTTTGAAAATACATATTTTTAAATTTAAAACTATTCAGTTATTCAACTTATGTTATCTTCAGGTTATACTACTTGATTACTAGAAATTGAATAAGAATTAGTTTCGATTGATGATTAGATGAATGTCTGATAAAAGGAAAACGAAAAAACTGCAAACCAGAAGTCAAATATAAAATCATGACACACTAAGCCGACATAGTAATATTAACATACGCAACGCCAGAACCACTAGAGCTTCGCAAATGATGAAAACGATGGTGATGAGAATTCAAAGAACACTTAGTGGTAAGGCATTAAATGATAGAGTAAGGAAGGGAAATCTAAGACAAAAGTACCACGTAGAAAATATAACGAGACGGATAAATCTACAACTATAAATAAATATTTATTATTTATTTATAATAAATATTTTCTACGTTACTCTGTTGTCTTAGATTTTCCTGAATAAAAAAAAACATTGGTACTGAAAATGAAAAAACATTACTACAAATATGTAGTACACGAATGGAAGATGAAAGATTAAACCCTAAGAGATTTATCACTAAACACGAAATCACTTTTGTCAACTTCTCGACGCACGATTTGCTAACAATGTTAGCATCATCAGGAGATTATTTAATCTAATTCTAAAACTAAACTATGTTCTATGTATATGGTAACATTGACGTTATGCAATGGAATATTCCAACACGAATGTTTCGCAAACGGCGTGAGATATCAATATTGACCAAGGATACTTCTTTTACGTATTTTACGATATATATATATATATATATATATATATATATATATATATATATATATATATATATATATATATATATATATATATATATACTAGCCGACCCGTCCACGCGTTGTTGTGGCTAAGGAATTATATTACAGTATTGACAATATTGACCAAGGATACCTTTTTTACGTATTTATATATATATATATATATATATATATATATATATATATATATATATATATATATATATATATATATATATATATATATATATACACTAGCCGACCCGTCCACGCGTTGTTGTGGCTAAGGAATTATATTACAGTATTGACAATATTGACCAAGGATACCTTTTTTACGTATTTATATATATATATATATATATATATATATATATATATATATATATATATATATATATATATATATATATATACACTAGCTGACCCATCCACGCGTTGTTGTGGCTAAGGAATTATATTACAGTATTGATAATATTGACCAAGGATACCTTTTTTACGTATTTATATATATATATATATATATATATATATATATATATATATATATATATATATATATATATATATATATATATATATATATATACTAGCCGACCCGTCCACGCGTTGTTGTGGCTAAGGAATTATATTACAGTAAACTATTCAATACTGTCAAATCATTATTATTTACAAATAAAGACGAAAACGTTGTAGCCGATGTAAAAACCCATGGGATTGAGATTTGAACCATAGGTCATAATTTGGAAGCGATTGATAAAAATTTTCCTACAGTTGATATTACATATAATTTTTAATTTTATATTTTATTCATCTCATATTCAAGTATATTTTGTAATAAATTAATAAGTAGTAATTTACAAATTTCTTAGTTGATAACATATAACAATTAATTTGATAAATGAGGTAGATAGGGTAGATTATTCATTATTTTTAATAATTATATTTATTATTTTGAATTATAAAAATTTTCAGTTTTAATTTAATTCAGCCCTAATCGGTGCACAATATTCTTAGTTAACCTGTCTTTTGCTAGCACAAACAGATTCGATGGTTTTCCCACACGTGAGCATCATGCAACATATAGTTGCCCATGGGAAAACATGGATTTTCCAAGTTTAAGCTTCAAATAGCCTTTTTTGGTCCTTGAGACTTATTTATGGTATGGCGAAAGCTAAACGAATTGGAAATTGAGGCCTTTTGAATGATATCGAAGAATCTGACGGTATCATTGGAATACGTGGCAACAGGACCACTTTTCCTTTAAACTGTCTAGTCAAAATGATTGCTTCAAGAATATTTCCGGTGATCTTTTTGATGACCAAACATGTACCGTTGCATAATCGAGGTGGATTCAAATCACCTAGAAGAATAATAGGCGAATCAATCTTCAACTGAAGATTATGTGGTGGCATTCCGGGCATATCCAGAGAATTTAATAATTCAATTGTAAAATGTACACTTTCGTTTTTATCAACAACGGTGTAGATTGATTTAAAAGACATCAGATTACCTGGTAACAACTGTTGTATCTGGAAGTTAATTTGGTCAACGTCAACATTTTTGGCTGCCAAAATAGCCCGATTACTGAACCAGTTATGACCCAAGTGATTATTTTGTATGCCCGGGAAGATACTCTCAATTAATTATTTTTTTGTCTGAACAGCAGAAATTGTCTGGCAATTTAATGTAATGCATATTTGGTTGCAGTTCTATTCTACCGTTTCCAATATCTAGAAATTCCTCGGAAAAAAATTGTGCCGATGAATCACTTTGCAAACCTACTCATGTCTATGGTCAATCGAAATTTCGATACTTCGCCATAAGAACGATTGTTTTAAACATGCGTTAATCTCATCGGCGAAAGTAGCGCGAGGAATGACCGGTAAGGTCTGTCGGACATCATCAGACAGTAGAAGGACAGCACCACCGAAAAGTTTATTGTGCCGTTAAAATCTTGCATAGTTCTGTTCAAAGCTTCGAGTGAATATTGTGAACCATTGTTCACTCATATCAGATTATGATTGAATTCCGCTATATTTGTTATGTTTCATATTGCGTTTGGTTTGTTATGAATGTTTAATGGCAGCTTGAATGCTGAATGTGGCGTTCACCCGCCGTCTAGCACAGTGGCAGCGATGCCTAACGATGCAATTACCAATGCGATTTTCTGTTGCGACCGTATCTTGGCAAGTATCAACGATATTAAAAAGGTCTTACCAGTTCCACCTGGTGCGTCCAAGAGAAAAAAGACGCCTTGTTCATAATCAACAGTCAGCATAATCCGATTATAAATATTTTTTTGTTCAGCTGTCAGTAATGGCTCAGTATTCGTGATAATTATAGCTAAATTACCATGGTCATATTGTTTTTCTCGTTGTAGATCACTGTTAACTAAGTCGGTAGCCCGTCTATCAGGTGATGGCATACCATAAAGATTAAGTGGTAAATTTGAAATTAAAATACATACATCCTCGATCAACACTAATGCTTCGTTATACATCTCTGGTGTGTAATCTATGTTTGGGCATTGGTCTGTTTGTCTAATTCGGTACAATATGTCTTCAGCCATACAATTTTTGTATTTTTCTAACCCTAACTAAACCCCCCCCCCCAAAACTAAATCCTGGCTACGCCCGTGTTTTAAATAAATATTATTATCCTTTACATAAAAAAATGACAAAATTGAGTAAAAAGAAATAAAAGACGAAATCAAAATTATGTACAAAATGTTGTAAGTTATAATTTTTTAGTTAAAAATAATAAGGAATAAAAATGGTGCAGAGAACAATTGAAATTGAATAAAAAAATAATGCAACAAAAATTGAAAAAGCAAGGTTATGTCGTAAGTAAATTTTAAGCACACGTGTGATGTGAAATGAATTGTAGCTTAAATGAAACGCTTGGACTCTTCACACAGCGCTATATATTGGATACTTACGTAATCTGGACACTAAAGAATTGAAGCGTCCTGTCGATAACGTAACTTGCAACCTCTGTTAGAAACTTATGGAACTCATAGATAATTATAACCCTTTGTCATATAATAAAGAAATAATTTCCAATAAAAAAATATTGCGACTATAAATTAAGATAAAAACTATCCTATCTCTCAAGCTGGACGAAACTGCACATAGTGTGCAAAATTTCATTAAAATCGGTTCAGTAGTTTAGGAGTTCATCGAAGAAAAACAATGTGACACGAAATTTTTATATATAAAGATACACAGGGGAAGATGATCACCCTAATAGCAAAATCAGAAAAAGAATTAATAAGAATGTTCAAAAAGACGGAGGACAAGTCAATATAAGTAGATTTAAAAATACATGATAATAAGAAATTCAAACAATTCAGTAATCACTTACGTTAAGAATGATTAGTAATTGTAGTGTAAATAAGTTTGTATGCCTAATAGTGCAACTTGAAGAAAACGCCCGTGAAGATAATGAAATAAAAGCAAGAATTTTAAAAATATATCAAAAATATGCAGTCCTGATCTCTTATTATTAAAATGTCATCATTTCTCAAACTTAGCATATCATTTAGCAAATCATAGTTGACAAATACTATAATCATTTGGTTTACTTGCGTCATCTCTGTGTCAGGTCGAGAACATTTCAAACAAACCTTGTAATAGCTCAACAGTTATTTATTGTTTTTGTATATAATGCGTAGATCTTCTTTGATTACAAACCAAACACAAGCTTCTTTTCTGAAACATTCTGCTTTCGCTCCCTTGTCATTAAATTCAATAAAAACGGCAAAAAAAATAAAACTAAGACTCAGATATCTGACTTCACTACTTAACAGCCTTAAAAGCAATTAGTCAAGTACTTAAAGCAATAAACATTTCTCGTCTTATGCCTTAATTTGAATAATTGGACGGTAAAAAGGCACAGCTCTCGGGAAAATTACGATTTTTATTTCAGACGACGAAAATTGTCGCTATTTCGTAAGCATCGGCATTTTCGCTCTCAATTATGATTCAGTTCGAAATCTTCGGAGTAACTTAACATTTACGTTGTGATTTCTTACGAAAGCCGTTCAAATATGTCTGAAAATAACTAGAAATTCTCGCGCTTTACGTATCGATACAATCATTTGTTTGTTAGGTTGGTATTACTGTCCCTGACATCTCACAGAAGTTTCATATCATTTAGCTTGTTAAGTTAGAACTTACAGCGTTTTTCATAATTTCCTGTTCATAAATCTCCTGTTCTGAAGCATTAAAAATGTCAAAAAAAATTTACGGCGATCAAGGTAAATAAAATAAATTTCTACAAGTGATACAAAAACCTTAACCCTTAATCTTGGTCGCGAAACGGTGTGGGAGACTGGCGCATCGGTAAAACAGTATTATTTTAAATGATCGGGTAAACTCGTGAGTCTCCGTCTTTGTACCTTTCGCAGAAGTTCTCGTCTAGACATTGCTCCAGTTACCTTTTCTCTGAACTTTGTTATAAGTATTACAGACGCAAACACAATGTCTCGGACCGGGTGCGATTGCTAACGCTATGAAATTTCTGTGATTTGTCTTGGCATTTAAGAAGTGTATTTTTTGGTAAGTATTTATCTGTTATTATTCTAGATTTATATAATTATTAATGTATATTTAGATATATACTACGAGAAAGAGCAAGAATGGTTATGGAGACTGTTAGAAGAAGTACCTAGTGGAGATGAATATGACGATGAGGGGGAATCAGGAGAAGTGGATAATGTTGGGGAAAGATCTGAAGACACAGAACAAGAATTTGATGAAAAGGACGATGGATAAATAAATGAGACTGGACCATATTTTGTGGGAAAGGATAATAGAACAAAATGGAGCAAAAATTGTCCTCCCAAAATTGTAAGAACTGGAAAGAAAATTTCACTTGCCTTGGTCTCAAAGACTGCATTAGGCATTTTAAAAAACTTCTCCTGTTGAAATATGGGAATGTTTTTTTGATAACGAAATTATAAACAGCATCGTAAATTTTACTAACATTAAAATAGAAACAGAAACAGAGAATTTCAGTCGCAGCAGAGACATATATCCAACAAATATGGACGAAATAAGAGCACTTATTGGTCTATTATATCTTGCAAGAGTGAGAAAGGCCAACCATCTAAATACTGAAGACCTCTGGAAGACAGACGGATCTGGAATTGAAGTATTTCGTCGCCCAATGAATCTCAAAAGGTTTCGCACACTACTAACCTTTATTCGATTTGAGGATATTAAAACGCGCAAAGAAAGGCTTGCTTTAGATAAGTTAGTCCCCATTAGGAATCTTTTCTACCATTTTAATCAAAATTTGAAGCTGGAAGCTTTCGGAGGTAGATGTGGATTTAGGTAATACATACCAAACAAATCAAATAGGTATGGTATTAAAATATTTGCAAAATCTGATGCGAAAATGTTTTACACTAGTCAAATGGAAGTTTGTATAGAACAGCAAAAAGATGGCCCCCATACTTGTTGGAAACAAGTGCGAAGGCAGTTGTTGAAAGATTTTGACAACATATTTTTGAAATAAACTGGAATATAACCACTGACAATTGGTTTTCTACTATTCCTCTTACCTATTTTCTTAAGGATAATGGACTCACCTTCATAGGAACAATGAGAAAAAATAAGCGGGAAATTTCTGTTATGTTTACACAAATGATGTAAATGGTAATAACTAGGAAATATGAAATGATTCACAGATATAACGAAACAAAGGGAGGAGTTGACGTAGTGGATAAACTATGCGCTCAATATAATACCCCAGGTTCGACAAGAAGATGGCCCATGGTCATATTTTATACTACGCTAAATGTTGCAGATATTAAATAATGCAAAAAATTGTAACTCGACATTGACTAGAAGAACATTTTTGGTTAAATTGTCATCCTCATTCTTATAACTATCAGAAAAATCGTACCATGCTCTCTAAAATCCCCAAAACAATAAAACTACGACTCCGAGATATTTGTAACTTAGGGGCAGAAGAAATCCAAAATTTACCTCCTCCAGGAACAGTGGGACGATGTAGCTATTGTGGCTGGAGAAAAAATAGAAAAATAAAATATTCTTGCAAAGTCTAGGGTACATTTATGTGTCTAGAGCACATAATCAGTGTATGTTCTGAATGCTACGCAAATGCTCACTAATATTTTTACTTTACTTTATGACCTGCATGCTATGTTTGAGAATAAAACCAAAGATCTATGTAAAAATAGGTTACTTTATGCATAGGGAAAATGTATTCCTTTTGGTTAAGGTTTTATGATCGTGTTTTATGTTTGTTATTCAAATATCTAGATAGGGTGAGCTATTATTTTGTTTATTTTTTGTCTGTGATTTTTTTGAATAAATATTTTGAAAATACCTCAGATATATTAATTATATAATTTTGAGTTGCTCTGGAAATTATATCCAATTTTTAATTTTTGTATTTCTATATGTATTTTTTTAACTGGCCTCTAAGATCATGTGCGCCCACTGGTATAATTAAATTTGACGCGACCACTGATGAGTTAATGATGGTAGAGAACAGTAGAAAATGAACCTCTTTCAGAAGGATATTCCACGACAACCAGTGAAGAAAACATTGCCAAAATCAATGATTTTATACTGAGTAATCACCGATTAAGTATTAGAGGCATTGTAGATATTACTGGAATATAATTGAGATCAATTTAATCAATTCTGAAGAACAATTTAGACTCTTATCTCAGTCTACAAAAAGTTCATTTTAACTGAATCATTTGCGCGAATCCATTCGAAAAAAGTTCAGATTTATGCCAAAACAGTTTATGGTTTCACATCGCAATAACAAACCACTGCAACTATATTTGCAATTACAATTCAAAAATATCAAAACCGGAACTGGAAAAAATCGTTGTAACGCAAGGGTTGCTATTTATGTACCCGGAATAATAAATATAAACAAATATTTTTCGTTGAAAATGGTTTTATTATTTTTTTAAATATTCTCCGCGATGATCGTTATACTTTTTCATACGGTTGAGCCAAATTTTCATAGCACTTTTTCCATTTCGAATGAGTTATCTCCAAAGCATGCATTTTGGACGCATCAACCGCTTCTTCTGGCGTCGGAAACCGTTGATCACGTAGTTTATCCTTCACAGGCGGGAACAAAAAGAAATCTTTGGGTGCCAAATCAGGACTGTACGGCGGATGATCCATCAATCGATGTTTTACAGGTCAAGTATTGAGTTGTTCGGTCCGATGTGTGACTTTTGTTGGGTTTGGCTCATTTTGAAAGACCCGTGCAGTTGACTGGTGTTTACTTTTGGGCACATACGCATAGATCCAACATTCGTCACCTGTGTAGATGTTATACACGGCTTTTGGCATACCACGATTTTCTCTTTTGACCATTTTTTTGCACCAATCGACACCAACTTATATATGCTTGTCATACTAATGCCCAAAGATACCACAATCTTACGATATGTCACGTGATGAATTTGCTTTATCAATTCGCAGACAGTATTGCAGTTTTCTGGTACAACAACCGATTGTGGACGACCTTCTATAAGTTCGTCCGTAAGCGAACCACGGCCACAATTCAATTCACTAAACCAATGATGTATAGTGGTTTTAGATGGTGCTTCATCGTCAATAGTCGATGTGAGTTGATCGATACACTGTTGTTGAGATAATCAACGTCGAAAATCGCAGTAAATCATCGCACGAAAATGTTCACGAGTTAATTAAATTTTTTGACTGAGATGAAATTAGTAAGTCATTAAACAACATAAATAGCATTCGTATGACAAAACGTTCCGAGTACATATACAGTCAACAATGTCAAACTTTATCATGTATATGTCAGATGGCGCCTAGCAATACCATTGTTGCTAATTCCCAATACATACATAGCAACCCTCGTATCAACTAAACACTTTATGACGAGATATAAAACGAAAGGCATATTTCTTTATCCAAACAATACTGCTGACAAATTCAGTGATCAAAAACCTGATGCGGTCCATTCATGCATAATGCACGAATCTCCGCAATGTCCACGTCCAAAATAAATTTGCTGATAATGTCGCCTGTAAACCTTTTTTTAATGAAGCTATAAATATTACGGGTGTGATATGGGTATCGATTCCCGCCATAGTTGTGAAATATGTAGCGTGAAAAACCGGAGGATAGGACAATCGGCGGAAAAATCGTTTTATCCACGCGTCCTGCTGCAGTATACAATATTCCAGATAGGACGAGAATTGAGAAAATACGGTACCTTTCACTTTATGGACATAAAACAAATTGAGTATTGATGATATTGTCAGTTGGAGAGAGATATATGTTGGACTGTTCGAAAACTTCAGGGCATTTTTATTGTAAGAAACTAAATATTGGCTTGAATCGTCTGTTTGTTTCATTTTTCCGTTTGGTGACACAACTCTAAATCCTCAAACCATTACTAGGTCGTCATTATACGAAGGCTGCGTGTAAAGTTCTCGGCTTGACCAAGAAAACAATATATTTTGGATTTTTTTTAATTTAGCTTTTTAATATTCTTAGTTAGTGTAAAATTATGCAAAAATATGCAGCTATGTCAGCTTTGACTGCATTATTTGAAGTGAATCTCCGTCCATCAGATTTTTTGGGATAAATAGGCATGTGGCTGCAGTGCCACTAGAGAATCGTAGAACGGTCAATTCTGAATGAGACACAACCAACTGTTTTCCAAAAGTCTTTGAAGAAATAAGAAAAAACAACCAGCGACTCAGGATCATTCCTCACCATGACGACGCGAGGTCTCACACATCCAACCGAACAACTCAATATTTGACCGGTTAAAACATGGAATTTATGGGTCATCCGCTTTACAGTCTTGAGTTGGCACTCCATGATTTCTTTTTGTTCCCGTCCGTAAAGAATAAACTACGCGGTGAAAAAATGCATGTTTTGGAGATACCTCAATCGGAATGGACAAGTGTGCAAAAGTGTATCGATCGTCGCGGAGAATATTTGAAACTTGAATATTATTAAACTTGAAGAGATTTACCACTAAACACCAAAACGCTTTTTGGAACTGCTCGACGCACGTTTCGCTAACCATGTTAGCATCATTAGGAGATGATTTAATCTAATTCTAAAACTAAGCTATGTTCTATTTATATGAAAACCATACCTAACGAAGCGTGTAAAAATCATGAACCGTGAAGTGAACTAAGCTTTACATTAATAATTGAAAAAGTTGACTGAAAGGAATCGGTCCTTTATCTCGGTTCAAGATTTTCTTACATTTTTCTATTTGAATGCTTTCATATGCATCCAAAGCCCTATTATTATTAACACTCTTAATTAGTCTTAAATTATCAATATCTTTACTGTGGTCATGTTCGATTGCATGTTGGGCAACACAAGATTTTTCATTTCTCCCATATCTAATGTGGGCAATATGTTCTTTATATCTTGTCAATATGGATCTTTTTGTTTGCCCAATATACCTTCGATCACAGTCTTGACAGCTAATTTCGTAAATCCCCGACTTTCCATGTTGCTGTTCTTTATCCTTTGGATTACCTAGAACTTCTCTTAATTTATTATATGGTTTGTACACAACCTTAATGTCCACTTTTTTCAAAATTTTGTCTAGTCCTCTTGTTAATTGAGCATTACCATGAATTTCTTCTGATGAATTTGTTCTGATCCTTTTGAAAAGTCGAAGATTATTTCAATAATTTTCGGAACTTATGTTTTCTAATTAGTTTGTCTACAATGTTCTTATTATAACCATTCACTTCAGATCCTCCCTAATTAATTTTAATTCTTTGTTATAATTATCTTTATTTATGGTATGGTTAAGATATGTGGATGACATTTTTGCCATTTTCGATTCTAAAAATGAAAATTTAGATGATTTTATTAAGAACCTAAATAGTAAATCCCAAAATATAATATTCACGTATGAACTCAAAAACAACGATAGTTTATCATTTCTGGATGTGTTAGTCAGTGGAAATAATAAAAATAGGTTAGATTTTGATATTTTCAGAAAAACCACCACCACTTCGAGATACATTCCTAATGATTCAAATCATAGCTTCCAAAATAAGATGGCTAGTTTAAATTTTATGGTAAATAGATTAATTAATTTTCCTTTAAATAAAGATAATTATAACAAAGAATTAAAATTAATTAGGGAGGTATCTGAAGTGAATGGTTATAATAAGAACATTGTAGACAAACTAATTAGAAAACATAAGTTCAGAAAATTATTGAAAGAATCTTCGACTTTTCAAAAGGGTCACAACACAAAGAAATTCATGGTAATACCATTTGATGCCCAATTAACAAGAGGACTAGACAAAATTTTGAAAAAACCATATAATAAATTAAGAGATGTTCTGGGTAATCCAAAGGATAAAGTAGAGCAACATCAAAAGTCGGAGATTTACGAAATCGATCACAGTCTTGACAGCTAGTCAAGACTGCGATCGAAGGTATATTGGGCAAACAAAAAGATCCGTATTGACAAGATATAAAGAACATATTGCCCACATTAGATATGGGAGAAATGAAAAATTTTGTGTTGCCCAACATGAAATCGAACATGACCACAGTATAGAATTAGTAATTTAAGACTAATTAAAAGTGTTAATAATAATAGGGCTTTGGATGCATATGAAAGCATTCACATAGAAAAATGTAAGAAAATCATGAACCGAGATAAAGGACCGATTCCTTTCAGTCAACTTTTTCAATTATTAATGTAAGGCTTAGTACACTTCACGGTTCATGATTTTTACACGCTTCGTTAGGTATGGTTTTCATATAAATAGAACATAGCTTAGTTTTAGAATTAGATTAAATCATCTCCTGATGATGCTAACATGGTTAGCGAAACGTGCGTCGAGCAGTTCAAAAAAGCGTTTTGGTGTTTAGTGGTAAATCTCTTCAAGTTTAATAAAACCATTCTCAATAATATATATTTGTTTTAATTTATTATTCCGGATACAACCCTCGTATCGAACATGGTTTTAGACAAAATTCAAGCGGCCTCCCTTATATCGTGTAGTAGAATTTTAAACAGTTGTCCAATAATAGTGCCGGATCGGTTCACAGTTAAATCTCTTATGTCGTGTTGTTGCCACGACAGTACCTTTCAAAACGCGATTGATGTTTAAACGATTTCGAGTTAGCGTAACATTTTTTTCATGTGGTGAACGTGATGGTTTTTTCATGAATGTCCAGTTTCAAGCCGAATAAAGAGCATCTGCCACACGTACTACTTTTCTTGTTCAATCAAAAGGAAAACGCGAGTGAAAGTCGTCGTATACTTGTGGAAACTTATTGTGAATTGTCTAAACATTTGTTTAGACAATTTAAAAGTGGCGATTTCGATTTGAAAGACAAAGAACGTCCAGTTCAACAGAAAAAATTTGAAGATGCCGAATTGCAAGCATTGTTGGACAAAGACTCCATATAATCTTTGTCCAATGGAACAAATGGCAGATAAGTCAAATGTTGGCCGCCGAAGCATTTGTGATCATCTGCAGACCACAGGAAAAATCCAGCAGGCAAAAAAATGGGTACCACATCAGCTGAACGACAGACAGATCGAAAAACGAAAAACGATGGGCGAAGTTTTGCTTTTTCGATATGAATGAAAGATTTTTTTCATGGGATCGTGACTGGGGATAAAAAATGTATATATTTCGAGAACACAAAATACAGAAAATCATGGGTTGATCCAGAACGACCATCGAAGACTGTGTATTATGCATTTGGTGGGATCAGAAGGGTGTCGAGTACTATGAGCTTCTGACACTAGGTGAATCAGTTAATACCATTCACTATCATCAAGAAATGTTCAATTTGAACCACACATTGTTCGACAAATGACCAGAATAGGCTAAGAGACATGGAAAAGTGATTTTGCATCACGGCAACGCCCCATCACACACGGCAAAAGCGGTCAGAAACACAATTTCTGAACTCTTATCCCTCCTGCCGTAGTCACCAGACTTGGCATCTTCTGACTATCACTTGTTTTCATCGATGTTTCACGCAATTTCTATGATACACTTCAACAATTACGGAGATGTCGAAAAAATAGCTTCATAACTGGATCACCTCAAAAGGTGTACGGTTTTCTTAAGGGGGAATCCACAAACTGCCAGAGAGGTAGTAAATATGTACAAGCTCAACTAATAATTTTTAAATAATAGTATAAAGTAAATATACTATATTAAGATGTTACAAAGAGCTGTTAGAAAGATGGTTAAATGAAAATAACTAAAATAATTAAACGACCAGGAAAATACATCTAATAAAATTAATAATAATCATCAATAAATTAAACTATTTACGAGGGAGCGGAATAGATGGTAGTCCGAAGGTGTGATGTCCGGTGAATAAGGTGGATGAGGTAAAATATCTCAATTGAAACACTAATTTTTGTAATGTCTGAATGATTGTGGCGTGATCATTTATTTTTTTCTTTTTTTAGGTTTTTCGCCACGATCTAAAACTCAAAAAATATCAAAAATATCTGTTCTTGTGTAAGTAAAGAATCACTGGGTAAAAAAACAAAAACCAAACGGAGACAAATTTCTCAGTGATTATTTTCTGTAATAAATTTGCCTAACGAACAAAATTTTAAAAATATAAAAATGTTCTAAAATAAATACAATCTTTTAACGTTAACCATTCGGGAGGTCTTCTCCCCCCGTTTTCAAAACAAATCTAAAAAATAAATTGTATTAATTTCTATATATAAAGCAAATATAGGAAGTAAATATATTTTTTGTTTATGTCAACGATACTTACATTGACAATAATAGTTTTTAATAACAGTGACATTTATTACAGAAAAGAATCACTGAGAAATTTGTCTTCGTTTGATTTTTTTGTTTTTACCCAGTGATTCTTTATTTGCATTAGAACAGATATTTTTGATATTTTTTGAGTTTTAGATCGTGGCGAAAAAAACCATAAAAAAATTCACTATAATTTTTCCTGGGTTTGAACAATCAACCACTGTGATCTACACGTGGATGCGGCTACGGCCTTGGGTCCAACATATTTCGCTCATTAGCTTCTTGAGAGATCCACGTAAAGGTTTTCTTAGGTGGCCAAAAACGGTCGATTTACCAGTATTTTACTTACTGTCTCACAAACTATGATGGATGGATCTTCGGATGTTATGGGCAATCTTTTCTCGGCATCAGTGCTTAAAGGACGTCCATGACTATGCCGGACTTCCAGGTCAAAATCCAGTTTTTGCACTGTGATCTTCCCAACAGAACCTTTTTTTTTTGTTTGGAGAGCATTCTTGCCCTTTTTATCCCATTTTTGCGCATCAACTTGCTTAACTGAAGACAAATCAGAGCGAACCTGTACAAAAACATTGTAAATACATAAGAAAGTAATAATATGTAAATAAACATTATTATTCCAAGACATACTTTTGTTAACAAGCGTTAAAAGAGCAACTAATGCAAAATCCCGGTAGTTAACAAAATAATATTTTTATTATGACTATTTCAAAGATAAACTTCCATTCTAATCTGTTTCTTTCGAGTTTACTATCAAAAAATTGTAATAACATTAATTTTACCCAGTTTAAATCCCAAGTGTCGACTCTAAACATCTGAATTTGAATGGAGACACGACGACCAGATGGGATATAACGAATTTCGACATCAAAGTGCTTCATCCATTATCTGAATCGCGTGGAACAATCGGCCAGGGAGAGCGTCAATTAGGATGCGGTCTGCTCGATGATGTTATTAGCTTGCCTGCAGGTTCGGTGCCTGCAGCCATCCAGATGCGCTTTATCTGGGAAATAATGCCTCGCGCCGAACAGAAACGGTCCACTATTAAGAAACAGATGGCGTAATGATCGCTGGCCATTTATTTATGCGTCCCGATAAGACTTACGTGACATATATCTTCATTTAATCTTTTCAATTTCCTTCGACCAACAATAAAATCTTTCTTTTGGTTTATCGAGGGTCGAAATAAAAAAAGATCAAGTACATCAATTCTGTCAGTCAAGTATCAAAAGTAAATTACTTAAATGGGTGAATGGATACTGAACAATATTATTTCTAAGTTCAAAGAGATTTACCACTAAACACCGAATCACTTTTTAAAAGTTCTCGACGCACGTTTCGCTAACCACGTTAGCATCATCAGGAGGTGATTTAATCTAATTATTAAAAACTAAACTATGTTCTATTTATATGAGAACCCTAATTGCTAATCTACTACTAACGAAGGGTACTACCTACCTAATGAAGCGTGTAAAAAAAGTATAAGGAAAAAAAATGAAAAAAGGGGGAAAAGAGAACAAAAGCAAGAAAAACCCTGACCCTTATATTAATAATTGAAAAAGTTGACTGAACGGAATAGGTCCTATATCCCGGTTCATTATTTTCTTGCATTTTTCTATTTGAATGCTTTTATATGCATCCAAAGCCCTGTAATTATTTTTTTAACCGTCTCCTAACATAATTAGAAAGTTTTAAAATTAAATTAACCTCTCTACCGATTCATTACTTAAAATTATCAACAGAAAATTTTAACAGTATGAGACGATAACAAATATAATGCCGTACAATATTTCCCCCAAGTTGGAAATTAAGTATTAACTGGGTCAAAGTTGGTTCAAATGCAATCCCTTTCCTAAAAGCTTATTATCAGACCACGACAAAGGGTCCGCTAAGCTTCAACAGGATCCGCGTTGTCCAAGGAGAGAAGCAAAAAAAACAAAAACAAAAGCCTTGTGAACTAATAAGAGCATGGAAAAAGTGTCGACAATGGTTTATTGGATTTGGTTTTCTGCCAAGGAAATTTCATTTTGATTTAATAAGTTCTTGTTCCTTTTGTCAATGTCTTTGATTAGGAGGATTTTTTTTCACAATGTAGTATTTATTTAATCATTGACAAAGTCTTATATATCAGACAGTAGAATAACCAAATATTGGTAAAACCATTTCTATCTTGAACTCGAAGAGATTTATCACTAAACACCAAACCGCTTTTCTAAAAGTCTCGAGGCGCGTTTCACGCCCTGATGATGCTAGCATGGTTAGCGAAACGTATCGAGAAGTATAAAATATCAATTTGTATTTAGTGATATGTCTCGGGGAGTTTACGCCGAAGGTTCCAATAGAATAATTAATTTATGATGGCTTCACGGTCAGCGGAACTAAATCCTTATCGTAAACAGTGTTGTGAAAAATGTATTTCGAATACCGAATAAAAATTTCGAATAAATCATATTGGTTTGTTATTTGCAAATGACGAATTAATTTCATTTGTTATTCGAAATGAAGAAGTAAATATAATAATTTATTCTTTATTTGATCTGATTTTATTCGATTTTTGGAATATAATTTCGAATAATTTTTCGAATAACGTTTTAAAGGAAATTTTAAACACAATTTCGAACAATATTAGAAAAATTTAAATAAACTGTTACATAGGTTAATTAAATACACAGTTAAAATACATAAATTATATTAATTCTTTTATAGGAACTTTCGATGTGAAATTTTAAACTCGATTTTTTACTTTACCGCTTAATCAAACCACTTACTAAATCACTTTTTAACTTTTTAACACACGTTTCACTAACCATGTTATCATCATCAGGAGATGATTTAATCTGCTATAAAAACTATTGTCTACAACTGTATCTAATAAAAACTTATGAACCGTAAAGGAATATACTAAGGATTACATTTGTAATTGAAAAAGTTGATGGGATGGAATATGTCCGTTATCCTGGTTCATAGTTTTCTTAGATCTTTCTATTTAAATGGTTTCAAACACATCCAAAGCCCTATTACTAATCACACAAAACAATCTTCGATTTTTCAAAAAGAGCAGATGGTAATACCGTTTGAAGTCCAATTAACGACCCGGTCGTGTTGGCGCGGACTATAGGGCGGTGTCTTGTCGCTGCTGTGCTGATACCGCAGTTGGCGCGGTAGTTGGTTCGATTCCAGCGCGCTCAGATGGTTGTTTTTCTATCTCTTCGGTCTATATTTATTTCCTACCCCCCACACACATATACACTTACACATACACACACATGCACACATATATCTACTTTTAAATGTCCGTGATTGTTTCTAGGCAAGAGTGTAAAATCTGACAACGAATTACCCCTCAGTCACACCAGTTAAAGGCTGGGTAAGACCGGATGCCTTCTGAGAAGTATTGTCTGAATGATTGTGGCGTGTTCATATATTTGTTTTCTTTTTTTTTTGGTTTTTCGCCACGATCTAAACCTTAAAATATCATAAACTTTTGACCGTTAACGTTTCGGGAGGTTTTCTCCCATTTTCAAACGAATCTAAAAAATAAATTATTTTATATATACATATATACATATATATATATATATATATATATATATATATATATATATATATATATATATATTGAAAATATAAAATAAAAAAAATAATTAAATAAATTAAAATATAATATTTTGTGCACCTCACAATTCCTTTCGTCCGCTATATTTCTGACTCAATTAAAAGAGTAGGATATAAATACAACTTAAGAACGACATTTAAAACAAAAAATACTCTTAGATCTATATAAACAAAAACCAAACCAAACAACACACAACAGAATTCCAAAAATGTGGTTTATAAAAGTCTCTGCGAATGGGGTAAATTTTATATAGGTGAGACATCTAGACCGGTATATGTTAAAATAAAAGAACATAAAAACCTTCTTAGAAAGGGCGATTTTAATAAATCTTGAATTTGTCAACATACATGGAAATCGGGACATAAAATCAATTGGAATAATTCCAAAACGGTATTAAAAGAATCGGTAACAAAATATAGAAGATTAAAAGAAACCGCTATAATTAATTTAAATAAAAATAACTTTAATGGTATGCCTTCGATATATTTAAATTCAATATGCTTCCCTATATATGATTCCCTATGCTTCCCTATATATTCCCTTCCCTATATATGAAATATATTAAAATTAATATAATTATTCTTTAGATTCGTTTTGAAAACGGGAGGAGAAGACCTTCCGAAACGCGAACTTTCAAAAGTTTACATTTATTTTAGAGTTTTTTTATATAATTTAAAATTTTGCTCAGTGATTATTTACATAGGAATAGATATTTCTGATATTTTTTTGAGTTTTAGATCGTTGCGAAAAACCCAAGATAAAAAAAGACAAAAATTCTGAGAAGTGTTTTACGTCACTCGCCAGTCGGTAGGCTTCCTGATAGACTTACGGGTAAGCACATAACCAAGAGTTGATAGCCTGAGGGGTGTGCTAGCCTGGGTTGTCGGTGGCTGATGATCGTGTTTTGGAACCCATGTTAAGCTGTAAGTCCAGTCACTAAATAGTCTTAATTGCTGATGCGCCTCTAACCAAATCAAAATTTATTAATTGTATATATTTTTTGAATTAATATACGTTATAAAATTATATTTCCGTTAAACTTTTCGTGCCTCTTAATTTAGAAATGGCTGTTATACAGTGAATATATTTTTAATTTGAGTTAAATACCAAATATGGCTTAATTCTTTTATTTGAACCTTCAGTGTGAAACTCTAAACTCGAAGAGATTTACCACCAAACACCAAATATTAAATTAATTAATTAGATTAAAGCATCTCCTGATGATGTTAACATGGTTAGCGAAACGTGCTTCGAGAAGTTTAAAAAAGTGATTTGGTGTTTAGTGGTAAATCTCTTCGAGTTTACCAGGTATGATCCAATATCTTATGTCATTTTGGTGCTACGACAGTACCTTTCAAATCGCCATCGATGTTTAAACGATTTCGAAGCAGTGCCATATTTTTTTCGTGTGGTAAACATGTCTAGTTTCGCGTAAAATAAAGAGTGTTTGCCGGACGTACTGTTTTTCTTATTTAATTAACAGAAAAGCGTTATTTGTGGAATCTTACGATGATAATGTCCAAATACAAGAGGCTTGTAGGCGTTGGTTTAGACGATTTAACACCCATGTCAACCGAAAAAGTTTGAAGATGCCGAATTGCAAGCAATGTTGGAAGACGACGATATGCAAACTCAGCAACAAATAGCAGATAAGTTAGAAGTTAGTCGCCAAACCATTTGTGATCGTCCACATGCCATGCGAAAGATCCAGAAGGGCGGAAAATAAGTTCCACTGCTGAATGACAGATGGCAGAAATTATAATATATATATATATATATATATATATATATATATATATATATATATATATATATATATATATATATAATACAGAAAATTATGGGTTGGCCCAGGACAACCATCAACATCGACTGCAAGATTGAATTGTTTTGAAAAAAAAAAGACAATGCTGTACATTTGGTGCTTCTGAGGTGTGCATGTGCTTCTGAAACTAGGTGAAACAGTTGATAGCGTTCGATATCGTCAACAAATGATCAAGTTAAACCATGTATTGATCCAGAAGAAACCAGAATAGGCGACAAAAACGCGGAGAAGTGATTTTGCAGCACGACAACGACACAGCTGAAGTGGTCGGAGATACTATTTCTGCACTTGTTTGGTAACTCTTGCCTCACCGGCCGTACTGATCAGACTTGGCCCCTTGTATAGTTATCAATGGCGTGGTAACTGGACCACCACAAAAGATGTACCGGTTTTTCTGGATGGGCATCCACAAATTGCCAGAGAGATGGAAAAAATATGCAGAAAGCGATGGTGCATACATTGAATTAATTATTTTTCACTTTTTTCCCATGTTAAACGTGCTTTTTAAGCAAAATTTAAAAAAAAATTAACTACCAATATGTATGTATATTAGATTACACTTTTTTTCCCTTTACATTTTCCTTAATAAGAGACTTAGAGTTAGTTCATCTTTATGATACTAAATTATCACAGGTGATTTCACCAAAAACTTTTCTCGACGCCTAGCACGTTATTTATTAACTTTCCAATTCCTGAAGGAACTTTCTTAAGCTACTGCGAAGATTATGATTGAAAACGTTCCAAGCGGAGCTCCGAAATAATTTTATATCTTAGGAAAACAAATAAAGTTATAAGACATATGATACCTTAAGGACTTTAAAAGTTTATTGGGTAGATTCCAAGCATATATCCGGATGAAATAAAGAGTCGAGATTTGATAATATAGAATTATTCAAAGAATTTATTTAAATTTCTGAATTATAATGTTCATAACTACGATGCAAAACTTACTAAGAAACTGAAGACTCAAGTCAATACAAGAGTAGAAAGAAATCACGAGTTTAACACTCATGAAGCATCGGCGGAAGATGGTTGAAATACTTGACGATATCAATTTTAATTATTTCCTGGTGATATTAATTTGGTCCAGGAAATGCTTGTCGAGTGAGTTCGAAAAACGTACGCATCGAAAACTTGACAGACCGTCATCTAACCAATCATACTTGATAAACATGACAGATATACTTGCGCCATCTTTGTGTCAAGTTGAAAACTTTTCGAACAATTGTAAGTTTTTATGACAAGTATACAGTCTTTCAGAAAATATTTTTTTTATTTATTTTGAATGAAACCAAATATTTCTTTTTTGTACAATCTCATTCTGGAGAGGAATAAATGGCATTTATGGTTTGGAAATAATAAAACTGAAATTAACATGGTTATATCACCTGCAGCTTTCCCACGCATCCATATTATTTTGCGAATGGCCAGAACGAACTCCGGTCTTTTATGTCCAAAATACATCCAACCAATTCACACATTTTTTAATTATATTTTTTTTTATTTCTACTTTACTAGTCAAATTATGTCGAATATACACATCACATAATTTTAATGAAAAATTAATAATAATGCTATTCCCTATGAATGAAGACATGACCATAAATTGACAGCACATGTAGGTCATATGTATGTAATAAAGTTTTACGTAAATGTAATAAAAAACTGACTCTCTTCATGATTGTAATATAATATAATTTTATATTATATCATTGTAACATCATACTGACATTATATGTGACTTCTCTATGATGTCATAACTATGACTTAGATTTTACGTTCATGTTCTGTAATATTTATATCATATCGTAATGTAAAAATTAAGTCCTCATATTATGTAGTATTTATGTAAAAAAGAAATCATCCCCTTGCATAATTTGATATGTCAAAGTTTAATGTAATGATATATATATATAGTTTAATATAATGATATATTTTAATAAAGTTTAATATAATGATATATATATATATATATATATATATATATATATATATATATATATATATATATATATATATATATATATATATATATATAACGATCATGATTGTAATAATATAATTTTGTATTATATCATTGTAACATCATACTCACATTATATGTGACTTCTCTATGATGTCATAACTACGATTTAGATTTTACGTTCATATTCTGTAATATTTATATCATATCGTAATGTAAAAATTAAGTCCCCATATTATGTAGTATTTATGTAAAAAAGAAATCATCCCCTTGCATAAGTCATATGTCATTTTGATATGTCAAAGTTTAATGTAATGATGAAAAAACTCCATAAATATATATATATATATATATATATATATATATATATATATATATATATATATATATATATATATATATATATATATATATATATATATATATATATATATATATATATATATATATATATATATATATATATATATATATATATATGTATATATATGGAGTTTTTTTGACTGCGTCCAAACTACCGTCCGTCGGGGGAGCATAACTCCTGAATACTATTGTCTCGTTGGACGCAGTCCAAAGAAGACAAAAAACTCCATTTATAGGCCATCCGGCGAGAAGTCGGCGAAAATATGGGTTGTTTGATTGTGGAGAGGGACTCCCTATTCTTGGCGAGAGCATATGTCGGTGCCCTGATGAGTTTAACCACCAACAGACGAAACATGTGCCCTCCAATGTGGGGGATGAGTCGGGCTTCCTCCCGGTCAAGCAACTAACCGTTGCTCATATATATATATATATATATATATATATATATATATATATATATATATATATATATATATATATATATATATATATATGTAATGATAGTTTAATAGTAATGATTTGGTGTTTTGATTTTCGACCATACTAATTATTTTATCATTCATATCATCTTCAAAATTCTCATTTCCCTCAGTATTCTCCTTTAGAAGTACAGCATCTTCATTTGATTTCACGCCATAGATAGTGAACTCATCGTTTAATGCGATGTAAAACTGGCGGAATTTTTACTTCAAGATGCCACAGTAATGTTCCATTACATATTGACTTTGTGCCAACTTTAAATTGTGATTTATTTGGCTCTTTGATCAATAATTTTTTTAGGACTATTCAAAAAAACCGAAATAGCATATGCTTGCATATGCGTAGATGTAGATGCTTATCTGAACCCCTTGACCTGAGCCGATTTAAACAATTTTGAGCCAAAAAGCTGGTTAAAATTCGGGTTCTGGTAAGTCAATTCTCGAAAATGGTGAATATCTGACCAACGGAACAATAGATACGGTTCTTTTGTTCTTTGCGCCACTCAGTACCACGTGGTTAGTCGTCGTTTGATCACTTTGCTATATGCACGTACTGACTTCGACTGATAACTAAAATAAATTATTTTCTATGTTAGTTTTAACGAGTTTTCTCTGTGGATTGTGGTGCTCTTTATAATGGATATTTTTGAGCCAGGTATGTACTCATGTAATCACTATTTCAAACTTTAAACTATCATTAAAGTTTTACTATAACTGTATTCTTACGAACTACACTAAAAAAAAATTAAAAATATACGCGAAAAATAGATTCAGTTATAGTTCAGTACTTTTCCCAGATTTTATTTTTACTTCATATTTTAATTTAAACTATCTATCGTACTTTTGAAAACTAATTGCCAAAAATTGCCATATGCGTTAAAATTTAAAAAAATTTTGTTTTTCTAAAATAATTTTTAAATCAAGTTATCTTTCCTTCTAGGTCCTTCTAATATTTCTAATATAAGGACAGCGGCTTGGGAATATATATATATATATATATATATATATATATATATATATATATATATATATATATATATATATATATATATATATATATATATATATATATATATATATATGCCGGTCGCGTTGGTGCGGCGGTAAGAGCGCCTGCTTTGCCGAATCCGCGCTGGAGCGATAGCTGGCGCTCGGATGGCTATTTTTCTTTCTTCTGTTCTTTTCTTAAATGTTTGTGATTGTTTCTAGGCAAGAGTGTAAAACCCGACTACGAATTACTTCTGAGAAGTGTTTTACGTTGGTCACTCGCCAGTCGGTAGGTTTCCTGGTAGACTTCTGGGTAGGCACATAACCAAGGGTTTATAGCCCGAGGGGGGTGCTGGCCTGGGTTTGTCGGAAGCTGATGACCGTGGTTCGGAACCCACGTTAAGCTGTAGGTCCAGTGGCTAAATAGCCTAGTTGCTGATGCGCCTCTAACCCAAACATTTTACTTTACTTTACTTTACTTTATATATATATATATATATATATATATATATATATATATATATATATATATATATATATATATATATATATATATATATATATATATATATATATTATCATCATCATCATCAACCCGTATCAATCTACTGCAGGATGAAGGCCTCTTCAGCATGCTTCCAACTCTCGCGATCCTAAGTTCTCCTCTGCCATTCCGGTTCAATATACTTAATGTCATCAGTCCATCGTATTTTCGGTCTTCTCCGTGGACGTTTGTGATCAAGCGGTATCCACTCCAGGGCTGCCCTGGTTCATCTTTCGTCCCATCGACTCGCCACCCACTACCATTTTAATTGCTTTATTCTTCCAATTACGTCACTCACTTTCGTTTGTTCGCTGATCCATGTGCAGGTCTTTCAATCCCATCTAGTAATGCCAAGCATACATCTTTCCATTCCCCTCTGTGCTACTCGAAGTTTTTGAACTGACTGTGATGTGAGTATCCAGGCCTAACTTTCGTATGTCATAACGGGCAGGACACACTGATCAAAGGCTTTTCTTTTCAGACAAAGTGGTAGTTTGCTCTTAAACACTATGTTGAGCCTACCAACAGAGCCTGCCAGCCACATTTAACGCGTCATTCCACCTTCCGGACGGTATCCCCTTCCATTGAAACCCTCTGCCTAAGATATATATAGTGATCCACAACTTCCAAATCCGTCCCTAAAATAGAAATCCTTTTGTAATCAACAAATTTATTGAACATGACCTCACTCTTCTTCTGGTTTATTTTTAAGCCAAATGGTTCCCCAGTCCTTTGCAGCTCTTGTATGTATCTTGGCAGCTCCTCTGGGTCCTGTGAAAGAAGAACGATATCATCTGCGAATCTAAGATGATTTAGGTATGCACCATTAATCCTTATTCCATCCTGTTCCCAATCCAGATTACGGGACACTTTTTCCAGGCAGGCTGAGAAAAGAAGACCTGATATTGCGTCACCCTGCCGTACACCCCGCTCTACATTTATTCCAAACTCAAGATTGTCAAGTAGACCTGTCGCTGTAGCTTCATCATATATCGATCCTAGTAGATTTACATAGGCTTTCTCTACACCTTGATTAAGCAATGCATCCATTATGGCCCGCTTTGAGATTAAATCAAATACCTTTTTATAATCGATAAAAGCCAAGCACAGTGGCATACTGTATTCGTTGTATTCCTTTTCTTAGTATTTTTTTGGATATTATCTTGGTGAAAACTTTGTACACCACTGATAAGAGGCTTATTGGACCGTAGTTCTTTAAATCTTCCCGTGCTCCTTTCTTATGTAACTTCTGCATTTTCCCTTAAGCTGGGTACCTCTTGTTGTTTGAGCCATTTGACATTTATATATATATATATATATATATATATATATATATATATATATATATATATATATATATATATATATATATATACGCCATCCGACGGGAAGTCGAAGCGAAAAGTATGGGTTGTGGACTGTGGATAAGGTTTACCTATTCTTT
Organism: Cosmopolites sordidus; assembly: GCA_031761425.1. NCBI lineage: Eukaryota > Metazoa > Arthropoda > Insecta > Coleoptera > Curculionidae > Cosmopolites > Cosmopolites sordidus. Next base: position 380,977 of record JARFXV010000478.1, on the reverse strand, counting down.
ACGAGAGAGCACATGTCGGTACCCTAAAAAGTCTAAACATCAGGAGACGAAACATGTGCCTTCCAGTGGAAGGGATGGGTAGGGCTCAGTTAAACAGTCAACAAAATGCACACACACACAAATATATATATATATATATATATATATATATATATATATATATATATATATATATATATATATATATATATATAGGTTAAAAAGATATGACGAAACGAAACTTTATGAATCGAATTTCCTAGAACAGCAAAAAGATTGGAAGATTGGAAAAAAGAACAGCAAAAAAATTATATCGCAAGTTTTTGCTATTTAAATCGAAAATGAAATTAACATGGTAAGCTGCTAAAATGAACAGAACAGGTATTCTTAAAGAAGAACCATGATTGGCTACAAGGCACCACACAAATACCCTTTATTAATGTCGGTAATGCAAGTGCCGGTCGTCCGCACAAATATTTTGAACATCTTCCCAAACGTAGTAAACGGCGTAAAACGAAATATCTAATGACACCTAATGAGGCTCACGAGCTGTTGTATGCTGGACAAATGCTCCTACAGGAACAAGGGCACCGGGATCTGGGATCAAACGTATTGAAATACATCATGCCTTATCCTACAAGAGGAAGCAAATACAAAACATATTTTCGAAAAAGTAACACTCCAATATATTTTATAAGCAAGCAATTAACATCGATATAAGCTCTTTCTATGTTTATTGAAACATCTTTAACAAAAAGACAGTACGAATATATTCGCTAGTTAAGTTACATTAAAACAATTTAATAATTTATCAAGATGCAACGAAATTAATACAAAAAATCTAAAATTTCCTTTTTCAATATTATATGCTCGATTACATGCTAAGATTTTTCATTACCGGATTTGTCGTATAAGTATTAAAAAGTGGCAGATACGATCTGAGTAAGATAAAAAAACTGTTAAAGCAGAAAAAAGAAAAAATACAGGGTGAGTTTAAAAAGGAACTTGGGCTTCTCGTTGACATATTGTAATCAAACACACTTTAATTGCCTACAGGAACTTTATCAGAAAAGGCCACAGAAACCAGAAATAAACATTTTCGCCAGTTCAGGAAAAGTTTCTGAAGAAAATTTTCCCGAGAGCAGTTTACTCTCATCTGATCCCTACTTGAGCTCAGTTAAACCTAGACCAAAAAAGCAATCAAAACCATTTAGTCAAGCTGCTTTAGAAATGTTGCTTCCTTGTGATGTTCAAGAAGATGAAACATAATTTTCTCAGAAACCTGAAGAGCATCAACAAAAATATAAAGAAGACGGATGGAACCTATCCTAAAGATTTTTTTTTAATACTTATTACTTACTTATTTACTGTCATCAATATTTTTGGTGTTTCTTCAATTTATTTTTTTTTATTGTATCTTTATATAATATAAGCGATTGTTTTATTAAAGCTCCAAATATTGAATTTAATATTAATAATTTGTCCCAGAAAAATCTATTGTATCATAGTGCATCTATTAAATACAAATTATAGAAACGTAAATAATTATAAAAATAATTTTGTCCAAGTTTTTTTGGTCAAATACCTTACGTGCGATGGCAAAAAATTCTATTTATTTTATTAATTATTTATTAATTTATTTATTATTGTTTATTTTATTAAATAAATTAATTAAAAAATTAAAGACAGTTAACTAACTTGTACAGTAAAATAACTTCCCGCAATTGCGCATAGATTCCGTATAATTCATCGAGGTTCAATCTAATTTATTTTATAATTATATCACTATTCATTTACTATTCTAATAACACTACGAATTTTCATCGGTGGATGGCGCTAGGTGTTTTAACTCATTTATTGAACTCGACATTAATGAAATAAATACTGTTCATTTACATTAATATGTATAGTACGTCCACACCGTAAACCGGATAACAAATATACGATATATATATATATATATATACATATATATATATATATATATATATATATATATATATATATATATATATATATATATATATATATATATATATATATATATATATATATATATCTTAAATTAATCAAAAAAATGTTTATATCTGATTAAGAGCAGATTTGAATTGAGAATAGGTAAAAAATAGGAATTTCTTTGCTGAACGTTCATTTTTAAACTGTTTTCGACTATAACTTACAACGACACTAAACACATCAGTTTTCAGCATTTTGAATATTTATGATTTATATGACAATAAAAAAATAATACGATAATAATTTAAAGGGAATTATTCCAAACTAAATTCACGATTAATAATGCATTGAATTATGGTCATGTGGAAAATGTTTTTATTCAATAAAATGATTTATTTATTCAACAAAATTAGTTGTTCAAACAAAATACCACGTTCAAATGTTTTAAAAATAAATTTCGAATGCAGGTATCGGAATAAACAAATAAGGGGGATGAGTCTGAAAGGTTTCGCGTGCAGCAATGCTGTTAGGGTTGTTTGAAAAGTACTCATTGTCCTCACTAACAGGATTTAAACAGTCTGTTCAACGAAAAACTGGCTGGTTTTAGTTTTTGGAGTAGTCAGAAATCATACGGAGCTAAATCAAGCAAATATGCGGGATTAAATAGCCGACGATTTTTCTATTGAACTCACATTTTTTTTATATTTTCTATTACTGTGAAATATGCACTGGATTTAAAAACACCTGAGTAGAATATCCACTAATTTTTTAATGTTTTCTTCAGCTGACGCACTGTCAATGATAAAACAGGCCGCAAGCCGTCTTAAGTGTTCTTCCTGTCACAAAATTGTTCACAATTTATACACATTCAGACACCGCGTTGCTTCACTAGCACAAAAGTTTCTAAGGCACATTTATGATAGTTAATGTTTTTCTTTTCTTTGATAAACTTGATTCTGGAATAATTAAAGTGATAAAGATAAGCTTTTTAATAAGTTTTGCACTTACGATAAATCGCATTGGAACTACTGGACGTACGTTTTGCTAACTAAGTAACGTCATCAAGATATCATTCAAACTAAAGTCTATTTAATTTACAAGTTATATCAAAACCTAGTTTGATGAAGAATATCAAATTCTTCGAAGAAACCAACAGTGCACCCATGTGGAATATGGTTAGGTTTGGTGTATGGTTAGGTATGGTTAGGTATGGTTAGGTAACAGTGCATCCATGTGGAATATGGTTTCCCTCCTGCTGTGGTGCCATATGTAAGTGTGTAGTAATGTAAAATTTACATACATCCAAGCGGTCAACCAACTATATACCCAAAATACTATCTCCATCAAAGCTGGAAGTGTACTCACGACTGACTTACTACTTAAACGAACTGTTAAGCCTATGGAGAAGTAAGTGTGTAAAAATGGAAGCTAAAATATACGACGACACGCTATCTTCTTTACTGTTCGCAGATGATCAAGTGATTTTCGCCGAGGATGTAGACGATGCCTCCTACATATTGTGAAAATTAACCCAAGGAATATAAAAAAGGGGAAGTTCAAATAAATTTCAAGAAAACCGAATTCATGGAAGTTGGTGGAGAGGGAAGAAACTTAGACTTAGAAAACGGATGTAGTGTAAGGAACTGACAAAGCTAAATACCTTTGAACAATTACGTTCAATAATGTGGAAGTTAAAAGGAAATACTACCTAGAGTTGGAAAAGGTAGGGTAGCAACATGGCAGCTGCACTTGTTAATCTGGAATAGAAATATGCCAAATAACATCAAGCGAAACAAATTTGAGGCTATAGTGGAAAGCATGTCACTATATGGATCAGAGGTATGGGAAGTAAATGGCAGAAATACACAGAGATTAAGGGCTATAAAATAGGACGTTTGGGGTGCAGCTGTTAGTAAACTCTAATGGATAAAGTCAATATAATAAGGAAAAAAATGAGTATTCGTTGCCATAATGGACACTGTAGAATAGAAATGTCTAAGTGGATAACTAAAATGTCTAACTCTGGACAATATGCTCTACGGACTACACATTCTACAGAGAAAATATCAACAAGATTATCATAGGGAGTGGAAGCGAAGAAAGAGATGGGGAATACAGAAGTTCCCATGAAAATGATTGCCAAGACCGCCAATATATATATATATATATATATATATATATATATATATATATATATATATATATATATATATATATATATATATATATATATATATATATATATATATATATTTCTAAATCAATCCGGGTGTCGATCCGTTGATTCTGTGAAGAGTCACGACGTTTCGCCAAAATCACATCGGTTGCACGTCAGTTGGACTCTTCAGTCGAAGCGTACAACACTTGAAATGCCAAATGCGATTCATGATGCGGAACATTATCTACCATCCGTGAAAATATTATTTGGACTGCGTCCAATGAGACAACAGTAGCTGAGTGTCATCATACACCCAACCGTTGGGTTCCACAATCTCATGTGGAATACATAACACTAGCGTCACCGCCTAAATGAAACATTGAGAAATAAAATGACATCGAGAGACGAAACGTATGCCATCCAGTTGAAGGGTGGGGGGGCTCGTTCCAGGTATAACAATTCGTTACGTAATCTAGCTAATTGTTGGCAATACAATTCTGCCGTAACTGTTTCTCCCGGTTTTAATAGTTCAAATTAATTATGTCACTACAATCCCACCAAACGCACAGTTACACCTTATTTAAACTGAGGGATGGTTTAGTAGTGGGTACGGCTAGTTAATTTGAAGAAAGTCACTGTTTGATGCGCTTGCTGCGTACAATTGTGCGTCTTGTACAACTACGACAGTTGTTGTACAAGAAGTACAATTTCTTGTTACCAGTAACAATCCTTCGTAAAAACGGATCACTTCGTTGTCTACACACTAGAGATGTGCAAATTGGATGCCGTTGTTCTTTATTCGTCTCCGACAATAGATGTGGAACCCATACAGGCTCTACAGACTACAAACTCTAACAGGAAGTTTATCATGGGGAGTGGGTTATGAAGGGGTAAAAAACGAATTTAATTACATTTCATTTTATCTTCAGTCGATTATGTAATCTCCGTCTTTATCTAACAGCTTTTGCCATCATGCAGGTATAGTTTCAAATATATAGTTCAATAAAATTTTGTTGTAAATTATAAACCTTCCCGATTTTTTGAAGATGTCTTTGGACGGTTGACCAAGTAGCCTGAAGAGTGTTTGCTATTTCCTGGATACTCAGTTTGGGACCGGTTTATATATATATATATATATATATATATATATATATATATATATATATATATATATATATATATCCGATCCGATCTCCAGAGCATTCAATATATATATGGGATGGGATTATATCGTATATTTGTTGACCGGCTTACGGTGTAGACCACATAAATTTTAACGTAAATGAACAGTATTATTTAACTTATATCGAATTCAATAAGTGAGATGAAATTCCTAGCGCCATCCACCGATAAAAATTGGTAATGGTATTAGAATCGTAGGTGAATAGAGGTATAATTAGAAAGTTATTTAGACAATCCAATCTCGATGCATTATATGGAATCATTGTGCTATTGCGGCAAGTTATTAACTGTTTTTTTTTCTTTATTTATTTAATTTTAATAATTAATTTTTTTTATTCATTTTAACAAAATTATTTTTATAGTTATTTAAGTATATGTATATAAAACTTTCATAGTGAGATATATTATAATAAATATTTCATGTATTTTTTTTCATTATAGAACGTCTAGGAACATTTCCATATCCAGATTAACTTTTTTGAATCCAGTTTAATTCATCGCTTATTCCGGATCAGATACATTTTTCCAACCGTTCTACTACGTTGCTTCGATCTTTCTTAATTCGTACCGAAGCGCTTCAAACGCGCTATTTTTCCCTTGATTTAGACAAACTACCGCCCCACACCGGCTCCCTAACTATCCGGAAAAACCGACTTGCCCAGTTGATTTATGATTAGTTAAAGCGTCCATTCGGGTCGATTCGTAACACAATGAAATTACTCTCGATAAAATAAAAAGGGAGACGATCGAAAAATTTTAAACGATCCGTCGAAAAATAAGTTTTGATTTATGTGTTTTTTTTTGTTTCTGACAGGGAAAATATGATCTAATCATCAGGATATATTTACTTGATAGAAGATATGAGAATTTGCCCAACAATATCAGAAATGATCTGAAAAGAATTAAAAATTGGTGTTGTCAAGCATTTGACACTTCTCCCCACCCCCCGCTATTTGTGTTTGGCTCGTAACTGTCAAAACAAAAACGAAAAACATTCTGAGACACCCCTTATAAGTTCATAAGAGGCATTCAAAAACCTTTTTTATTAAGAATCTCATTTTCATAGAGAAAATTGATCTCTTAATCCATTTGAAACATTTTCTTTTTCCTTTTGTATTCAGTAATAATGGTTGGAAGATATACTCCCACGAAGTTTCGATATTTTTGTAAACTATTTCAAAAATAGGTCGCAACTTTGAACAAGCTTAAATTGTGTTGGCAGTGCCATATTTTACCCCCACCACTGCCTCCATCAACCACCCTTCTATGTATTTCAAGAACTAAAGTCGAAGCATTAACGAGTCTCGGTATTTATACAATTTCCCAATAAGGTTTTGTTTGTTTGAGAGTTTTACAACTAAATTTCATTACCGAATGCCTCGGAGAGACTGTTATTAATTGGCAATTTTTTTGCTCCAGTCGAAATAGGTTTCTAAGTTTCTGTTTCAGAACTAATTCGGGGGTAAGTTATTAACGAAAATGGTAATTTGGGAGAGAAGGGGCCGAACTTGAACGTTGTCTATTCTTTCAATTGAAATTCTAAAAGATTTAAAGTAAGTTTCATGATTCTCGTTGAATTGAATTGTCAAATATTTTCTGAATATAATTATTTTATTGTCGACTATGTCAGTGTGATTCTTCTTTGCATCTTATATTACTTATTATTAACAATGGTTAATTTGTAATTTGCCATTTTAGAAGAAAAACCCAAAAAATAAACAAAAAACATCAAATCTAGGAGAGAGAATGTTAGATCTGCTTAAATATGAGACATATATTATTCGTTAGATACAGCTTTACTCGTAGCTATGTTTTTTTGGTACCTAGTACATATCTAATCTGCATGTCTTAAGAAACTGGGGTGGGGGGGCGGTCGGTTAGAGGCACCCTAAGAAGGATCAAAATCATTCTAAAAAAATAAATTTTACTATATTGGGTTGATGGAAGAGTTTGTCCAATTTTTTTGAGAAAAGTGGAACAGACAAATTATTTTTACTAAATTTTATGTTAATGTTATTTAACCAATATAGTAAAAGGTGATTTTTAGTGGGTCCGAACACCGGTAGGGTTCGCTGTTAAACGAAGAGTGAGTCTGGGCGATTCAGTCAAAACAAAAATATATAATACAGCCGAAGCAAAAATCGATTTATTGAGGGAACAATTCAGCGAGGAAGTTATTTCGAGGAATGTACCTGCTAATTGACTATATTAGCTAGATTTAGGCCTAGACGAGATGCGAGATTTTAAGATTTTACCCGCATCTGATATCCATTAAAAAAATCGCTCTGATCTACAAAACTTATGATTGGCCAGATTTAATGATGGGAGCTTAAAATACGTAAAAAATGCTATTTTTCTGGCACTTGAGAATATTTTTATAGTAGCTAGATTTAAGCCTAGGCGAGATGCGCGAATTTAAGATTTTACCGGCACCCGACATCTGAGCTTAACTGAAGCTTAAAATACGTAAAAAATGCTATTTTTCTGGCACTTGAGAATATTTTTATAGTAGCTAGATTTAAGCCTAGGCGAGATGCGCGAATTTAAGATTTTACCGGCACCCGACATCTGAGCTTAACTGAAGCTTAAACTACGCAAAAAATGCTATTTTTTTCGGTCCATGAGAATATTTTTATAGCAGCTAGATTTAAGCCTAGACGAGATGCGCGAATTTAAGATTTTACCAGCACCTGACATCTGAGCTTAACTGAAGCTTAAACTACGCAAAAAATGCTATTTTTTCAGTCCATGAGAATATTTTTATAGTAGCTAGATTTAGGCCTAGACGAGTTGCGCGAATTTAAGATTTTACCGGCACCTGACATCTGAGCTTAACTGAAGCTTAAACTACGCAAAAAATGCTATTTTTTCGGTCCATAAGAATATTTTTATAGCAGCTAGATTTAAGCCTAGACGAGATGCGCGAATTTAAGATTTTACCAGCACCTGACATCTGAGCTTAACTGAAGCTTAAACTACGCAAAAAATGCTATTTTTTCAGTCCATGAGAATATTTTTATAGTAGCTAGATTTAAGCCTAGACGAGATGCGCGAATTTAAGATTTTACCCGCACCTGACACCGACTAAAAAAATCGCTCTGGTCCACAAAAATGGTGATTGGTCAGATTTAAGGACTGGAGCTTAAACTACGCAAAAATGCTATTTTTCCGGTGCATGAGAATATTTTTATAGTAGCTAGATTTAAACCTAGACGAGATGCGCGAATTTAAGATTTTACAAGCACCTGACATCTGAGTTTAACTGAAGCTTAAATTACGCGAAAAATGCTATTTTTTCGGCCCATGAGAATATTTTTATAGTAGCTAGATTTAAGCCTAGACGAGTTGTGCGAATTTAAGATTTTACCCGCACCTGACATCGATTAAAAATATCGCTCTGGTCTACAAAAATTATAATTGGCCAGGTTTAATAACTGGAGCTTAAACTACGCGAAAAATACTGTGTTTCTAGTTCATGAGAATATTTTGGTAGCAGCTAGATTTAGTCCGAGACGAGATGTACCATTTTAAGATTTTACCCACTCCACCACAAAAAGTGAAGAAAATGGTATATGTATATTCTAAATAAAAAAAAACAGTTAAAGTATTTTGTGTTTCTTCGGATTTTGGTATATTTCATCTATTGTTTAGTATATATGCGATGTTGGATGCAATTGATAATACATTACAACACATTTCATCTATTGATTGAACATATTCATTTCATAGGGTATATTTAAACATAGATTAGAAAATTATTCAGTGATTCCAGGATATGTTGTGGTACATAGTGGTTTTAGAGTGGGTAGACCTTAACAGGAGAGTTCCACACTTCGACTATTAGTTTTCCACTCATTCCACTCAAAAACAAAAAGGTTTATGTGCCTTCTCTTATTTAGGAAATCTCTAGCTGGTTATGCATTAGAGTTAGTTAGCAGCCACATTTGTTTATATTTCAATTATTATTACAATAATAGTCTAATGTGGTGGTTTGTAAAACATGTAAGGCGAAAAATCGATATCATTTAAAAATACTGAAAACTTTAATTAAAACAATAATGTAGTATGGATGGATTTTTTTTGAAAATATTGTTAATAGAGTTTATTGTGGTGGTTTGAAGAATCGGTGTGGTTTTAAAAGGATTGTTAATACAGTTTAGATTGATAATAGAATTTAGTGTGGTGGTTTGAAGAATCGGTGTGGTTTTAAAAGGATTGCAAACTTCAAAGAAAGCAATCAAATAAATATGTATATAATTTTGGATAGTGATTGAATAGTTGGGGGAAGTTTTATTATGTATATTTAACAGTGTATTCTTTATTGAAATAAAATTAGAGATTTAAACAGTATGTATGTATTTTGTTTTTCTAATTATGCTTTATATATTGTTTTTTTGCTTAAAAAATAATTACCAAACTAGAAAATATCTTTTGGTTATTCAATATTTAACATTTTTCTTTATTTTTGAAAATCAATATTACAAATATATAACATACAATTTTTTTTGTTTGAGTATTTATTATCTGCTGAAGCTGCACAATCGTGACATTGACTGTCTTGAACTTTTCTTAATTTTTCATTAATAATCAAGGTCGCCAATCAAGCAAAGCCAATCAAGCAGCCAATCGTAGCTGTTATTTGATAATTTTATACATTTTAATCAAAAAGTTTTTCGCATCAATTATTAATATTATTTATGATAAAGTTTTAAAATAAAGTAAAAAAATCGAGAATTATTTTTTATTCAAAAGCCTAACCTGCGATGGTTCGGGTACCTTGTGTTGTAGATGCCGGACATGCGAGTGATGAAGAGAGTGTTGGCCATGGGAGTGTACGGAGGGAGGAAGAGAGAAAGACCGAGGAAAACTTGGAACAAGTTGATCACAGAGAACCTGTCGAGGCGGGGAATTGATTGGAAGGAAGCGATGGTGATGGCCAGAGACAGAGGAAAATGGAGAAGATTCCACCAAAGGGGCTGATGGATAGTCCAAACCTTTACACCCAGTAGGATAGAAGAGGTGAAAACTAAGTAGGTAAGTAAGTAACAAATACTAATAATACAATTACAATAACAAAATTATGACAAATATTAAATGAATAAAACAAATAAATATACATTGTTTAATCCATTTTTTTTACAAAAAGAAACACAATTTCCTTGATTATTGAACGTTTGATAGTTCCAAGTAGAAGAAATAAACTGAGAGAAAAAAAACGCCTAAAGATTTAACGTGTCTTTTTTTACTACCCCAAGAACAAAAACCGGAAAATTAGCCACCGGGATTGATAGGGGGAAAAGAGAAAGGAAAGAGGGATCAAGTAAATTAATTCCCTTCCAGGTTCATTAAACAGCATACGAGTCAAATAAAAATTCGTTCCTCCGTCTTTCAAGGGGAAGTCGTCGTATCTATATCGACGAGTTAATCGAGCTAGTCACGATACAAAGCATAGTTTATTACAGTCATTTCGTGTAAAATTACCACCTTTTTTGTGTCGTTATGAGATACCTCTATTTTTCTAATTTCGTTGATGTTCCTATTTAGCAATGTAGCAGTTTGTAACGGTTTTAAAGCATGTGGAATAAAATAAATTAAGAAAATTACAGAATCTTTTTTCGTTTTATAATATAGACCAGCTTAGGCTGAGATGCTGGGTTCAGTACGAGGATAATAATAATAATTTATTAATTTAAGAATTTATTTGTTCACCAACAGTACATTGGAACAACAAATATCGAGAGAGGAATATTTCAGAGAGATTCATTTTCCCCTGTTTGGTTTTGTCTAGCGTTGAATCCGATGTCCACATTACTTAACAATAGCAATATTGGCTACAAACTTGACATGAGAAATTCCAAGAAACTGTCTCATTAGCTATACATGGACGACTTAAAACTCTATGGAGAAACAAGAGAGAAACTAAATTCATTAATAAAAACAGTCGAAATATTTAGTAATGATATCAAAATATCATTCTGGGGACATTCAATATTCAAAAGGGAATAATAAAAGAACAACATTCAACAGTCTGCGGTATATAAGAACTAGCATCAGAAGACTCATACAAATATTTAGGAATGCTTCAAAATCATAAATTTGATCATAGCCTATTAAAGAAGAATTTTTCCACTTTGTACCAAAAACGACTGACAAAACTCTTAAACACCAAACTAGATGGTGGAAACCTCATTAAAGCCATCAATGGCTGGGCGGTGCCAACTCTGACATATCCTTTTGGCATTGTTAAATGATCTGAAGCAGATCTTGATGAACTGGATAGATTGACACGAAAAACTTAACAAAGTTCCGATGTTTACATCCCAATTCGTCCACAAAAAGGCTATATATTCCAAGAAAGTTGGGAGACAGAGGGCTTGTGAATGTCAAGAATCTTTGTCTCAATCAGAAGAATAGGATGAGAGAGTGCTTCATTAGTTCACATAGTACACTAATGAAACTGGTTGTTAAGAAGGACCAGGGTTTCACCCCACTAAATCTAAATAAACAAAATCGTGTTGATAGTAGAACAGCACTAAAGGATATCGTTCAAGAATGGAAACAACAGACATTACATGGGACATTTCCTAAATCACTTCAGGATGACTCCATTGACAAATATTTGTCTCTAAACTGGCTTACCGATGGAATATTATATCCAGAAACAGAAGGCTTCGTGACAGCTATTCACGATAAGGTAGTAAGGACAAAAAATTATGAAAGACATATTCTACACATGGATGTTGTCGACAAGTGCAGGAAGTGCGGTAGTGTAGGAGAAACAATTGAACACCTTGTTGGAGGGTGTCCAGTCCTTGCCCCTAATGCTTACCTAGGCAGGCATAATCAGCTGGCAAAAATTATACACCCGCAAATCGCTTTAAAGCACTTGCTGTTTGATAAGATGCCTCCACCATATTACAATTACACGCCTCCCCCCGTACTTGAGTCAGCCGATACAATTCTTTAATGGGATAGTCCAATTACAACAGATCGGACGGTTGACTATAATAGGCCGGATATTGTTCTAATTAAGAAAAAGCAGAGAAGAGCTTTCATAATTGATATTGCGATACCGCTCTCTCATAACATCAGAAAAACTGAAATGGAAAAGGTCACGAAGTACGAAAATCTTGCAATTGATCTGAAAAATCAATGAAAACTCCAGAAAGTGGAGGTGTTACCTTTTGTTATATCCGCCGAAGACCTAGTAAGCAAAACCTTTTCCAAAAATTTGGAAATTCTTGGTCTTTCAAAATCGATTACCACAGTAGGACAACGAGCAGTTCTCCTACAAACTTGCCACATTATTCGTAAGGTACTAAGCTGAATGGGAGGAGCTGAACTGCTTTCTCATTTTGGCATTGTAAAGCCGACCAGCCTAGGCTGAGATGATCGATGAATCATGTTTATGATAATAATAATTAATAATAATAATGATAATTAATAAAGGTTTATAAAACACAATTATTTGTTCAAATTCACTGTATTTTAAATTGGGTCTGGATTAGGTTTAACAATAGAGAGTTATTAACATCCAAACAGGTAAAATTTTTATTACATATAGGGTCATAGGGATCAATCTTAATTAACATATGCATAATAAAGTAGAATATGAGTGATACTGAACTAACAATATCTTTACCAATGACTACTTAACCTATATAAGGGTAATAATATCAAATAATATTTTACAGACACATTTACATTATAAAATTTACAAATTACATAACTTTTATTACTTTCAATAGCTACGTTTCTGATAAATCGCTACTGATAAATCGCTTTCCTCTAGGTCTGACCCATCACTTTCGTCGCTTTCTGAATCAGAATCGTTTTCACCCAAATTAATAGTGACTTCTTCCACAACTGCATATATTGTTGGTTCCTTCAAAGTATACTGTTGCTCCAACCGTTTTGCTCCCTCACACCGAGATTTCCATTTCTCGGCTGAGAAATCCTCAAAGAAGTCATCACAATGTTTAATCCCCTGATTAAAATTAACATTCACTTTTTTTCTGGTGACATATTATTTCGTTTAGACCCAAACCGACTCCATGGGATTCAGATCTGGGTGATATGGTGGTAGTCACAATACGTCGTGACCTTTTGCCATTAAAAATTTCGTCTATTTCATATTTCTTGTGCCTTGGTTTATGGGTTTTTATAAGGTATGAAGGTTGTGGTTTTAACATCTTATTGTCAAAAGGTATACCTTTAAGCCGTAACCATTCTTGCATTTCCGCTTTTGTTGACAATGGCGTTGGTGCATTTTCCATTTGTTTGTTATGGTATGGGGCATTGTCGATTTCCACAACACTTTTCGGTTGCAAATTCGGAATAAATTCCTCCGAAACCCACTTTTTGTAATTGTCGTAATTCATTTCATGATGGTAGTCGCCATTTGATTTCCATCTAATATAGGCATTAAGAACAAACCTATTTTCACCCCCCCCCCCCCCTCCCCTGTTACTATCCCTTTCCTATTGGTTTTTGTTAGCCTTCTAAAGTTCTTCTTTCGCTCCATCCCTTTTCGTGGGTTTGTGATTAGTGAAGAGAAGATACGTCTCGTCCATATATATTATAGGGCGAGCTTCTTCCCGATGCTGACGCATTCTTCTAAGAAATTCAATTCTAAGCATTATGATGGGCTAATGTTCCATTGGTATCCGTCGATTATTCCTAAATTTTCTCCATAGAAAAACCAATCTTGTGAATTTATTTACGTAAAGGTTCTAAACAGCCATAGTAGTCAATGTCATCTACAAATTTTTTATGAACTCTCTTTAATGTAGAGACCGTCTTTTCTGTTATGTGGTGATTAACAATCGTTCTTCGCAAAATTACCAAATCTCCGTTGTCAAGAATGTTGTTTTCTTAACTCGTTTTTATTAGAAGTTGAAAATTTTGTTACATTGTCCGATTCAACTTCTTTCGCTTCACTTTTAATTCTTCGAATATTTCTAACGGAAAAGCCCATTGCTGCCGCCACACGTTCTTGAACCTATAAATAAAATTCTGATATCAAAATCTATACCCATCATTTGGAATTTTATATGGATATATCACAGGAAGATAACAGTTAATTTATTACCAAAATTAGATGTTGAAACAACTGACCTTTTCGAGAGGAATAGTAACCTCTCCAGCTACTGCTTCTGAATTGCTTCTAATTATCTCAAGTTTTAAATTTTTTTCTTGGCGGAATGTACATAACCGATGTTAACATCACGAATACACTGCTTCGAATGAGCTCTCGGGCGTTAGGCTACTGCGCATCCAAACCTCGGAGGCCAAGTTATGTTAGTTGAACTGTAGGCTGTAGTCGTATTTTCATAGCATGCTGTAAAGCCTGATATACAGCCTTAAATTGGATTGATTCAATATATCGATCTGGTTTAAGACGAAGGTTAAAGAAGGGCCAAGGCTCACTAATGGACTGTAGCACCACAGAAAGCAAAAGAAGTCGTATTTTAATGTATTGACTACTGCTTTTGCAAATAATATAAATAAAATAAAGTATAGTATAATATTTAATTAAAACGTCTTTTGTTTTTTTTTTTCTTTATTTGGGTTTTTCGCCACTATCTAAAACTCAAAAAATATTAAAAATATCTGTTCTTATGTAAAGAAAGAATCACTGGGTAAAAACAAAAAACCAAACGGAGGCAAATTTCTCAGTGATTCTTTTTTGTAATAACTGCCATTCCAGAATAAATTGCCATTCCTCGACACTTTAATATTAAAACAAAACAACACATTAAAAACTACAGTTTACAGAAAACCGACAAACACAGATAGGTATATTAATTTCTTTTCAAGTCACTCAAAATCAGTCAAAATAGGAGTAATTAAAAGTTTATATGACAGAGCAAAACTTGTTTGTACCGACAGTGATACATTACAAAAAGAAACAAATCACATAAAAGACATTTTAATAAAAAACAATTACCCGAAAAAGTTTATAGATAAATCTAAATCAAAACAGACAAGTTATTAATAACAATAATAATAACTCTCAAACAATTAACCTCACAATTCCTTATATCCGCGGTATTTCTGACACAATTAAAAGAGTAGGAAATAAATACAACATAAGAACGACATTTAAAACAAAAAATACTCTTAGATATCTATTAACAAAGACTAAACTACACAATATACAACAAAATACCAAAAATGTGGTTTATAAAATTCCCTGCGAATGTGGCAAATTCTATATAGGTGAGACATCTAGACCGTTAGATGTTAGAATTAGAGAGCATAAAAACCTTCTTAGAAAGGGCAATTTTAATAAATCTAGATTCGGTATCGGTATTAAAAGAATCGGTAACAAAATACAGAAGATTAAAAGAAACCGCTATAATTAATTTAAATAAAAATAACTGTATTACTATGCCTTCGGTAGATTTAAATTCAATATGGTTCCCGATTCTAAACAATACAGTTAAACACATTTAAATATTTCAATACACAATCAGTACAATAAACAATCACACAGTAAACATTACCTATATATATTTTTTGATAGTATGTCACTGCCATGAAAATCTATACATAAAAAAAACATTTTCACTCGTTACTTTATATATTACAAATTAATATAATTTATTTTTT
Source organism: Cosmopolites sordidus (assembly GCA_031761425.1). Classification (NCBI taxonomy): domain Eukaryota; kingdom Metazoa; phylum Arthropoda; class Insecta; order Coleoptera; family Curculionidae; genus Cosmopolites; species Cosmopolites sordidus. The sequence goes on along the minus strand of JARFXV010000478.1, from coordinate 365,088 downwards.
AGTTTAGTTTTGAAAACGGGGGGAGAGGACCCTCCGAAACGTTAACGTTAAGTTTGTAAACATTTGTATAACATTTTTATATCTTTAAAATTTTGTTCGTTAGGCAAATTTATTACAAAAAAGAATCACTGAGAAATTGGTCTCCGTTTGGATTTTTGTTTTTACCCAGTAATTTTTTCTTTACATAAGAAGAGGTATTTTTGATATTTTTTGAGTTTTAGATAGTGGCAAAAAAGTCAAATAAAGGAAAAAAATATGAACACGCCACAATCATTCAGACATTATTTTAATTAAAACGTTGTTTTTAATACATCTTTTGTATACTGTATAACCATTGTTCATTGTTTTTTGTCCCTGTAAAATACACCTATGAGTTTATCATTCATCCCCATCATCCCCGCCACATTTGTTTAAAACTTTCATCGACTGGCATTTACAATACGAGAGTTTGCGGACGAATACTAATGAATTCCGAACAAAATGACAAATCGTCCATTAGTCCCAGAAACACGAGCGAGGAGGAGATGTGGAGAATAGATTGCGATGGGCGTTATTGCCCCTCATATACTGTGCTCTTTTTTATGGCAAATATATTGTAGGTTGTTCCGGTTTTATATTTGTGGAATCGGTAGAGTCAACATCATAAAACTCAAAATAATTATTAGAATAAAGGACAATACGGGGATTGTTCAGAAAGTTCTCCACCTGACGACAGATCTCCGAAATCCGCTTTTTGTAATTGTCGTAATTCATGTCATGGTAGTCGCCACTTGTGCTGCTTGATTTCCATCTATAGATATCTTGATTTCCATATATATCCAAAATAACTGTTAGAATAAACGACAATACGGGGATTATTCAGAAAGTTCTCAACCTGACGACAGATAAGGGGATTGTCCAAACTTTGACCTCATCATTTGAAGTGTATCATTATCCAGCGAGTCAGTTCTTCAGATTTAGAAAGAGCACTTTCTAAAGGGTGTTACAATAAGAGAGCAAGATTTGAATTGGGCGCCATTTTGGCTGTCATGATTGGATAGTTCAAGAATTGTGACAGATCGATGAGAGACAGATAGGATTAATAAATATGGAGCGCTACACGATTCAGCAACGCGTTCTTATTGTTAAACATTACTATCAAAATGGTGAAAGTTTGGTTGCTACGATTCATAAAGTGCGTCCGATTTTCGGTAGAGATAATGTTGTGAAACACACGATACGTGTTCGTACTGGTCGTTCAGAATAAAACCGTGGCCGTAAAAGTGTGGCCGAGAGTCCAGGGTCCTCAATTCATTATAGTGCACAAGAATTAGACATTTACATCTCTAGGCAAATTAATGCAAAAAAATCTCCAAAGATTTGCAACATCATTTGCATCTCCAGGCTTACAAAGTCTAAATGACTCAATAACTTCTGTCAACGGCCCATGCATTTTCACATCGATGACTTCCTTCGTTAATAGACACAATTGCCGCATTTGGGGCTCAAAAAATCCACGAATGATTCATGAAAAACAAATACATCATCAAGGCGTCAATGTGTGGGCTGCATTGTACTCTAGAGGAAATCATTGGGCCGTTTTTCTTTGAAAATGAGGCAGGTAATGCATTAACGGTGCATGGCAAACATTATCGTAATATAATAACCCAATTCTTTGTCCCTCGATTGGAAGATATTGATCTTGAAGGCATGTGTTTCTGCAAGATGTTGCCACTACCCCCGATACCTACGATAAACATTGAAGGTCTGCACGAGTCTTTTTTGGACAGGTCATTTGCCACTTTGGTGACCAGAATTAGTCGCCGCGATCTTGCGATTTCGCACCTATGAACTTTTTTCGTGGAGTTTTCTAAAGTCTCAAATTTACGCCGACAAGCTCACGATCATCCAAGCACCGAAGGCCGAAATTGAACGCTGTATCAACGAAATACTGTCACATCTATGTAAAACCGGTATTAAACCTGTAACGCCACAATCATTCAGTAATGTCTGAATGATTATGGCGTGTTCATATATTTTTTTCTTTATTTGCGTTTTTCGCCACGATTTCAACCTTAAAAAATTCAAAAATATGTTCTTATGTAAATAAAGAATCACTGTGCAAAAATAAAACACCAAACGGAGACAAATTTCTCCGTGATTGTTTTCTGTAATAAATTTGCCTAACAAACAAAATTGTAAAAAATATAAAATTGTTCTAAAATAAATACAAACTTTTGAAAGTTAACGTTTCGTGAGGTATTCTCCTCCTTTTTTTAAAACGAATTTAAAAATAAATGATATTAATTTCTATAAATTCTGAAAAGATAGGAAGTAAATATATATTTTTTGTGTATGTCAATAATACTTACATTGACAATTAATTGTTAATGACAGTGACATACTACCAAAAAAATATATATATAGGTGAGGTTTACTGTGTGATTGTGATTGTGTATTGAAATACTTAAATGTTTTAAATTGTATTCTTTAGAATCGGGAACCATATTGAATTTAAATATACCGAAGGCATAGTAATATTTTTATTTAAATTAATCATAGCGGTTTCTTTTAATCTTCTGTATTTTGTTACCGATTCTTTTAATACTGTTTTGGAATTGTTCCAATTGAAATTTTTAGATTTATTAAAATCGCTCTTTCTAAGAAGGTTTTTTTTTTATTAACTCGGTTCGGGGTAACTCGGTTCGGGGTAAATAAAAACAATCACTACCAAATTATATACATATTTGTTTTTATAATAGTTTGATTATTTTCATTGAAGTTTGCAATACTTTTAAAACCACACCCATTCTTCAAACTATCACACTAAACTCTATTAACAATATTTTCAAAAAAAATACCACCAATATTACATTATTGCTTTAATTAAGGTTTTCAGTATTTTTAAAACGATTTTTCGCTTTACATGTTTCAAACTACCATATTAGACTCTTAATTTAATAATATTTACAAATATAAATAAATCCAGCTGCTATCTATCTATAATGCATGACCAGCTAGAGATTTCTCAAATAAAAGAAGGCACCTAGCCCTTTTTTTTTTGTGTGGAAAGATTTTAGTCACACAAATTTCTGTACTTCTCGACCATCTACAAATTAGATTACCCTGTAAAACGTTCATAAGTATAAAACTTTTCATATACGATTACTTTCCAAATTGGTATTTAAATTTTGTTCTTGTCTATTTGCGCTTTCTTGAATATTATTATACGTATCGTACAAAATAGACCATCCTCTACGGCTTTCTCATTGTTACTACTCTCGGTTGTGTTGCTACATGTAGATTCTTTGCCGACACTCAGGAATATTCTTTCCTACAAATTTGTCACGTTAATTTATTTTCCCTGCATGAATGAAATAATATAAATAAAACTTATGAAAACGAATGTAAAAAATAAAAGGACACTAATCTAATTTCAATATTCTGTTCTGAGTATGAGTATAACGTTGAAAACGATACCTAAAACCTAAATAATGAAAAACAAGTATATTTTCAAATCGCTAGCAAACCAATAAATGCAGTCGGAGATTTGATTTGATATAACTTTTTAATTATAAAGAAAACAAAATAAAAATAATTTTGTTATACAACTTATATATGATCTTTCAATTTATGACAAAAAAAATGTTTCCATTTTCCGTTTCCAAATGTCTATATTATAAATCAATCAATAGTTCAATATTTTGCTACAGAAAACCATGTTTTATTAAACAAAATTTCACATATTCCTTTCTTATTGTAACAGCCTTTATTTGGTCAAATGTGGATATTTAGCCTGACCAGCACCCTTCAGTTGCAGACAAATTTGTCATGATTATCTTTTTTCAACATTTTGCCAGCACATTGCCAACGCAATTCCCTTTCTGGTGTCAAAATCGGGCCTCTTCTAGTCGATTGCTTACTTTAATTCACATAGTTATTAACACCATTTATCCAAATTAACGGTCTGGTTCTTAGGTAAGAGCTCATGATAAACGATTCCCTTCCAGTGCAAGTAAACGTACATCATAACTTTATTAGGATGTAAAGTGGCATATACGCTGGAAAAGGTATCTCCACGACTACACCGTGATACTTAACACTTCACCCATGCAAAATTAAACTGGTGCCAGAATTAAAGCCCCAAGATGGCCAGAGGCTTCAATTCATTCAACAACATATTGTTTTCACATGAGGTTCTTTTTCATCTCAACGGTCATGTAAATAAGCAGAACTGTCATTAATGAATACATCAAAAACCCCTACATTCATCTAAACTCACAGTTTAGGCTGCCCTGTTAGCGCGAAGAATATAATGTCATCCTAATTCCCACTCTTCTGTGTGAAGCTGGATACTGAGTCCTGTATCGAAAGCAAATGAAACAATGAAAAATTTCATCAAGGCAAGACTATCAAACCATTGCGGAGGTACTTAAAATAGCCAATGTTTGACCATGGAATTCCAGATCATAAAACCTCAGCTGAGATGGTTGGGTCAGGTTCATTGCCAAAGGATGCAGAACACTAAGATGCCGAAACAGGTCCTTTATGGCGAATTAAAAAAAAAAAGAAACGAAATGTGGAAGGTCCAAAAAGTAGATACAAAGACAGTTAAGAAAGTTATAAAAAGTCCCTAAAGAACTTCATGTCACGCGGGTCTGAGTGGAAAAAGATGGCAAAAGTCAAACCCAAATGCCGTGAGAAGACATACAGAGCCTTACAGGTCCACGACGAAAATAATTGCGAAAAGCCAAATAGACTGAACCGCGTGTACCAATTCTGTATCCTGTTGACTTTAAACGCCCAGCTTTCGGAAGACTATGCAGATTTAAGCTGGATTATTTGACTAACTATAAAACAAACAAATTCCTTAACAATCACTCGGCAAAATTAATATCCATGGCTGAGGTCATACTCGTATCGAGCTGACAGCCGTCGTGCTATACACATTCCATTTTCCATCACCTGTAATCACTTGGAAGCACTAAATGAAAACTCTTATCGTACACTGCAAGAGTTCAGATATAAACTCTAAATAATACCACGAGGCTGTTGTAAACGCTTACCCAAGCTAGGAAAAATTCAAAAGGAGACTCGTCGCATCCCCTATAAACTCACAGCTCAGAATAAGAATGGACGCTTTGAAATTGTTGTGCCATTGTTTGCCTGATTCAAGAAAAATAACTTCCTACATTTATGGTAGACCTGTGACGAAAAGTGGACCCTCTACGATTATCCAAATATGCAAAAATCATGGGTTAATACTGATTAATCATCAACCAGTACCGCAAAAATAAATATCCACGCCAAAATAGTCAAAGAATGTTGCTGCTTATATGGTGGGACCAGTTAGGCATCGTGCTTTAGAAATTGCTCCAATCTGGTCAAACGGTCACTGTGTTAGTTATTTTTTAGAGAAAAAACGTCCTTATACTGGCTAAGGAAGAAGGAAAGATTTTGATTCAGGGCAACGCACAACCACATATAGCAAAAAGGGCGAAACCGTCACCGAGAGAGGCTGGGAAGTTTTGTCTCACCTGGCGTATTCTTCAGATTTGTATCTGTTCTGATTAAGACTTTGAACCGAACGAAGCATCTTAATATATAATATATATATATCATCCGCTATATAGTCTTGACTTATCACCAAGTGATTGTATTTTCTTCCGCAATACCAAAACGGAATAACGCCACCGGAATATAAAATTGTAAGGATACAGAAAGACTATTTTTCTGTAATGCTTGTAATTTTTTTTTTCAGAAACTCACACGCTAGTAAAAATAGGTTTCGAATATTTCATTAAACAGTTACTATAGTTTAAAATAAAGTGAAATACATCAAAACACAGCTAACGATATCTGTGAGAAAACGAAATTACTTACCGAACGATAAATTCTAAGACGAAATTGGCAAAGGAAAAGGAGGAAAATTGGCGACGAGAACAAAAGCGGAATGACAAAAGGAAAAATTACTTAAAGCGTTTTCAATAAAGACATTTTTTTCTCATCCTTTAGACATTATCAATATAATAAGAATAAAGGAGGAAAATGGATTAATATAAGATGATGAATTATATTGACGATGGATTAAAATCAATCATTAGATTCTTGTAATTAATCATACAAAGATGTCTTTTTTCTAATGAAGTATAATAAGAAAGTAGCATGTATTTTTTGCATTCACACTACTGGTCGATAAAAAAATTAACATATTTCTTTATCAAAAATTGATGTTTCGTCTTCCAGTCTTAGGGCCATACTGATTACTCCAGTATGTTCCAAGAGCCAAAACCGTTTTAATTTTCCTGTCATTGTATATAATTTCTAAACTAGTCGCCGAAAACGCACCCTAAACGAGCATATGGTTGCTAAATGCGCTGGTCGCGGGTCTGATTGATGACACTGACGGACCGGATTTGGCCTGCGGGCCATAGTTTGGAGACCTTTGGAAATTATTATATTGAATGAATACACACGATTACACCTTTGCAAAATATTTTCTAATGATAAAGCAATAAGTAATGACTATTGCAAAATGTCAAGCTTTGTTCCTTTTCCCGACTTAATCAAATAAACATTCACCGTAAACTTCTAAACTATCACCCTTCTACATAAATAAACATTATTCCTTATTATAAATGTTGTTTCTAGTTGGAATTTTCTGTAAGAACGTCTAAAGAGAATAATCTTGTTTGAACTGTCAGGTAACCCTTGTCCTAATTAATATGGAAATTAAAATTTGCTACAGGTTTCAGAGGTACTGAATATTTTACACAATAAACCTCTGGAAAGTTTTAAGGTAAGTTTGTGGCTGTTTACATTAAGATATCGATGAAATAATCAGGTCGTTTCCTTCCATTCTGAGACTCCATAAAATTTTCCAAAGATAAATATTAAAATTTGAAATGCAGCGTACAAAACTCATATAAATAGTAAAACTAATTTTAAAAACTTTTCTCAGTTCTATATATATATATATATATATATATATATATATATATATATATATATATATATATATATATATATATATATATATATATATATATATATATATATACCAGGTGTCCCAATAAGGATGGATCGCGGCCGTATCTTGAAAACTATTTATCCCACAGCTTTGGGGAAAAAAAAATTGTACTAAAAAATGATCATGAGAAATTCACCAAAAATATGTTTAAGCCTCTAAAACGACCACAAGAGGGCGTGACGAGCTAAACATTTTTAAAAATCATTTTTTTGTGTATTTTCAAGGGTTAACCGAGTAAGAAAAATTCTCAGTGATAATTAGCAAACTGTCTCCTACAACTTTGTTTTATGACATTTTGTCGTAATTTCACGCATTGAGGGGGGGGGGGGGGGGGGGGAGTTTTACCTATTGAGATAAAAAGTCGTCTAATGTCCGTTTGCCATAACCGATTTTCCTCAATTTGGATTCATTTAAAAGGCAATTGCTGGGACAATCAGATAATCTGGGAGATCAATTATTTAGTTTTTAAATGAAACCGCGAGGTGGCGTTACATTCAACAATACCTTTTTTAAAGTTTTGTTCAGTTTTTTCAAATGGAATGGTACAGCTTTTATTACATGGCTAGAAAGGTAATTTAAAGAGGAATCATGTAGTGAAAACCCGAAATCGATATCTCTGACATGTCAAGAGATATTTCAATTTTTCTGAAAAAATCAATTATTATTTCACTACTACCTGCATTAAGTTAAAAAAATATTAACCTAATGTTTGCCTTCCTGCACACTTTACCCAGGCTTAGGACTGGTCCACATTCTTCGTGCCATATTAATTTGGAGCGTGTTTAAGGGCCAACGGGCCAACAACGAAGATAATAATAATAACAACAGTCAAATAAAATTAGCAGCACAACAGTCTAATAATTAACAGAATCTGAACTTTAACGCCTTTCTAAATGTTCAAAATGCCTTCCATCCTTAGAAATGCAAAGATTTATTTTTCGACGAGTACTAAAAACGGCAACTTCAATATCCGCTCTTGAAATGCTGGTTATTGAATTTTGAATTCTTTCAATCATGTTTTCTCGTGTGGTAGGACGAGTTTAAAAAACAAGGTCTTTTAGTGTTTCCCACAAGTAAAAATCGAGGACTGTCAAATCCGGTGAGCGCGCCGGCCACGAAAATAAACTAAAAAGAATTGAAACAAAAAATTATTAAAACAGCCTTAAAGTTGGTTCCTTTACAAAAACGTAGAAAACATCCGTGATAGGATAAAGTTTGCGAACAGGCAAAAACAGCAATAAACTATAACATCTTTTTGGAGGTAAGAAAAGAAACATCGAAGCTAATTAAACAATCAACTTAATGAAATCAATCAACTTAATGAAATAGAAAAAGATTTCCAAAAAAATAACACCCGAAATTTTTATAAAACATTTAAAACTAAATTAATAGGCTATCAACCCCAAAGTCCTTGCTTCGAAAAGGAAAACGGACAATTAGGTCTAAATAACTACTAACAACTACTGTCCTGAGCCCTTAAACAGATTACCAACACTAAACCTTAAACAAACAAACCTAGATTCATTCCATCGAATGAAGATGAAATTAATTAGGCAAATCAAGCGAAAATTAAAAATAATAAAGCTTCTGGTGAAGATGGAATCATTGCTGAACTTTTGAAATCCGCTGGTCCAAGTACAATCAAGGAAATAACCGAAATCCTGAGAAGATCTTCTGGAATCTTCTGGAGAAATCTTCTGGAATCCGCTCGGTTCGCCAGAGCGGATTCCAGAAAATTGAAAAGATGCTCTAATCGATCCACTACATAAGAAAGGAGATATAACGGATGTAAACAACTATAGAGGGATATCTCTTCTCCCCGTTTGTTACAAGATTCTATCTCAATGTCTACTAGACAGAGCACAAGGATAGTTAGAACCTAGAATTGGAGAATATCAAGCAGGTTTTCGAGCGGGCAGATCCTGCCCTGAACAGATCCTGAATCTAAAGTTGATCAAAAAGACATCAAAAACTATACAATAAAAATCTCGTCTGTACATTTGTGGATTTCAAAAAAGCATATGTTCCTATTTTTCAATTTTTGAAAGAACAAGGACTAGATCTGAAAATGCTGGCAATTATTAAAGTAACATTAATTAATACAAAGTCAAAAGTTAAATTTATGGGTGATATCTCTGAGCCCTTGGAAACTAAAACTGGAGTAAGACAATGCGATGGACTCTCGCCACTCTTATTTACCTGTGTTCTAAAAAAAGTAATATAGGAGTGGCGTGAAAAAAAGTGGAACCTGAATATTGACCAGCCCATTAAACTCTGGAGAACTAATATCAAAATTGATTGTCTGGCGTTTGCTGATGATCTAGCAATTTTGGTTCAAAATATATTGACGGCACAAAAACAGATTGAAATCCTAAAAGAAACAGCAGAAAAGGTAGAACTCCAAATTTCCTTTGAAAAGACACAATACATGACCTGCAACAGACTAAGAACGCCATTTCTAAAAACAAAATATGGTAACATCAGACGATTCTCTCAATTCAAATATTTGGGTGAAATAATGATGGAAAACAGGTTGGAAAAAACGGCCAATAAGCGTAGATGTCAGGAAATGGAAACTGCATTGAAACTTACACAAAATATTTTAAATAAAAAATGCATATCTAAAAACACAAAACTGAGATGTTACAGCACAGTTATTAAGCTAGAATGTCTCTAAGGGGCAGAAACTCTCATTTTGAATAAAAAGAGAGACCTCGAGGAGATTGGACAAAGCAAAGAAAAATCATAAAAAAAATCTTAGGCCCAAAACAAATAAATAGCTCAACATACCGACTTCGAGAAAACCAAGAAATCAAACAATACACAGATATACATAGCGATATGAGAAAAAGAAGACTTAAGCTTTACGGACACATAAAACGGATGAATCTGAGTAGTCTAACTAGACAAATAGTCGAATTTTATGAAAATAGGGTTGAGCTAAAAAGAAACCCCAAAAAAAACCCGTTTCAGCTAAAATGGAAGACCAGTATGTCCTTCCAGTTCTCGCATAAAGTGCAGAGAATTCAACAATGACAAAACAGACAATTAGAAACATACGAGTGACACAATTAGCTGGAAGTTTCTCTCAGAGATCAAATACCAAATAGAGAAATATGCAAATAAACAAAGTAGACCAAAATTCGTAGAAAAAATAGCGATATTGAAATAGAACTGAGCGGATTATGTTGCGAGAACGATTGATGACAAGTGGACAAAACGAGTCCTCGATTGGAGATTAAGATAGGAAACCTTCAAAAACAGAGGACGTCATCTCATCAGATGGACTGATGACCTAAAACGCATCAAAACAAACAGGATTAAGGCGGCGCAGCATCGAACACAGTGGAAGTTCTTAAGGGAAGCCTACGTCCAGCAGTGGACTTCAATAGGCTGATGATAGATAGATGGATGGATGGATGGACGGATGGATGGACACCTCGTATATACACTAGTGCTTATTGACACAGAAAGAACCCAAATGAAGGTATAGGTAAAACTTAAACTCTCTTCTTTTTTGTCATATGTAAGTGCTTCACAAGTTATGCTTACACCAAATAAAAAAACATAAATAGACTTTATTAATGACATTTACCACTTACTAACGAATAAAGCCTAACAAACTGTCGACAAACTCATTAAACTTTGCCCATATGCATGGAAACTGAACCACTCCTGTGACAATAAATACAGAAAATGGTCTATTGGACACCCCGAAACATCGGCAACAATGGTAAATTATAATATGGAGAGCGTGTGGTTGCAAGTTGCAAATGCAGTTAGGCATTTTCACATTCACGTTATTCACATAATGTACGTGATCATATTGAATGTTGTTACGGCGGCATATAGGCCTGTTAATACATTTTGGATATTGTAATCAGTATTAATATAAAACAAATGATTAAAAGCATTGTATTACTTGGCAATTTGGATTTCTTTTCATAATAACTTTTTCAACGATAATTTTATAAATAAAACAGATCAATTTTCGAAATATACACTGACGAACGACAAAATAAGAGTGACAAAGCCTTATTAATACGTATATATTTTATTTAAACTCGTTTAAAACGCATACAGAGCATTTAACAGCCCTACATGGTATCAGTCCGAATATAAACAGCTACTTTATTCATAATTATACGTTGATGAGATATATTAGAAAAAATTACGTGACAAACGAATAAGAGTAATTTCTATTGCAAATCATAAAAAAACTAAAAGATGTAAATCTCTAAAATTGTTGAGTCAATATAATTACCGAAGATTAGTACTTAAAAATGTATCTGAAGCAGCTAATACTTGATGGAAATTAATTTTAAATAAATAAGCAAAGATCAATATTTAAAATTTCCACTACATTTAAAAAGTTTGAACAAATTAAAAGTTTGAAGTAAATAAAACAACAAAAATATACTTACATGAAATTTACTATCTATATATTCATCGGAAAAATTACGACATATTTATAAAGTTCTTAACTTTAAATGAAATTGTTAAATTCATTTCATTCCTCTGCGCTAAATCTAAAACCATTAAAGAAGAAATCTTCGGCTTTTTCTTTTAAATATATCCACTACTTCATCTGCATGAATTTCTGTTCCATAGTAAATGTTCATGAGAGCCAAACCATTATGTCTGTTTTCACTTGTAGTGTTTCGTAAATAGTTTTTCAGTCTCCTTAGGCTCGAGAAAGACCTTTCTGGGGTAGCAGTGGATACAGGAATGGTAGCCAAGATTTGTAGTAATGTGTAAATATTAGGATAAAGGTTTTTATCGCACATATCTAAGCATTCCAAACTATATTTCGGGGTAGGCGAGATACTTGTCATCACTGTTTTCCATACTTCAAGTTCTGCTTTAACCACTGATATGTTGCTTTGGCGAAGCAGTGACGAGTACATGGAAATTGCTTCTTCAATTTCAGAACTGGCAGTAAAATTTGAAGGTAGCACACCAGATAATGCTGATACTACTTTACGATGTTTGGTAAACCTTTCAACCAATTGTTGAATTGTATGATCAAGAAATGGAATGAACAAATTAATTTTGCAATACGTGCATACATCCAATGCAGGAATGTTCGGTCTATTTAATTGTCTTCCGACGACGCGTAGCATTCGCAGTATACCACCATTTTCTTCCAGTAAAACCTTTGCGTCTTCATAGAGATGAAGATATTCGACGTCAGTGTTGTTTCTCAGGAGTTGTAAGACATTAATAACATCATCTACATGTTTGAATGCCGTGATAAGATCGATGTCAATTGTCTGTAATTGTTTTGATAGCGACAATGTAAAGCTCATAACTTTTTGAAGAATTACTAAACACATCACAAAATCCGAAGATCGAAGCGTACTTAGCAATTGGGCGGCTTGTTGCGATGTTTCCTTATTGTGATTAAATTGGAGTTCTTCGAGAGGATTCACAATCGCTGAATAAATTTCCCTGAATCTTATAATAGCTTCATGTTTGTGGACCCACCGTATTTCACACATTGAGAGCAAGCTTTTTTGGTTACCGACGGGTAGTAGCTCTTGAATTTTTTCTTTCAACAAAGCAGTGCGTTGAGCAGAATGTCGAAAGTAGGAACCAACAGACTGCACAATCCCAATGCAATTTCGGACATTTGCTAATGAACATGAATCAGCAATAGCAAGGTTGAGAGAGTGTGCACTACAGTGTACATAAAGAGCAAGAGGACATTCTTGGCGAACATAAGCTTGCGCACCGTGCAAATATCCACTCATATCTGCAGCCCCATCGTAACCTTGACCAACCACATAGAACATTCAAGTCCATGCTTTTTCAGCGCTGTAATAGTAAGATTTGCGAGACCGGATCCTGAAACATCGACCGTTGGAATGTACTCAAGGAACATCTCTTTAAGTATATGGTGTTTATTATCTGTAAAATCAACATATCGAAGACATAACGAGACTTGTTCTACACGTCCGATGTCGGTGGTTTCGTCAGCCAGAATCGCAAATAGTTTGGCTTTCTTTACTTCTTCAATTATTTTATATTGAATTAATTCACCACAAATGTCAATTATTTCGTTTTGGATCTGAGGGCTTGTGTACAGGGCATTCTTCTGTGAAGTATTCTGTGAAGTATTCTGTGAAGTATTCTGTGAAGTATTCAATGAGAAAATTTGAAATCGATTGACCAAGCCGTTCAAAAGCTATTGCAGTTTAAAATTATCGTAATTTTATACGTAGTCTTATGGACATATAGGAATAAGTTAAACACGTTATAAATATATAAAGAAAAGCTATCAAGCGTTCCAAACTTTCAGATTATGTAACTTAAACTGTTTGGAACCAATTTTACACAATTTTATTAATACTGACTTTCACTACTTTAGATTCTTAACTTCCAATATTCACTAAAACTAAAAATTGAAAAAATACACAAATTAGTTCGCACAAAAAGTATTTTCTGTTTCCGGCGGTGAAACTTATTTATAAGAAAATATTAACGATTGATTTTTATGTCATCAATTATTTATATTAACCTATTGCCAAACAAGAAAAATAAGATAAAATAAGAAGTAGCGTATTATCGAAAATTGAGGAAGAAAAGCTGATCATATTCTGACAAATCCAATAGAGCATCGATTCAATTTCACCCCACTCGACCCTAAATAAAATATAAATATATCAAAATAGGTTCGATCACAAGAAGATACTCATGGACTTTACCTTGCCTCACAATAACTTTTTTTCTTATTTTGATCATATCAAAATTTTATGGATTTTCTAAGAAAATGGTTTTTCATCTCTGCCGTTTCGTATTTATTCGTTAAACTTTCCATTTGTTTTGACGATTTTCATACGATAATACTTTACGATGAAAAGCTATTAATATTATATAACCAATGTAATGTGGGACTTCGTTATAATCCTATTTTAATAGGTCTTTCAAATTGAGAGGTTTTTTTTTAATTCTTGATTAAAACATAGATGGCGTTGTGAATTTGCCTAGATCTAGTCTCATTTCACAAGTGTAATGTATGACATTTATAAAAATGGAGTCGTACACAATATAACTATGCGTTAAAATTGTTAAATTATTTCTTGAAAATGGGCGTTTAGTGAAAAATGTTTTTTAGAAAATTACGTAAAAGTAAAGTTTTGGGGTTAGAGGCGCATCAGCAACTGAGAAGGCTATTTAGCGACAGGACCTACAGCTTAACGTGGGTTCCGAACCACGGTCATCAGCTACCGAAAACCCCGATCAGCTCCCCCCTCGGGCTATCAACCCATGGTTTTGTGCTTAACCAAAAGTATCTCGAGAAGCCTACCGAAAGAAAGAAAACCTCTCGGAAGGCATCCGGCCTTACCCAGCCTCGAACTGGCGTGACTGATGGGTGATTCTTTGTCAGATTTTATACTCTTACCTAGAAACATTCACAATAATTTTAGAAAAACTTTTTGGCCTAGTACGGGCTTCGAACCCGCTCCGCATTAACTGCCGTAACGTAAGGCTGATGCCTTAGATACCACAGCTAATATAGCTCCAAAAAATTAAGTGATATTTATGGTTTACACAATCGTCCAATTAAAAACACTGTCAATAAAATTGTTCAAAAATTTCAAGAAACTGGTTGGGTGGAAGATAAAATGTGTGGAAGAGATTTGAAAATTAGGTCATAATTTGGAAGCGATTGATAATAATTTACGTAGAGTTGATATTAAGCACAAATCAACAAAAAATGTTAAATTTTATATTTTATTCATCTCATATTCAAGTATATGTTGTAATAAATGAGTAATTTACAAAGTTCCTAGGTGATAACATATAACAATTAATTTTATAAATGAGGTAGCTAGCAGAGATTGTTCATTATTTTTAATAATTATATTTATCATTCTGAATTATAAAAATTTTCAGTTTTAATTTAATTCAGCTTTAATCGGTGCAAAATATTCTTGGTTAACCTGTCTCTTGCTAGCACAAATAAATTCCATGGTTTTCCCACACGTGAGCATGCAACATATAGTTGTCCTTGGGAAAAACATGGATTCTCCCAGTCTAAACCGCAAATGAACATTGCTTGGCCTTGAGACTTATTTATGGTCATGGCGAAAGCTAAACGAATTGGAAACTGAAGCCTTTTGAATGGTATCGCAGAATCTGATGGTATCATTGGAATACGGCAACAGGACCACTTCTCCTTTAAACTTTCCAGTTAAAATGGTTGCTTCAAGAATATTTCCGGTAATCTTTTTAATGACCAAACGTGTACCGTTGCATAATTGAGGTGGATTCAAATTACGCAAGAGAATAATAGGTGAACCAATCTTCAACCGAGGATTACGTGGTGTTATTCCGGGCATATCCAGAGAATTTAAAAATTCAATTGGAAAATGTACACTTTCGTTTTCATCAACAACAGAGTCGATTGATTTAAAAGACATCAGATTACCTGGTAACAACTGTTGTATCTGGAAGATAATTTCGTCAACATCAACATTTTTGGCTGCCAAAATAGCTCGATTACTGAGCCAGTTATGACCCAAGTGATTATTTTGTATGTCCGGGAAGATACTCTCAATTAATTCGTCTTTTGTCTGAACGACAGTGCAGAAATTGTCTGGCAATTAAATGCATTGCGTATTTGGTTGTAGTTCTATTCTACCATTTCCAACATCTAACAATTGTTTGGAACATATGTGTGCCGATGGATCATTTTGCAATCGTACGCGAATGTTTAAAGTCAATCGAAGTGCCAGGATCGCCCTGGTCCATCTTTCGTCCTATCGCCTCGCTACATGGCCTGCCCACTTCCATTTCAATTGCCTTACTATTCCAATAATGTCACAGACTTTCGTTTGTGCCCTGATCCATGCGCAGGACTTTCTATCTCGTCTTGTAATACCAAGCATACATCTTTCCATTCCCCTCTGTGATACCCGAAGTTTTTAAATTGATTGGGATGTGAGTGTCTAGGTCTCACTTCCGTATGTCATAACAGGCAGGACACACTGATCAAAGACTTTTCTTTTCAAGCAAAGTGGTAGTTTGCTCTTAAACACTATGCTTAGCCTGCCAAATGCCTGCCAGCCACCTTTAACGCGTCGTTCCACCTCCCGGACGGTATCCCCTTCCATTGAAACCATCTGCCCAAAAAAAAAAAAAAATATATATATATATATATATATATATATATATATATATATATATATATATATATATATATATATATATATATATATATATATATATATATAGTGATCCACATCTTCTAAATCCGTCCTTAAAATAGAAATCCTTTTGTCCTCAGCAAATTTATTGAACATGACCAGACTCTTCTTCTGGTTTATTTTCAAACCAAATGGTTCCGCAGCCCTTTGCAGCTCTTGTTCGTGTCTTTGCAGCTTCTCTGCGTTTTGTGAAAGAAGAACGGTATCATCTGCGAATTTAAGATGATTTAAGTACGCACCATTAATCCTTATTCCATCCTGTTCCCAATCTAGATTACGGAACACTTCTTCCAGGCAGGCTGAAAAAAGAATAGGCGATATTGCGTCACCCTGCCGTACGCCCCGCTCTACATTTATTCCAACCTCAAGATCGTCAAGGTGGACTGTCGCTGTAGCTTCATCATATATCGATTCTAGTAGATTTACATAGGCTTTCTCTATACCTTGATTAAGCAATGCATCCATTATGGTTCGCTTTAAGATTGAATCAAATGCTTTTTCATAATCGATAAAAGCCAAGCACAGTGGCATAGTGTATTCGTTGTGTCTTTCTATGACCTGCTATAGAACCTGGATGTGATCCATTGTACTGAATCCACTTCTGAATCCTGCGTGCTCCCTCGGTTATGGGTCATTAAGTTTTCTTAGTATTCTTTTGGATATTATCTTGGTGAAAACTTACTGTACACCACTGATAGGAGGCTTATTGGACGGTAGTTCTTTAAATCTTCGCGGGCTCCTTTCTTATGTAAAAGAATCACTTCTGCATTTTTCCATAAGCTGGGTACTTCTTGTTGTTTGAGACATTTTGAGTATAATTTTGCTAGTGTTTTATGTAAAGTCCGACCACCAGCTTTTAATATATCCACATTTATACTATCCTTTCCTGGAGCTTTGCCATTTTTCATCGATTTTATAGTCTTTGTTCTTGCACTTGTTGTATTGCACTTATTCTTCAGTGGGCATTTCTGTTCTTGCTTGATTCTGGTCCTCATATTACATTGAATAAAATCTTCGGACAACCTCTAATATTTCCATCCGTTCCCTGCATATTGTACCATCCTCACGTATTAAGGAAAATATTCGTTTCCTTTTCTTTCTTAGCTTCTGCTTAGCTTTGTTAATTCCCCTGTTTTCTTCCAAAGTTTTTTGCACAAGCTGCATGTTGAATCGGCGGGTTTCCTCTCGAATACGTTTTCTTATAGTTTTGCAAAGCTCAACGTACTCGACCCTGCCAAAAGGACTGTCTGCATTCTTCATTGTTTTTTCATTAAATTAATGGTCCCATTGGAAATGTTTGACTCTTTGAAACATTTATCTTCTGGTGCTATTGAAGCCGCCGTTTTAAGCACATTGTTGGTGATTTCTGCATATTGGTCTGTGATTTCCATCTCTATTGTCTCATCTCCTGTCACCTCTATTGTCTCACTCACCGTTACCATATGGGCCAGCTGCATTTTCACCAGCTCTTGCTTTTCCGATTCTGGCATTAAAGTCGCCCATCAGGATTTTATACCTACATTTCTCTTTGTCTAAAAGTTGGCCCACATCATCATAAAATTCATCAATTTCTTCATCTCTATGGCTTATAGTTGGTGCATAAGCTTGGACTATTTGAAGCTTAAACTTTTTATTCAGCTGAATGACGCATTGGTCTAATCCGTCAGATATACTTTCAAATTTTACTACACTGTCTATCAGGTTTCGATTGATGAGAAATCCAGTTCCACCACATCGTCCATTCTCCGTACCTCGGGTGTAGAGTACGTGACCAGTTGGTTCTAATTTGATTAACTCTTCGCCCTTTCTTCGTGTTTCACAGAGCCCAATAATATCCGAATGTATGTTGTCAAGTTCGATGAATAGTTCTTGTAGTCGGGTCTCTATTTTCATTGTCCGTAGGTTAAGCGTAGTAATGTCAAAATTCCAATGGCAACCTGATCTTATCCGGTGATTCTTAGTACCCTCTGCCTAGTTGCCCCTTGGCCTCCGGAGAATGAGGGCCGTATTTCAAGTTATACTCTCATGTTGAAGGCATGGACCGTAATCTACCACGCTGGTCCAATGCGTGTTGGCAGATTTTGGATCATATTAGTCTGAGGTCTCTGCCAGGGACGACCCTCCCAGGAACTTACGCTCCAGACGGCATAGCTCAAAGCTTCATTGTCCTGCTCAAACCCCTTTACCACGTCAAGGTCTGATCCACAAAGGTGTATATATATATATATATATATATATATATATATATATATATATATATATATATATATATATATATACATATATATATATATATATATATATATATATATATATATATATATATATATATATATATATACATATATATATATATACATATATATATATATATATATATATATATATATATATATATATATATATATATATATATATATATAGCGTCACTCACACATATTACATTTTATTTCGTATACTCCAGATTTGCCACAAAAGTTTTCTCTTTCTTTGTTATTATTTAACATCGATGCAATATTATTCTTATTAGTAGAGATAATATTCATATTTTCTTTCTTTAATTTAATTATGATTCTGGATCATAATTTATGAACAAAGTTTATAGCATGCCAATTTTTAGAATCTTACTCGGGTGTTGCGGCATAAACATGTTAGGGGTTGTTTTTCTTAATATTGTTTTTTATCGTTTTATCTATAATGTTGGCTTCATATCAATTATTCTTTGCGATATTTTTGATAATATTTAGTTCTTTTTCATAGCTGTCTTTTTTAAGTGAAATCGTTAGACGTATGTGGGTCATTCTATGAAAAGTTAATTTGAACTTGCGTGAATATTTTTTTCGGTATACTTGGTTTTTCTAAATATTTCAGATTCTAATTTATTCGGTGTTGTTATTATTTTTTTTATTCTTAAATATATTGTGAAACAAATACCAAGTGTTTAATTATTATCATTGTTACTATGTTTCACCAAGAGCCAACTGCGCAATCAATCGAAACTATTCTTTTTCATGTTCAAACCACGAAATTCACCATAATATCAATATTATCGACTTTATTTGCTTTTGAAGTATTGTTTATAGTGTTTGATCTGAAATGAAGTTAGGATTCGAACATTTTCTTCCAAGAGTGCTTTTATATTCCTTCAATCACTTTACGTACAGTACTAGCCTACAAACTTTCTCTATAATAGTGATAATGTTAAGTATACACCAAAAATATTTTTTTTATTTTCCTCTCTTCAAAAAATGTAACATCAATATTTTTTTCAAAATCGACATTCCCATATCCCATATTTTTATTTGTTCCAATTAAATCCGTTATTTTTTCGCTTAAACTATCATACGATACGGGATATGTGGCAGAATAATAAGTAATTAAAGTACTCGAAAAAAATATATATACACCCATATCTGCAATGCAGGTTGAAATATAATTAAAAAATCGGCACTAGCTTGTTGACGAACACATAGATTTTAGATTTTAATTTGTCCAATTTATATGGAAATCAGTGTGATATAAGACCCGTTGTCGTATTGACAACGATGACAGTGCACATTGAATTCTTGTAGTGCTTGTAGTTTTCGCAGAGTGTGTTTCTAGAAAAAGTTGGTTCAAAAAATAGGAATTTTCGAAATATTCATGCCGCTAATGAGACACACGTGGATAATCTTCAATGTCCTGACAAAGCGTTAAAAAATGACGATCCCTCAGTTTATTTTTTACATTTGGAAATAAAACAAAAATACAAGGCGATAAATCAGGATTATATCAGGGTTGTTAGAAAAGTTCTCAGCCTGACATATTGTTTAGTTACATCACATTGAAAATGTATTAAAAAGTTAATTTATAGCACTTTGCTATACAATTAAAAACGCGTTTCGTATATAAAGGCGTCAATATAAAATAACGTTTTTTTACCAGATATTCATAATGAAACAAATCCAACAGAAAATTTGAGTTTACATTTGCTGTTCATAGATTATCGGCAAGCATATGAGTCCATTAGCAGGGAAAAGTTGTTCCAAGCAATAAGCCAATTCCGCTAACTCGTTAGCACTCCATGATTACACTAAGTTTTCAACGCGTCGTTTGATAGTTTTGTATGACTTATCTTCAAAAGCTTTTCTGCGAAGGCGAGTTGCATCTGACGTACTAAAAGGGCTTGGACTATTGAGACACACTTTGAATTGAATTTCTGTACCCTCCATTCACGCTTTATTCTTTAACAAAAACAGTCCCAGTATCATCTTTGTCGAGGCAGTGGCGTAACTATACCATCTGAGGCCCGTGACAAATTCATTGGATGGGGCCCTCCCAGTTAAATTTGCCACGTTATAATTTAATTTTAAAAAATCGCTTAAGTAGTTACCCAACAGTATTACTAATATAGTGTGCATTTTAGATAAATATCAAATACATTTTATTTGCAAAAGAATAGGTATTACATAATTTTAATGAAATAACAATTTAATATTAACAAGATATTTATTAATAAAATTCTTTTCTCCGAGCTTTCTGTTACGCATAAGTATCAATAACATCATCAAAGTTTAAAGATCGGGCAATAAAATTTTCAATAGACAGAATAGCCAAGTTATGTAGCCTGTCTTGTCCCATAGAGTTTAAATAGGTTTTTATTAATGTTAGTTTCAAAAATAATCTTTCAGCACTAGCTGTAGTCACAGGAATTGTAACAAACAACATTAATGCAGTAGAAACTATAGGAAAGCTACACGACATAAAATCATTCTTTATTATTAATAAATCAGCAAGTGCTGTTGATATATATATATATATCATCATCATCATCATCAGCCTGTATCGATCCACTGCAGGATGAAGGCCTTTTCCGCATGCTTCCAACTTTCACGGTCATGGGCTTTCCTCTGCCACTCGGGTCCAATATACTTAACGATGTCATCAATCCATCGTGCTTTCGGTCTTCTTCGCGGACGTTTGTGATCACGGTATCCACTCCAGGATTGCCTTGGTCCATCTGTCGTCCCATAGCCTCGCTATATGTCCTGCCCATCTCCATTTCAATTGCTTTGGTCTTCCAATGATGTCACAGACTTTTGTTTGTTCCCGGATCCATGCGCAGGACTTTCTATCTCGTCTTGTAATGCCGAGCATACATCTTTCCATTCCCTTCTGTGCCACCCGAAGTTTTTGAATTGATTGCGATGTGAGTGTCCAGGTTTCACTTCCGTATGTCATAACGGGTAGAACGCACTGATCGAAGACTTTTCTTTTCAGGCAAAGTGGGAGTCTGCTCTTAAACACGCCTAACAAATGCCTGCCAGCCACATTTAACACGCCGTTCCACCTCCCGGGCGGTATTCCCCTCCATTGAAATCCTCTGCCCAAGATATATAAAGTTGTCTACAATCTCTAAATCTCTCCCTAAAACTGAAATTCTTCTGTCCTGAGCGAAGTTATTGATCATAACCTGACTCTTTTTCACGTTTATTTTTAAGCTAAATGGTTCGCCAGCCCTTTGCAGTTCTTGTATGCGTCTTTGCAGCTCCTCTGGGTCTTGTGAAATGAGAACAATATCATCTGCAAATCTAAGATGGTTTAAGTTTGCACCATTGGTCTTTACACCATCTTGTTTCCAATCCAGTTTACGGAACACTTCTTCAAGGCCAGCCGAGAAAAGATTAGGCGATATTGTGTCACCCTGCCGTACACCTCGTTCTACATTAATTCCCACTTCAAGATCATCAAGGTGAATTGTGGCTGTAGCTCTATCATATGTCGATTCTAATAGGTTTACATAGGCTCTCTCTACACCTTGGCTAAGCAGTGCATCCATTAACGCATGATTTGAGATGGAATCAAATGCTTTTTCGTAGTCGATAAAAGCCAAGCACAGTGGCATGGTGTATCCGTTGTGCCTTTCTATGGCCTATATATATATATATATATATATATATATATATATATATATATGGGGTTTCACTTTCTTCTGATGGGTTTTAGAAAATTCAGGGTTTATGGACCATTTTTCTGCTACACTATTTGCTTTCTTTTATAAATTTTCAAATTCATGTATATCTACCTTTCATGTATATATATATATATATATATATATATATATATATATATATATATATATATATACCTATCCAATTCTTCCAGACACATTTTCAAACGTTTTAAGGCATTTGAAAGATCGGTGGCCTTAGACTGAAGTGCTTTAGAGGCTGCATCGGTAGTTTGTAGAATTTTGCAATGGAAAAACAGTAACAATAAAATTGTATTTCTCGATCTTCTTCTTGAGTGAAATAGCTTCATTTCTTTCATTTAATTTGCATTTCTTTTCGTTAGAACTTTTGGACTTCAACAAACCGAACTTTTAAAGCAAAAATAGTAAGGTTCAATGTTTTAATGTTATCGAAGTTGAAGATTCCCTTTCTTTAAGACATAAAACTTGATAAGATATTCCATCTTTTCACACTATGCCCAAAAAAATGATAAATTTGTTGAACTGTTTCAAAAAAATGTTGCATATCAATAACCTTTCTTACTGCCTTATTAAGTAGCAAATTTTAGTTATGAACATATATCGCATTTGGCTCGATATCTTTTATGAGTTTTTGAACTCCACCAAAGTGTCTTCCATTGTGTTAGCACCATCCTATTCTTGTCCTCGACACTTATTTAAAGGAATATTTTTGTCATTTATGGACTTAATAATTTGGTTGGACATTACAAAGGCAGTTAGGTCCTTAACTTCGTGAAATCCTAAAAATGACTGTTTAATGGCGAACGCCTTTGGGATTACATTTTCGTCTTTCTCGATCATACAATATCGGTAAAGTTCACACATTTGATGTGTTTTTCAAATATCATATGTCGTATCAAATATAATAGAGTAAAATGGTACGGCTTTTATTTAATTTATGAGTGCATTTTCTATTTTTAGAACTAGGACGGAAATGAGCTCATTTTGTATTTTTGGATTTAAGTATCTTATCTGGGCCTTTGGTTTACTTAACAATTCTTGTAAAATCGAATCGTAACTTGCTAATAACTCAGCAATACTCAAAAAGTTTCTTCGGGAACTTGGATCATGGCTATCTGCCTTTTCTTTGTGGCCACGAAAGGCTAAATTACACGTTGAAAGTATCAGAATAACATCAAGGAGTCTAGAAAGTACTTGACGCCAAAAAGATTTTTCTTTCTTGATAATGGACTCTTGCTCTTCATGTAGTATTCCATGTAGCCGCCATTGTTGATACGTAAGACAAGAATTCAGCTGAATTTTCGACGTCTCGTGTCTTTCTGTGGCGTCTACAATATGTTTCCAGTCGTCATAGCCTTCCATCCAAACATTTTGTATTTTTTTTGATGCCCGATTTGCGAATAACCAACATGGTTCACAATACGCCTTCTGAAGTATTAGGGAATATGATAGCCATGTACGTTCAAGTCAGTTCACGTCAGACTTGGAAACTATATAATAATGTTTTTTCTAGGAAAGATCTATTGTCACTGTCTTTTAAGCAAGGAACCTTAGGTTTACAATGTCCGTTTTCGATCACAAACCGTTCCACTTTCATATTTCCTAGAACTAGACATGTTGATATCTAAGTTTCACAATTAACTTTACTGCTACTGTTACTTCTGAGCTCGAGGCTTCTCAGACCGGTGGCCTCCGTCGGGTCGGGGGCCCGAGGCATTTTGCTGGCCCTGCCATCCTAGAGTTACGCCATTGTGTCGAGGCCCATTTTTCACTAAATTTTAAAGAAATTGATACCATGTGAAACTCCCTCAAAAATTCTTTATTTAATTTGGCTAAATTAAATTTAGTTGATAGGCATTCAAATGTGCGTGAATGTCTGTTTTCTCTTTCATGATTTACCCATAGATTGAAAAAGTCCTTTTTAAAAATAGAGTACATAGTTCTGAAAATTAGCCTGGATACATGTGGATTAAAAAAGTTATGTCTTTTAAAGGTTTAAAACGAAAAAACAACGTACTGCATTTTAACCGTTTAAAAAAAATTATATATTTACTATACGGAAAGTTTGAGGATCTCTTTTGATACAAAACCTAAATATTTTTACCTTCCAAAGTATGATCCATTACACTATGCAATATAACTATTACTAAATAACTTATGAGATGTTGTCGAAAATGTGGCAACATTGCAACTGAATAAAAGTATTTTGTGCAATTTTCTTATCAGTTACCTTTACACTTCCGCTAACTAATTTTTGTGATAATTGGGTATAAACTAATATCTGTACGTGACTTTGGGAAGGTTGTTTGTGATATTTTATCGTTATTTTCTAGGAATTTCTTAATGATTTTTGTCCACCTAATTTGTTCTAGGTGAAACACACACAACGCAAGATAACTACTTTGAAGGAGACAATGTAGGATTAAATAAAAAGTTATCAAAAATAATTGTCCTCTCGTATGTCCTCCATACTTTTGTAGTGACATGGGTGCATGAAAAAAAAATCCTTAAACAACACGATTCAAAAAGTTAAAACCGTTAAACCCACTTCCACCAAACTCATCGCAAAAAAAGTGTAATTGAAAAATAAACAAATATCATTAAAAAATAATTTCGTAATCGAAATACGTGTTGTTTTTTTTCTGAGAAATTATCCGTTTCGCTACCCGGGTTTTCCTCGACGAACAGAAAAAAGGTATAACTGAAGTTTTAAAAAAACCGACACAAAATAGAGCCGCGTAATTGAAATTCAAAACATAACTTCCTATTATGAAATACATATTAAACAGACATTATTGGCGATGTGGAGGTTTCACGGTAGCTCCCCGGGGGATATAGGATTATGCAGTGAAATTGATTCAGAAACTGAGGCACAAAATAAAAAATATATTTGTGAAAAAATAAAACGCGTGCAGACTTTATAAGGTTTTATGCGTTATCGGTGGCGCGGCTGGTTAGAAAATTGTTTTATTAGGTCCTCTATTTAAGTCTCGGCCTTTATGTTTCATCCACTGCAGAACCTATTCGAATCAGAATTTTTTTCCCGCCATATAGTTGTTTTAAAGCGCCATCTCTCAGCTTCAAAACGAATTATAATATGAAGTGTGACTGTTAAATAACGAGACTGATGCTGTAAAACATTTAATTTTGATTTCATACATATTTACTTATTATCACCTTCAAGATTCGTCCCTCCTCTATTCCTACAACGCTCCATGCGAATCTTCCCTTGTTCAAAAGAGTGCTGGAAGTTTTCCTTCGTTCAGCTCCTTCAGAACGCGTGCCGCTTTCTCTTTCACAGCTTCAACGGACTCAAATCCTGTTCCTTTTAATGTAGATTTCATCTTAGGAAACAAATAAAAGTCACACTGCGCAAGATCCGGCGAATAAGGCAGAAGGTCTAACGCTGGGATGCTGTACTTGGCTAGAAACCTCTTGACAGGCAATGCGGAAACAGCCGGCGCTTTGTTTTGGTGGAGAACCCATGACTTCCACAATTCAGGTCGTTTTTTTATTTACTTTTTCACCGAGTGTAATGTTGATTAATAGTTTGAACTTCAGGAACCCAGTAAAGGTACACAATCCCATGAATATAGAAAAACATAACCATCATTGCTTTGAATTTTGATTTGGTCATTCGAACTTTTTGTCTCTCGATGAATTTGGGATTTTTTCAGCAGTTTCAGCAATTGCACGAATACTTAATCGACGGTTAGATAGAACCAGATTACTGATTTTTTCGATATTGTCATCCGTTTTTGACGTGGAAGGGCGGCCAGGGCGTGGATCATCTTTAACGTCTTCTCGGACATCTTGAAAATGCTTAAACCACTCAAAAACACGTACACGCGATAAACATTCATTGCTATACACTTCTTTGAATAAATTATAAGTTTCCTTAGCGGTTTTTCCCAGTTTCAAGCAAAATTTCACAACAATTTCTTGCTCTATTGGTATATTTTACATTTTTCCAGTGAAACAAAAAACTCTAATGCGAACGAAGGCTACGGTTATACAGAGTTGTTTGCAGAAGCGAGAGGTACTGCATTTAAAAGAGATAGCTAAACAGCAGTTGGTTCCTGGTGTTTGGCGCATGCGTACAAATCGTACATGCGTGTACATGCGTTGAAGTATAATTGAAGCACTGCTTTTTTTTTACTCCGAATGGCGATTCCTGTCATTCCGAACTGGACATTTTTACTTAAGGTAGTTGAGTCGTGATAATCGGAGCTAAAAGTCTAGTCCTACGCACTAATAATATACAATTCCACTTTTAAAGAAAGTAAATGTAACAACTCTTATCCCGAATGCTGTATAGATGTATCGTATATAAAGGGTCTACTATTAGAGATGATGGGACTTTGATAGCTCATGGCCGCCATATTTCTTTACCCATTTTTGACATGTCTTATCTGCGGTTTTCCAAAGGTTTTATAGTTAAATCATGGTTCGTTTCACTTTAGAAGAGGGTTTGGAAATTGTCCAGTTTTATTACGCAAATTCGAGATCGCCTCGTGCTACAGAACGAGCAATTCAGACCCATCGTGGTATTCGTTGTTGTGGTCCTTCTGAACAGGCTATTGACCGTGTTATTAGAACATTTAAAAGTGACTTTACTCTCCACGATAGTGTGGTGCCTGTACGATAAAAAAAAGCTAGAAATGTTAAGAACATTGCCACCGTTTGAGCAAGTGTAGCGGAAAATGACAACGTCTTGGTTGCCCGCCACTCGCAAGAGTTAGATCTCTCGCCAGTGACAACCTGGCAAATTTTGAGGTTGGACCCGTATAAGATTGTACCGGCACAAGAACTGAAGCCAACCGACTATCGTGTTCGAAATGGTGGAAGCCGACAACGAATTTCATCGCAAAATAACCTTCTCCAATGAGGCTCATTTATGGCTCATTAGTTTCGTCAGTAAACAAAAGTGTCGGTATTAGTGCGAATTTAATCCACACATAATATATGAGAGTCCTTTGCATCCACAAAATAACACAGTTTGGTGTAGAAGGACGAGCCATCGGTCTTTATTTCTTTAAAAATGAGAAAGAAAAATGAAGAGGAATTTGATGAAAGCGATGCGGATGACCTATATTTTCATCAGAATGGCGCACCAACAAGTTGCCAAGTTCGGCAACTCGATAATTTCCCCACTAACCCCATCGCTTGCCCGCCCAGATCATGCGGTTCTTTTATTAGAAAAAATAACTAATGAAAAACGTTTAGGTCTTAATTCAATATTGGATATTTCTTATGATGAATGTTTTACAATGTCCGTTTTCGATCACAAACCATTTCACTTGATCATTTAGTTCTTTAAAATTATCCTTATCAGTAATATATAGTGAAGATGCAGTATTGCTCACACTAACATATGATTCACTTTGATTTTTGCTTCTACCTTGTTATGGTTGTTCTGAATCTGGATATACACTGGTGTCGGGTGCTGCATCTGCTGTACTGTTACATTTATTTACGTCCAATTATTCACTTTCGGAGCACTGTTCACTCGCTTTTTCACCAATAAAGTCATCATTCTTTACGTACTGACTAATTTTAGGTAACTTTTAATTTTTTTCTTCAGACTCCTTCTTTCTCTTTCCTTTTTCGCTCCCACTTAGATATTTTCTAGAACTAGACATGTTGATATCTAACTTTCACAATTAACTTTACTGCTACTGTTACTTCTAAGCTCGAGTCTTCTCGGACCGGGGGCCTCCGTCGGGTCGGGGACCCGAGGCATTTTGCTAGCCCTGCCATCCTATAGTTACGCCACTGGGTCGAGACCCATTTTTCACTAAATTTTAAAGAAATTGATACCATGTGAAAAATAACTAACGAAAAACGTTTAGGTCTTAATTCAATATTGGATATTTCTTATGATGAATGCTGTGTTATAACTAAAGTTCGGACTGGCAAAATGTATATTACCAAGAATAAGGTATTCCTATTCCAATATTCCGATGTTGGCGTGTAAAGCATGACGACGTACAGTGTTCTAAATCGCTCGCCTACGCATTTATTATTTTAAAAAAATGTCAACAATCAATAAATAATATTTATGTTTGTTCCAAAAGTTTTCTAATTTTTCGTTTAACAGCATATTGGTTTTTCAAAATATTGAAATTTGATTTCAATTCGCCTCGTTTTTAAAAGCATTCCTCTGCTAAACCATAAATCTAAGAAAAAACTCAATAATGTCTTGTAAATATAAATGTAAATATGTACTATAAAATTGTTTTAGCAAAAAGATTTATAGCAATTTAAACCACTAAGCTGTTAAAACATCTACTGCATTCTACAGATTAGTTCTTATACCTTAATTTTTTCGTCACTTAGCCGAATTTTTATGGAATTAAAAATAATTACAATTCTAAAGTTGTACAGTATGGGGATTTGTAAAAAATTACTTTCGGGATAAAGTTTTGCGGCAACGCTTAAGTGTATGCCGATGGATATAAATCCCAGCTGTTAAAAAAAAACGAATTCGCTGTATTAACATTTAATACCTGAGCTATAGCTACTCTAAAATTTAAGGTACTAAACTGAATTTAGTCTACTCTCCGCTAGATATCTCTGAGACTGACACTGAAATTCCACAAGACATCAAATTTTTAAAATGAGAAATTAAATCTCACTGTGCTCAAGAACTCTATAGAATCTTTTCATGCAAATCCTTCCTGGGAATGTTTTGAATATTTCAATGGGAAAATATTAAAATTATTGTCCCAAAAATACCGACCAAATATAAGTTTGTTAGGATATTTCGAGAATACTTCAAATAATACCAAATAAATGACATTTATAAATCGCAAAATAAAATACCATATGAAAAATTTATGAGCCCGTTTTGATTTAAGAAAATAATGTTTTTTTCATACTTTTAACAAAGGCACCCTGATATTGACAATGTTTAATGATTTATAATTTCTTTTGTTATTTATTACTTAATATTAAGATTATTTGTTTCTCGGCTTGTAAAACAATCTCTTTATTATTATATGATAAACAGAGATACAAGAGATAACAGAGGACATAAGAATATAAGGAATTAAATATTACTAATGAGGAATAGACAATGGAAGGCATTACACAAACAATAGGAAGCCTAGAAAATTATTAAAGTGTCAGGTATAGAGAATACATCAACACAGCAAATAAAAATGCTTGGTTCCAACTTTTTTGGAGATACCTGGCTTCCTTTCTCATCTAGCTTCCCACATTTTTTTCACTTGGTTGCCCTCCTTCATGCTTATCAATTGACCGTACGGACATACCTGATTTTACTTGATCTTTTTGCGAATCGGTTCCCCTGAGTAGTTCCACAGCTCAACAAATTTAAACTTTTTTGAGGTAACATTGATGAAAATAGGTGTATATGAAGCATTTTGTAGTCCTAAATCCGAAAATAATAAGCTAATTACTCTAACACGAACAGTTTTTTTTGTTACAAGCGGTGGATGGTGGGGAAAAAAGAAAAAACGACATATTTCTATAATATAATATTTTTTTAATATACGAGGTGAGACTATTAAATAACAAGATTGACACTGCAAAACATTTTATTTTGATTTCATAAAAATTTACTTATTATAACCTTCAATATACACCTCTCCTCTATACGTACAATGTTCCTTGCGAATCTTCCATTGTTCGAAACAGTGCTGGAAGTCTTCTTCAATCAGCTCCTTCAGAACGCGTGCCGTTTTCACAGCTTCAACAGACTCAAATCTTGTTCCTTTTAATTGATCTTGTAATAACTTTATTTAATCTTGTTCTTGTTAATTTCACCTTAAGAAAAAGATGGAAGTCGTACGGCGCGAGATCCGGCAAATAAGGCGGATGGTCTAACACTGGGATGACGTAGTTGGCTAGAAACCTCTTGACAGACAATGCGGAATGAGCCGCATTGTCTTGGTGGAGAACCCATGACTCGTCCTTCCACAATTCGGGTCGTTTTTTCCTTATTCTTTCACGGAGTTCGGCAAGAATGTGAAGGTAGTAACGTTAATAGTTTGATCTTTAAGAATAATCCAGTAAAGGTACACAATCCCATGAATATCGAAAAAAACAATCATCATTGCTTTGAATTATGATTTGCTCATTCGAGCTTTTTTGGCTCTCGGTGAATTTGACTCATCCAGTGCATAGATTGGCGCTTCTTTTCCGGATCATAAGTAAAAAACCACGATTCGTCACACGTTATTATCATTTCCAATAAGTTTGGATCTTTTCAATGGCATTCAAAGTGTCATTACAAACCGTTTTACGAGTTTCTTGTTGTTCAAACGTGAGAATTTTAGGCACCATTTTGGCACACACTTTTTGCATATTACAATTGTTATGTAAAATTGGTCGTATGCATTATTTGTCAATTTCTACAGCTTCCGCAATCGCACGGATACTTAACCGACGGTCAGATTAAACCAGATTACCGATTTTTTCGATAATGTCGACCGTTTTTGACGTGGAAGGACGATCCTGGTGTGGATCATCTTTAACGTCTTCGACGTCTTCTTGGCCAGCTTGAAGATGCTTAAAGCGGTCAAAAATACGTGCACACGATAAACAATCACTGCCATACACTTCTTTCAATAAATTATAAAAAGCGCTAAAAAGTACGTAGAATACTGTGGCAATACTCCATCTACGCTTTTGATAATTCCTACATTGTCCAGTAGAAAGGCAGGAACAAATCACGGGCGTAGCCAGAATTTAGTTTGGGGGGGGGGGGGGGGGGGAAGGGAGTTAGTTTGAAGTAAATAAAACAACAAAAATATATTTATATGAAATGAAATGACAAGAGATGGCGTTACTGTGCGCAACGTCCACTAGTTCGGATATATATTCAATTCAAATGTATTAAAATAACTCTCTTCACCCCTCGTATTTTTTCGGTATAATATTAGGTAATATTTGGCTTATTTCGGGGGGTTTGAACCCCCCCCCCCCCCTTGGCTACGCCCGTGAAACAAATAATTTCAATGAACCCATGATATAAAAGAAACGGATACTTGAAAATGGACGTGCTAGGCCATTTCTGAGAAAAGATAACTACCTAAATAACTACCTTGCAAAAAGAGCAAAATCACGCAGGTCGACATGATCTTATTATTTTATTATAAAAACAAAGTTGAATTGCGAAAAAAATGAAAAAACAATTTTTTTTGGAAAAATAAAAGAAAATAATTAAAAATGGCGAACTTTAAAAAATTACCATGTTTTAAAGTTTATTTTGAAAACTTCATTCAAAAACCAATAATTAAAAAAAAAACATCTTATTTGATCCATTTTTGGAAGAGTTTAGTCTTAACTCTTGAGAAAAAATGGTTTTTTGAAAAATGCATAACTTTTTTCAGGTTGAGTAAAAAAAATTGGAAAAAAAAAATCACACAAAGTTCGGAAAGACTTCCGCGGTCGGTAATATTAGAATTACTAGGTTCTCGAGTTTGGGGAGAACATTGCATGTCCAATACATATTTAATTTTCAAAAATAAATTCTTTAAACAAATTCGTGGAGCTCCTATGGGCTCCCCTCTTTCTCCGGTCATAGCCAATATTTTTATGGAACACTTTGAAACTCAAGCCATTAACACCAGTCCGTTGAAACCCATTTGCTGGTTCCGATATGTGGATGACACCTTCGTCATTTGATCGCACGGACCACAATCTTTAAATCTGTTCCTTTCGCATTTGAACAGTATACATCCCCAGGTCCAATTTACAATGGAGACTGAAAACAATACTGCTCTCCCTTTTCTTGGGGTTCGAATGCCAAAAAAGCTAGCCCACCCACACCCACACAAACCGTTATCTAAATGCGAACTCACATCATCATTCATCCCAATTGAATTCGGTAATCAAAACTTTAGTCACGAGATCACTAAGATTGTCGGATAGGAAACATAGGCAAACAGAACTTAATTCGTTAAAAACGGTACTAATTCAAAACAGCAATGACATACGTCAAATAAAAGGGCATATTAATAAAGTTCAGGCAACTGGTCATACCAACCAATCTACTAAAGAATTGTCCCAAAATCACAAAGTTCTTCTGCCAAACATCAAGGGAGTTAGGTGATAAAATTTGCCCCCTATTCAGATCCCGTAATATGGAAACGTCAACGACAATAGTCACATGGTGTCTATGAGATTCCTTGTTCTGGCTGCTCCCAATCATATATCGGTCAAACTAATAGACGTATCCAAAATGGCATATACGAGCATTCTCTCGCCGTCAGAAAATCTGATCTCTCCTCGATTTTTGCACATCATCTTCAAACGGGTCACAAAATAGATTTCGACAAGGCCAAAGTAATCGCACCTAAATATCTGTACAAACCCCGCATAATTCGTGAAGCAATTGAGATCGAAAAAACGCCCAGACTACTTAAACAAGAGGGACGACGATCGAAGGGGCGAGTTCCAAATACATGGAAACCGCTCATTTCCAAATTGCCCATCCGAAATCCTTCCAGTCAAACGTACACCTCCCGTCTCACCCCCCCCCCCCCCCCCCTCACTCAACCGACTCAACCGAGCGCCCCACCTACAACCTCACCAATTAATACAAAGGTCGCGCCGTCCTTTTCTAGTTGTGAACTCGGAGTAAATCAACTAGATTTTCTTGAAAATGGCTTCAAAGTGGAAGCCGAAACGTCGAGGTTTTATTAATCTAAAACGCAGTTCTACCCGAGAACCTAGTAATTCTATATATATATATATATATATATATATATATATATATATATATATATATATATATATATATATATATATATTCATTCCTTTACAATTAGGACAAAATTCTTCAAATTGCCAATGCAATCATATGCTTTATTGAACAATATGTCCAAACCAAAACCGGGAAAGCGTTCTAATTCGAGAACATAAAGAAAGAAAGGAAAAAAAAGCACTACTTTCCACTTATCTTTGACGAATTACAACGATATTGACTCTAGACGAATCCCAAAAGAATTTTTTTCTTTAATCACGAATTCCGAAAGATTTTGCGAATCAAAAGAAAGAAAACAACACTTTTATTGGCAATGGACTGGCTAATAATTTGATCTTGGCCTAATTTTTCCGACCTAGATTGATTTTCGGCGATATTGCACATAGAAATAAATCACGAATTTTTTTAATTGCACATTGATAACATTGCAAATGTTTATGTAGAATACTACATTGTAAGTGTAGGTGTTATTTTATTAAATATAATATAAAAATAGGGTAAACATGACGATAATAAAAAAAGATTTATTTTCCAAATAACTTATATGAATTTAAAGTTATAGCTTTATATTATATATAAGTAAGTTTTAGGATCCGTTCTGGCATACCCATTAATTCTTAAACTCATTACCACTAAACACCAACTCACTTTATTTAACTTATCGACACACTTTTCGCTAACTATACTAGTATCACCAGGAGATCAAGCACTTATTCTTAATTCGATATCGTTCAAATTATCAAAGCTACTGCCTCCCAAAGTGTGTGTCAACAAATGGAAAAAATTGAAAGTTAGATGACCTAAAGTCTGGGCAATATGTGACTGGAATTATAAATATATGGAGTTAGATCTTGGCAATAGGTGGTTTATTGTTATTAAGCTGATTGGTTCCGTTAGACAGTCTGGTACAATTTTACGGTGATATAAACTTGATTATTGACTGACATGCATAGAAACTTAATAGTTACAGAAAACCTTATTAATCAAAAATTAAAAAACAACTATTTAGCATATTTTTACGAGGTATCCCCTAAAGTATATTTATCAATATAACCCTCAATTTTATTATTCCTATCTCTCCTAATCTAAATTCGTAAATGCTGCTTCAGGACGGCCTTTAACTCTTCCAATTTCAGCATACTTTCAACTATGAGCTTTCGTCTGCCAGTCAGATCCAATATATTTAATGATGCCATCAATCCATCGTGTTTTCGGTCTTTTTCGTGTAGGTTTGTGATCATGTAATATCTACTCCAGAATTGCCTTAGTCCACCTGTCGTCCCATGAACTGCCTACCTCCATTTCAGTTGCTTTACTCTTTCAATGATCAATTCTTCGATTAGAACGTTCGGTGTGAAACACTAAACTCAAAGAGATTTACCACTAAATACCAAATCACTTTTTTTAAAGCTCTCGGCGCACGTTTCGCTAACCGTGTTAGTATTGTCAGGAGATGATTTAATCTTATTCTAAAACTAAACTGTGTTCTATTTATATTATAACCCTACCTAAGGAAGCGTGTAAAAATTCATGAACCATGAAGTTTACTGAGCCTTACATTAATAAGTGAAAAAGTTGACTGAACGGAATAGGTCCTTTATCCCAGTACATGATTTTATTATATTTTTCTTAGATCAAATCACCTCCTGATGGTGCTAACATTGTTAGGGAAAAGTGCGTCCAGAGCTTTAAAAAAGTGACTTGAAGTTTGGTGGTAAGTCTCTTTGAGTTTAGTGTTTCACATCGAAGGTTCCAATAGAAGAATTGACTGTGGTATCACTAAAACAGAAGGGATTTCAAAAAAGCAAAAGGGCAAAATTCAGTATTCAAATTTGCCTTCTGCACTTAGGCCTGTTGTCCATAGCCAGGAACCACCGGTACCGATTGCGCCTTTAAACCTGGACAACATGTTTACCGGTGATTCTAATTCTTTATCAGAATCTGCTCAACAATTTCCTGAGAACACCTGTTGTGACCCAATATTTTTAAAAATTACCAGTGAACCTTACTAAATAACTAAGAATTAATTAAATGATTTGGTACGTGACCTAGGATTGTCAAAACAAACTTCCAACTTCAACAGTGGATGTATCATAAAAGTAATGTAAGATAAAGATGCATGTGTTTCACTTTACCGAAAACCGAATGTTCTATTCCTTTAGCCCATTCAGTCACAATGAGAGAAACCTATAACCACATAGCAACCATACTAAATCGCATTAAATATGAACAGTATCAGTAGGATACTTGTTTGGATTTAAAAGTGATAGGTATATTGCTAGGATTTTATCAAGTATATCTGTTTTTTATATCTATGAGATAATAGTGCAACAAAAGAACATTACAGTAAGAAAGATTGGCCACATAGGATTTCTTTTGAACCAGGTACTTCAAACAAAAAATATGCCCCTCTTGTTAACTCAAAAAAGGTACTTTTTCCGACTCTCCATATTAAATCTGGACTAATGAAACACTTTGTCAAAGCCATTGACAAAGAAGGTAATGGTTTCAAGTACCTAAGAGAAATATTTGCTCAATTAAATGATGCAAAATTAAAAGAATACATATTTATTGAACCTCCAATAACTAGGCTGTTAGAGGATTTCCGTTTTCAAGAAAAATTAAATGAAAAGGAATCGAAAGCTTGGAAGTGTTTTATAAGTGAAGGTGAAAGTAGCAGCAACCAGGACCAGGAGAAATGTACCAGGACATTTTCAACGTGTTCGCAAAAATAGGTTAGTACGATGCATGAACTCAAACAATGGATATTTTCAACATTTAATTTAATAAAACAATTAATCATGTAGATCTTAATATGGGGTGAATCGGTTAAAAAGTGTTATGCTGTGAAATATTAGTGTTAGTAATTACAACTTTGACATTAAACAAAATTAATGTATAAATTTTCTTTTTTTTCGTGAAAAACAAAGCAAATTTTAGCCGTATGTATAAATGTATGTAATAAATGGTTAATAAAACATTACATTATATTTTATTTTATTTATCGTCGGAAACGGTTTCATTTTGGATACATGTTTTAATCGAACATTTTGTTCAAAATAATGTAAAAAATCGGTGGTTAAATTTACGAAAGGTATTTGCCTTACACCCTGTATATCCATATGCAAGTTATAGCATAAATTCTAAAATTATCCAAAATTAAACTAATGCATCGACGACAATGGTGAAAATGTTATATTTTGTTGTTATAATTGAATTTTCCTATGTATTGTATCAGTGAATTTACAGTGCCGGTATCAGGTGCAGCGTTGAAATTTATTGTGACAATATTGAATCACGAATGACAAACTCCCTATAGTATACAGCATGTTATTTTGTGTTATTTTGCTGCACCCCCTATTCACAAGTTTGGCTTTTGAAAACTCACAAATATTTTTCGTTTTTGATACATAAAAAATACTTGTTTAATTGCTGTTAAATTACAAAGTGGTTTCCGAATTTTTATTTATGAAAAATAACCATCCGTAAACACTCATTTAGCTTAAAACTGAAATTTTCAATCACTCGCTGGAGCATCGCTTGAATTTGGTCTGTTATTCTTTGCTTTGAAACATTTAAGTTAGGTGGTAATGGATTGAAACCTTATTTTTTAGGTAGCCCCATAGGAAATATTCAGCAGGTGTTAAATCTGGACTCCTCGGTGGCCAGTTAATGTCCCCTCGGCGTCTAATCACTATTTCAGGCAATAAATCCTAAAGACCTGCTAAAGAATAATTCGGGACGTGCAAAGTTGCTCCATCTTGTTGGAACAATCTGTTGCGGTTGTAACCAATCGACTTTTGCATTTCTAGAGCCAAAAAAGTCCAAATCATATGGCAATAACGATCGGAATTAACTCTCTGAGCGCGACCACGGTCATACTCAAAAAAGCAGAGGCAGAAAATTCGTTCGCTTGATATGGCAGCCCAAACGACAACCTTAGGCAAGTGGTTGGTGCAGTTCCACCGGATTGTCGAGAGCTTAATATCTACAATTTTGTTTATTCACGTAGCCTTTGATGTGGAAATTC
This sequence comes from Cosmopolites sordidus, assembly GCA_031761425.1. Lineage (NCBI taxonomy): Eukaryota > Metazoa > Arthropoda > Insecta > Coleoptera > Curculionidae > Cosmopolites > Cosmopolites sordidus. The sequence continues at coordinate 328,131 of JARFXV010000478.1, read as the reverse complement.
GATTAATCAGAAAACCATATATTATTGAAACTCCTAAAACGATTTTACGTTCTGCAAAATTGCGACTCGTTTAGCTGGATCATCGGTATTCATCTCTTGTACAATAACAATTTTGTAAGGGTGGAAATGTAAATATTTGCGAATAATGCGATGAATTGTGGATCTGTGCAAATTTAGAGAATTTTTAGAGTCGTAGAGACTGTCGTGGATCGTCTCTAACAGACAGGCGAACGCGGTTAACAATCGTGCTCGTTTTTGATGTGCCTTTGCGCCCAATTGATTGTGTTTCCGGTATCTTCAAACTTGCACACCCAATGCTTGATTAAATTAGTCCACATTTAGTACATTTCTCAGTATCGCTAAATTAAAATATGTCCTGTACAGATGTCGAATAATAGTGTAGGAATTGTTATTTTTATAAAACGCTCGCTGCGCGTTCTGGTCCCATGAATCGATCCATCGCTACTAAACTTAAAAAGCCCGTCAAGCGATTCACACCCCCCCCCCCCCCCCCCTCCGCCAGCTAGTTCTGTTTGGCGCGGCGTAACAGCCAAAACAAAAACGAAAAACATTCTGAAACATCCGTTATATTAATTTTTTGATCGAAATGATCGATACACTTCCCTCAATGATTCTACAATGTTTTTATACTTTCCATAAAATACGACTTAAACTCTGCAAAATAGTTCAATATTTTCGCGACGTTCACTTCACTTGATGTGAATTTCTTTCCAGCCTGTCATTTCTTCATGTTTGAAAAGAGAAATAAATCGGAGGAGACCAAGAGAGAATAGGATAGATTCAGCATTAATTCATTTCGCTATTGCAACGGCGAGAGATTGGGCGTATGCATTGTCGCGGTAAAACAGCACTTTTTTGATAAATGGGAGGGTTTTTTTTTAATAACGATTAGTGAAGTTTAATCAATTATGCAGCATAATGCTTTCCTTTGTCGATAAAGATAATGACTTGCAAATCTCCCTAAGCACTAGTCATGGCGTTTTCGGTCTATGAAAGCATTTTGGCGTTCTTCAGAACACGTTGGATACAACCTACTCTTTGAAGTATTCCTTCATTTCTTGTGTATAGTGATGAATTCAAGTTTCATCGATAGTCATGAATCATCTCAAAAAATCCGCTTATTCATGTTTAAACATCGCTGAGCAGTGATCACTCTATTTCGTTTCTGGTCCACAGTGACCAACCAAAACACCAATCGCTCTGATAACTTTCCCATGACAAAATATTTTTGCAAGATATTCCGCATTCGTTCATTCGAGATATTTATCTACAATCAACCATGGTTTTGTTTGGAAAATTTCTCAGTACTAACCTGAACGGGACGTCCTCAGCGTAGAGTAACGCTCGTGCTGATTCAACCGCATCGAAACTTAGTAAACCACTTATAAACAATGAAAAGTGAAAGAATAAAATTCCCCATAGTATTTTTTTGAATAATGGTTTTTCCACGATAAAGTAGGGTTTAATGGACACACGAAAATTATCACTAAAATATCGAGCTTATTTATTTTCAAAGACTGCCAAAACAAAAATATGTTACAGTTTTATAACAGTATGTTGAAATAAATATTTCCTTGTATATTAAGGAAAATAATTGATCCTCCTCCTTTCTGCATCTCCAATATCGTAATTACAGAAAATCGCCGCGTCGGAAGCGCTATTCCAAGCACTAATCTCCGTTCATTTCAAGTGGAAGTAGATTGGTCATATTTATAATAGGGCTTGCGATGACATCGCATATTGTTGTCCTAGTATGGAATCCCCAAGAGAGGAGAAAATATGATTTTAAAAATTTCAAAACTAGCGAAAGACTCCTGTGTTAAAAGAAGAATCTTTTTAATGCTTGTTTTTACCAGATTTATTAGATGGCGGTCATAAAAGGTGAGAGGATTATCGACAAAACACTGACTCAGGTATATTTTAGTACTCTTCTGGTCTATAAAAATTTTTCCATGCAGAGAATTTTTCCACGACCGAAATAACTAGTAATTAGGGGTAGCCAAGTCCATTGAGTTTGGAGGCTAAGTTAACCCACTCTTCCCAAAACATAACAAATTTCTCCGGACGACTATTAACGTCTAGGGTCTAACGTTGTTATGGTCCAATTTACCAATTCTCGAATGCCACTGTTTTAAAGATTTAATTGAGTTACCCTATACATCCTCTGCCCAAATATAACCGACACAGCTTTAGATTTTTTTTTAATTAAGAATCCTTAACAAAAATAATTTTGTTTATTCAAAATATTGTTCCTCAGCAAAAAGAGCACGATTTGCGTATTCAAAAATGACTCTTTATACCGCTGATATATTCCTTTCATCACTAAGTGCAGCTTAGTGAGTAAAAAAGAAGCCATAGGGGGCCAAATCGGATGAATACGACATGTTGAGGGGAAGAGAAATTTTAAACGGACAAATAACTGCACCATTGGAGTTGCCTGAAACTTTCAATGGCGTCAACTGCTTGAAATTTTTCTAAAATGATTTGCAAACTTTGTTAGAAAGTCACTCAATATCTACACAGAAATGTGGTTTCAACAAGATGGTTGCCCAGCACATTATGCTCGTCCTGTACAGGATTATTTGTACAGAGAGTATCCCGAAAGGTGGATTAGACGCCGTGGCTCAATTGAGTGGTCCCCTCCTTCTCCGGACCTAAACCCCTTGATTTATTTTACTGGGGCTGCATAAAAGAAAGGTGTATTCAAAACCAATACAAAAGCTAGCCGAACTTTGTCACAGAATTGTTGAAACAGCAGAAGAAATAAATGCAAGGAGATTCCCACCACTGACAAAAATATTTTTTCTCAGGCCATACAGAACATATATTCGTGTCGAAGGCAAACAATTTGAGTATTTGTGTTAGTTTAAAAAAAATATTATTATACATATAAGTATTACAATAATTTCTTTCATTTCATTTTGATTAAATAAAATAATTAACCAAATCTTAATTAAATAATAGATCAATTATTAATTTGGGACGAGTTTTTTTGAAATAAGGCTATTTTGTAAAAAAATGCATTAATATTATTTGTAAAAAAATCCAATTGTATCATTTTGAAATGTTCACTAAATGGACATCTTCACTAAATGACGTCGAACAGCGTCACTACCTATCTCACTCTATCACATCAGTCCATCTCACTTACAATGGTGAAGGCCATTTTTGAGCACACCAAACTACTTTTATCATGGTACTAGTTTTTTGAAATGTGGTCCTTTTGCAAAAAAATAAGCAATAATAGTTTTTGTGGAAAGAAAAGTACCAATTGTACCATTTTCAAATCTTGACTAAATGAGCCACCTCTTGAAATAACTTGCCCAGGGTACTGTACTAGATTATTTTTTAAAGATGTGTATGTCAAAGTTAGCTGACTGATTTTTGAAACCACGACTCAATGACGCTTTTTACTAAATTAACAACGTTAATTATTTGATCTGTGACTGTGATTAATAGCATGATTATTTAGGATCACGTTATAAAACACTAAAAAAATTGAGAAATATGTGATCACAGTACCTAAAAATGTAGTCTAGGTTGTCGAATTTCTAGATTTTCAAAAATATGCCTATTATCACTTGAAACGGGTATCATGGATTTTTTGTTCCAATTTTTACCAGAACTCTCTCTATGTATATATATATATATATATATATATATATATATATATATATATATATATATATATATATATATATATATATATATATATATAAACAGTTGAAATGGAGATGGGCAGGCCATATAGCGAGGCGATGGGACGACAGATGGACCAAGGCAATCCTGGAGTGGATACCGCTTGATCGCAAACGTCCGCGAGTAATAACCCCAAACCGACGGTTATCGCTTGCCTAGCGCTGACTAAGGCATTGTTATAGTATATAAGTAAAGAATTGTAATGTTAATGTTACTCAATATTATAGTGTCAAAGCTGTATTGCTGTTCATAATATTGTTTTATTAGTTAAGTGCCCTTATTGTAAAATAAAGTTTTTTAAAAGCAAAGTTGTCGGTCTTCACATTTAACTGGCGCTGCGGACAGGATAGTGTCATTCTGCCCTTTATCGGTTTACCGTTGTGCAGAAGTGATTTTCAAGTCTTAAGGCACTATCGAAGAAAGGTGAGAATTCGAGATCAAGCTATCGTCTACCGTGTTGTCAGAGAAGCTGTGGTCCAGTTCCTGCCTACCCCAGAAGACCAACAATTCAGACCGCCATTCAGCCACGCCTTTATAGGGAACCCTTTGGTTGTGGAACTGAACAGTATAAGCTTTATGGATCCATCCTTGATTATATTGTAAGTTAAAACTGAATTGCCATTTTTACATATTTCTATGTGAATGTCTGAAACTTCTAAACGTTTAACAAAGATTTTATTGAATAATAGGGCAAAATTAGGATTAAGTGAAAGTCAAGTAAATACAGAAACAAGTTCAAACTCAATAAATCAAGAAGATTTATTAAACCTTTTAAGTAATTTAAGTTTAGATTCTAATATTAATTATACTAATCAACCAAACATGGAAAATATCAGATTCCACACGTCACTCTTGCCAACTTTTTCCGGTGCTCAAAGTCATTTGGAGAGTTTCTTAATTTCTATAGACGAATTTCATTATCTTTATTCTAGTAACGATAATGAAAATCTAAATAAAGTAATTTTGGCCGCGATAAAATCAAAATTAGTAGATAATGCTAGAGAATTTCTTCTCTCAAGACCAGATCTGCATAATTGGCTCGAAATAAAAACAGCTTTAAGAGAAAAATTTGGTGATCCAATTACTTACCAAATTTTAATGCAGCAATTGCAATACATCAAAATAAATAAGAATGAAAACATCCTTAACTTCGTAGATCGACTTAAAGCATTTGTTCAAAGAATATTTTCAAAAATACAGTGCGAAGTTCAAGATCAAAATTCAAAATTAATTTTATTTAGTCAAATACAGAAAACTGCCGTTTTAATTTTAACTGCAAATTCGCCACAAACCTTGAAAACAATGCTTATGCTACAAAATCCTGATACACTTGATAACGCTTATACGCACGTTGTAAACTTTAATATGATAGAATCGCAAGTCAACTTTGCAAATAATTCAAGTATATTCCACCAAGATATGAAAACACCATCTCAAAAACCATTCAACTCCTTTCAACATTCAATTAATTTTCCGCAAATACAACAATCGAGATTTCCTAGCCAACCGATTCACATTCAACCTCGACCAGTTCAGAGGCATTATCCGACAAACGCTCAAGTGTTTGGCAAACCCAGGAATAGTTTTGCACCACAAAATAATAAACCCATTAAACTAGATGCCCCTACACCTATGTCCATTTCCACTGGAGGTCCTTCGAGAATATTCCAGAATCGACCACCTCATAGGTATCCCAACGCTTTTCAACCAACAGGTCCAAGAAAATTTGTCTCTCAAGAACTAACAAATGTGGAGACGTATACTGAACCTTATAATGAAGAATATTTCATAGAGGAACCTTCTGAACCCCCTCAAGGATATGACTATTCACAATATTATTTCCAACAACAAGATTTCCCTTCAGAAATGTCTCACACCGAATTATGTCAACCATCCCCTACTGGAGAACAAAACGCTGAAGATAATCCAGATAATATATCTGAAAATTTTCACAAGATAGGCCCTTATCTGCCATCAACCTAAACAACATAGCCCAAAGGATCGAGTTACCATATTTCTATCTTCCCCAAATGCAAATATCTGTCCTTATAGATTCCGGTGCTACTGATTCCATAATAACACCGAAAATAGCTAATTTATTTCCAGAAAACCTCTTTTTCGAACCCTTTGAAGTTCCCTCTTGTAAAACTAGATATAAAGAAGATACAAATTTAATAATACCTTTACTAAAAGAATTAGGACTTAATTACGATATTAGAATGAGAGTGTTAAATTGGCATAACGATTTCGATGCACTGATAGGAACAAAGGATCTGAGAAACTTGCACGCACTAATAGACTACGAAAAGAAAATTCTAACACTTCAAAATATAAAAATTCCATTTTCTCTCGCTTATAACAAACCTTTAGTTCGACCAATCCACAATTTTCATAACAATTATCTCGTTATTCCGGTAAATCACGAAAACGGCGTTGCTATCTTACCTTCTCTTACAATTGGAGATCATATTATACCTGATAGTTTAATCAATGTAAAGAATGGATATTGTAAAATTCCGAATCCTACTCCTGAAGTTAGTATTAATTTCCATCAAAGACTAAAAGTTATTCCCCAAGATCAATTCGATTAAATAGACCCTCCTCGCGAATATAACAGACAAAAATTCGACCCGACAAAACAACTAAGGTTAGATCACTTAACACTTGTAGAGAAATCAAAAATCATACCTCTTCTTCACGATTTCAAAGATATTATGTATCAAGAAGGATGCGATCTCTCTTTTACCAGCCAGACGAAACACGTTATCCGTACAACAAATGATCGTCCTGTCTATGTAAAATCTTATAGACATCCCCCTTCCATGAATCAGGAAATACAAGCTCAAATTCAGAAACTATTAGACAATAAAATAATTCGACCTTCGATATCACCTTATTCCGCCCCAGTATGGATCGTTCCAAAAAAGGCAGATGCTTCTGGTAAAAAGAAGTTTAGACTAGTGATCGATTACCGCCAACTTAACGATGTGACAGTTGAAGAGAAATGGCCACTCCCACGCATAGACGACATTCTCGATAATCTGGGAAAATGCACTTATTTCACTACTCTTGATTTAGCTCAAGGTTTCCACCAGATTGAAATGAGCCCAGAATCCATTGAAAAAACGGCATTTACTGTAAATAATGGTCATTTTGAGTACCTCAGAATGCCATTCGGCCTCAAAAACGCCCCTGTCACGTTTCAACGAATGATGGACGAAATATTAAGAGAATACATCTACAAATTCTGCTTCGTTTATATGGATGATGTTGTTATCTTTTCTAAATCTCTTTCAGAACACATCGATCATATTCGAATTATACTGAAAAAATTGAAAGAAGTAAACTTGAAAGTACAGTCCGACAAATCCGAATTCCTTTGCAAAGAAGTTGCCTTCTTAGGGCATGTTATCACTTCAGAAGGGATAAAACCAAATCCAACAAAGGTTGAAGCCATCCAACGTTATCCCATCCCAAAAAGCCAAAAGGAAATAAAAGCGTTCTTGGGATTGGTAGGCTATTACAGAAGATTTATAAAGAATTTTTCACGAATCACCTTTCCATTAACCAAATGCCTCCGAAAAGGTAGTTCTGTCGATACCGAAAATTCTGAATACAAAAACGCCTTCCAAAAATGCAAAGAGCTAATCTCGAACTGTCCTATTCTACGGTACCCCGACTATAGTAAACCATTCAAATTAACCACAGATGCTTCAAATATAGCAATAGGAAGCGTCCTTTCTCAAAACGAACATCCCATTGCGTTCTATTCCAGAACCCTCAATACAGCTGAAAGAAATTACTCTACTATTGAGAGAGAACTTTTATCTATAGTTGAATCCACTAAACACTTTCGCCCGTATTTATATGGACAAAGGTTCATTATTGAAACAGACCATAATCCTTTAGTTTGGCTCTCCAAGATAAAAGAACCCAACTCCCGTTTAATTAGATGGAGACTCAAATTGGAAGAATTCAATTTTGAAATTAAATACAAAAAGGGTAAAGAAAATGTCGTTGCCGATGCTCTCTCCCGTATCGAACTTAATATTCATGAATCCAACGACGCACATTCAAGTGTCCCCAATGTTGACGATACAGTTGCCAATCTCGCCGAATTCGATCTTGCAGACTTTGTCCATAGCGGAAAATATAACGAAATTATTTCAAACCAAGTAAAAGATATTAACAAAAACGTAGACAAAGAAAATACTGCCGAAAATACAAGAGACGAAGATGTCACCTCCGACATTACTGTACATTCCAACAATGACACCCGAGGAAAATATCTCCCGATATCTGAATTACCTGTTAACTATGCCACGAATCGCCTAATCATTAATTACGGTCAAAAATTCAAACACTCATATTCAAAACCTTTTAAGAAAAATCACCATTTTATTGAAATCTCCAAGACGGAACGTCAAGAGGATATAATCAAAATATTGAAAGAAGTAATTAGACCTGACACGTCTTTCACAATTTATATTCCAGATCAAGAACTGAGAATAGAATTCCAAAGAATCATCAATGCAAACTTGAACCCATCCGCAAAGCTAATCTTTTCTAACATATATTTGACTGACATCACTGACACTAACCAACAAAAAGAAATTATTTCCAACTATCATCAAACCAATCATAACGGCATAACAGAAACGTACAATCATCTTAAGCAAAAATATTATTGGCCCAACTTAAGAGATTCTATCACTAACATCGTGAATATGTGTGAAATCTGTTTGCAAAGTAAATACGAAAGGCATCCCTACAAAATAGCTTATGAAGGCCCTCTTTTAGCAGAAAAACCTTTTAAGACTCTACATCTCGATATATTTCAATTCCTAAACTGCCAATTTTTAACTATCATCGATTCATTTTCAAAATACGCTCAAGCTTATTTCGTAACTGACAAAAATGCAGTTACCATCGTTGGAAAATTAAGGCACTATTTCTCCCATCATAATTCTCCCTCGAAAATTGTCGTTGACAATGGTGCAGAATTTAAAAATAACCTTTTCAAAGAATTCTGTCAGTTATTTTGTATAGAAGTCCACTACACGACATCTGGAAATTCATCTTCCAACAGTCCAATAGAAAGACTACATTCCACATTATTAGAAAAATTACGAGTCCTGAAATTGCAAAATCCTGATGAAACGCCAAAAACTTTAATGACTTCCGCTATACTAATATACAATCAAAGTATTCATTCGACCACGGGTCACTCTCCATTTTCAATACTATACGGCCCCTACCTTAATGAACCTAATATAAATAACGACCTTACTATTTACGAACAATACAATCAAAGACGAAAAAGTGAACTAATACCTTTTCATGAAAATATCTACAAAAACACTTACAGAAAGCAATCCGAAAACACACAAAAACAAAATAACAATACAGAACAACCCCCTGAAATTATTCCCGATCAGACTATCTATAGGAAAAATACCCTACGCAATAAAATGAACCCTCAGTACATACCGACTAAAGTTACTGAAACAAACAAAAATAAGATAACAGGCATTTCAAAGAAAAAACCCATAACCACACACGTAAGAAAAATCAAGAGACTTAGAAAGACTCTTACTCCCTTTCAGCCTCCTGCTCCTGACAGTGCAGAATCCATCGAACCAATGCCAAGCACTTCAAGTACACAAGCTATCAAATAATGGCTATTTCACTGAAGACATATCCCCTTCTTTAGTTGTAAGTCATTATCATACAACATATATTCCTTTTAATATGACAAAATTAAAATTTACGTTAACTAGTTTATTCAACAATGTTCTTATTATAAATCATATGGTAAATAAGCAAAACAATAATTTAACGTCGACCCAATTTCAATATATCTCTGAAGCATTCAATAATACATACGACACATATGCAAAATTGACTAACTACGATTCAAGTCGCAGGAAACGTGGGTTAATAAACTTCCTTGGAAGCGGTATCAAGTTCATTACAGGAAACTTAGACAACAATGACCTAGAGACAATAACGCAAAATCTACAGATTTTAAAGCATAATCAGTTAAATACCATGCATAAGATAAATGACCTCAGTTCATTCGCCGGTAACATTATCAGCAAAATGGAAAATAATATGAAACTCGCAGACGAAAATACCAAAACTATTCGCTATGTAATCTTGAAGTCTAGTGACGAGGTGAATCTAATGCTTACAATGCAAAACCAGTATTTACAAATTAGTCGATTAAATAATTTTTTAGAAAAACTATTACGCATCATATCCTTTGCGCATTTAAAGACGTTAGACCTCGAAATATTAAATGTAAATGATATTAAAGACATGTGGAAATATCTAGAAATACACTATCCCAAAAATGCTCTATGGCCAATAAAACATTTGTCAGAACTTACATTAATTTGCAAAACCGGTCTTATGATATTAACTGAAATGGCAATTCTAGTTATTAGGATACCGATCTTTGAAAGAAATGTATGTAATTTAAAATTTGTATACCCTATACCTAGGAATGATTGTAAAATGATGATAACACCTAGTAAATATTATTGTAACAATTTATGGTACGAACAATGCGAAGAAGTTAACACAAATTGGATCTGTTCTAACCCTATTGCCAATGGATGCTCTTTTCCAAAAGACTGTCTATATGCTCTTATCCAAAATAACTATAAAGTACATACACTAACTTATCATAAATCACTTTTGCTATGTACGAAAACTGTAGAAACAATATATGAAAATTGTTTCCAATTTCAAAAAACTGATCTCCAGCATTGTAACCTTATTCAGAGCCAATGCGATGTGATCATCGGCCAACATAAATATTCATTAGAAATTAACAATATTTCCTTACAAATTCCGACAAGTGACAACATCCAGGACTCTAATTTAACATTAGATTTACAAATCAAACACTTAGAGAATCCCTGGAAAGTCAAAGAAGATTTGATGGAGCCACTGAATATGCAAGATGTTATTCCTCAACAACAGGCTCATTATATATTTATAATCATATGTATTATGTTATTCTTTGTTATAGCTTTAGTGATATATCTATGGCAAAAACAGAAAAGAGACAAATCTGTTCCGATAAAACTATTACAAAAACTTGTCGACGAGGACGTCGAAAAAACTAAGGGTGGAGGAGTAATAACCCCAAACCGACGGTTATCGCTTGCCTAGCGCTGACTAAGGCATTGTTATAGTATATAAGTAAAGAATTGTAATGTTAATGTTACTCAATATTATAGTGTCAAAGCTGTATTGCTGTTCATAATATTGTTTCATTAGTTAAGTGCCCTTATTGTAAAATAAAGTTTTTTAAAAGCAAAGTTGTCGGTCTTCACATTTAACTCGCGAAGAAGACCGAAAGCACGATGGACTGATGACATCGTTAAGTATATTGGACCCGAGTGGCAGAGGAAAGCCCAGGACCGTGAAGGTTGGAAGCATGCTGAAGAGGCCTTCATCCTGCAGTGGATCGATACGGGCTGATGATGATGATGATGATGATGATGATGATGATGATGATGATGATGATGATGATGATGATGATGATGATGATGATATATATATATATATATATATATATATATATATATATATATATATATATATATATATATATATATATATATATATATTAAAAAGAAAGAAAATAAACCTGCGCTCAACGTTGGTGCTTTGTCTTTCCCTCATCCGTCATCCAAAGCGTCAGCAAGCGTCTCCCAGGACCGGTTTCTGGCCTTAAGCCGTCATCTTAATCGTCATCCGCAGGTGTATTTTCTTTTCTTTGGTTTTAATATCTTTCTCCACGAGCCCACTACATAATTATTATTTGAACAGGCTTGGTACTTACCCGAGGTTAGATGGGCCACGAACGGTCCCGCACAGTTTGTCTGTCGTAGTCGTTTACCACAGGATGGCAGAGTTTCATGTGCCACCATTCGACATGGCTGATTTATATGGTCATGACTTTAGTCGTTCCCTTCATCCGCTCTCCAGACATTCAGATTAAGCCCAGCTGATTAAGGCCAGAAACCGGTCATGGGAGACGCTTGTTGACGCTTTGGATGGCGGATGAAAGGCACCAACGTGGAGCGCGGGTGTATTTTTTTTTAATATCTTTCTCCACGAGCCCACTTCATCATTATTTTTTGAACATCAAAGTTATATCAGAAGCGAAAGTTAGAAGTTTTCACATTGGAAAAATTATCATTAGAAAACCTGAAAAAATATTAGGCTCATTTCTAAGAAGATGGAAAAAATTACCACAAATGAGATTTGTAATTAAACATAAATTGTATTTAACTAAAAGAAAAAAATACAGCACTGGGTTAACGATCAAAATATAAAATGGGTCATAAATTTTTAAAATCCGCAATGTCACCACTAACGGGGCGGGTGGGGCGTGAACGGTTCGCAGCAGGGTAATAATAAAATAAGGGTCCTGCGACGTTTTACGAGGTGGTTTCGTGTATCCTGCTGTTAAAACAATTCGTGTATCTACTTAAATAAATGAATAATTTGATAAGGATTAGTATTTTTGTCCCCTTGCTGGATTTGGATATTGTGCCAGAACAAGTTCAAAAGCAAATTTAGTATTCTTATCTTTTTACAAAGGAAAGGGTAGATTAGGAAGTTTTCGGAATCGTCGCTAGAGGACTGCATATGCCGACATTTTTTTTACATTTAATGCACAGAATATACACTGATCTTTTAGGTTCTACAGAGGGGCGCAAAAAAGTATGCTATTTAAAATTACTGAACTGGAGGAAAAATTGAGAAAAATAAAATGAGACGTCATAGATCCCCGCTAGGTTAGAAGGAGAGGGAAAAAGACCAAATTGCTCTTCATTCTGGAATTCTAGTCCATTACAAAAGTCAATCTGAAAGCAATCTGAAAGCAAATCTGAGAGCGGCGTGGGTTTCATCGTTCGCAAGAGGCACCTTGGAAATATAAAAGAGATAAAGAGAATCAGGCCAAAAACTACTTAACATTTAAACTAAACACAAGATACAGTTTAAAAATTATCCAGGCTCACGCCCCAACATCAAAGTCCGACGAAGAGGACGTGGAAGCCTTCTACGACGATCTTGATGCAGCTTTGCAAAAGAGCCCAAACCATTATACTCTTATAATGGACAATTTTAATGAAAAGGACGGGAAGAAGCAATATATATATATATATATATATATATATATATATATATATATATATATATATATATATATATATATATATATATATATATGTATATATATATATATATATATATATATATATATATATATATATATATATATATATATATATATATATATATATATATATATATTATTATTATATTATTATATTATTATTATTATTATTATTATTTATATATTATTATTATCTTATTTTTTTTATTTATTTTTTTTTCACACAGTTGTGGTAAGAACTTGGTACCCGTTCCGTGTAACCAAAAATACTTGGGTGTCTACTAACGGTCAAGGGCGCGTCTGACTATTCCGACTGTTCCCAATATTACTGATTTTTGCATCCATACTACTGCCCTTTTTGTGATACCTAGTTGTTCGAGGTTCTGTATTAGGGATTTGTGGACTAGACCATTAGCGCTCACCACAAATGGAAGGATATTAACTCTATCTAGGTGCCATATATCCTTGATTTAAAAAACCAGATCTCTATATTTGTCAATTTTTTTCCTGTATGCTCGGTGTATATTTTCATCTAAGAGTACAAAGAAGTCAACTATTGTGGCTTAATTAGCTTCTTTCTGGTAGATCACTAAATCTGGTCTATTTGCTTGTACCGTTCTGCCAGTTCGAATCTGCAAGTCCCAATATAATTTAATGTGTTAATTTTCTAGAACAGGTTTGGGAGCGTATTGATTATATGGTGTGAATGTTGTCAGTAATCCATGTTTTAGACATAGAAGTTGGTGAATAACTTTACCCATGGAATCATGTCTTGATATGTAGCTGGTGGGGGCCAGATAGGTGCAACCCGATAGTAAATGTTGTATCGATTCCTCGTCTTTATCAGAGTATCTGCATTTGGAGGTTGATATGTTTTGTTTCATGATGACTCTAACATAATTTCTCGTGGGTACAACCTGATCCTGTATTGCCATTATTAATCCTTCTGTTTCTCCAAAGAGAGGTTATTATCCTAAGGTTAGATAGGTACTTATTATTGTGTCCCATAGACAGAAAAAACAGCAATACGTTAAACCTTAGTTTAAAGGTAAATATTCCTTACCTTTGTACTCCAAAGTCAGGCACAAATAATTTCAATAGCCCCATGATATAAAGGAAAAGCAGGTACTTGAAAATGGGACATGCTAGGCCATTTCTGTGAAAAAGTGTTTTAATAACTACCTAAATGAAACGTAAAAAGAGCATTCTCATCAATGTTACAAAAATCATGTCGACCTGTGTTAATAAAAAGAAAGAAATAGGAATAACATTTTCAGGACTCATATTAAACGAATCGGGATTAAATGTCACGAGTCGACGAATTAAACAGTAATTATCGATCGTTAATCAAAGGAATACCTGCCCACTAAATCAATTAAATAGCACGTCCTCAACGCCACCTCTCGATGCCGTTCAACGCGGCTTTCAATTAAGGGATTATTATTGTAAGTCACGTACTTGGTAGGGGCTGTCATCAAATTAGGATGGTTTTCGGTCCCAAGTCAAACGCAAGAGACAGAACAGTAACGCCGCAAATAATACAATAACAAAATTTAATCATATCACTTGTTATATTTTCTTTTTTTTTCTTATTTAATATTTTTTCAATGATTTTATGAAGCTTCTTCACTTCAGTCCGTCATTGAAAAGTCTCACGACAAAGGTATGAAAAAAATTTTGTGTATATGCTGGCAGATCAGTCTGTTAACAACAGCCGTTTGCGTTAATCATTTTTTTTATAATGGATACATTTTTCGAATAGAGACTTTGTCTAAAATTTTGTTACCGAAGAAATGTATTGTGATAAATCTTATAAATATTACACTTAAATAAGACACTTCAAGTTCAAGTATTGTTGTTGTTACCGATCAGATTACTCTGCCAGAACTTTTTTAACGTGTTCGGGAAAACGGTGCCAGGCTAGAGGTGGGTCGTTATTTAACGATCTGTTATTTTATATTAACGTTTGACAACTGTTAATAACTGTTATCGATGTGAAGAAATAACAGGTTCACTGTTAATAATATATGGAGTTTCGTAGTCGCTGTTGCCGCGTCACCATTTCTAAATGAAATATCAAATAACTCCTCATCAAACAAACAATAGGTAGCGCATTTAATAACCGATAGAAAATAACGGTCGTGGTCGTAGTTTTGTCGTTGTTCGCTGTTGCCGCGTTTAGTAATTTTAGAAAATAACGGGGGTGCGATGTCAGCAGTTGACATTGAACATAATATTGTAGTTTTATATAGTTAATAAACACGTTGTTGTAATAAAACCTTTAGACATTTACATATTTTCTTTATATATAATATCTAAGTTATTTACTTATTTGGTTACTGGCATGTAAAAATTTAAACTTAAAAACAATGTGCTTGCACATTTCACATTTATACATTAATAACATTTTAATGGTAGACTTCAGAATTATTTGATAATCTTCAAAATAAAATTTATATTATTATAATACCTACTAGTTACTGTTAGTAATATACACTAGATTATTTAGATGTATTCAAAGTCAAACTAAAAGTAAATAGGAATTTAAAAAATTACAATAAATTTTCATTTTTGTAATATGTGTGTTCACTGTCCAGATTATCAGAATCTTATATTTAAAACACAATTATTACTAAAATAAAATGGTCATATCTATTATCTAACGATTTCTGTATTGTTCCTATGCGCATATCGTACGAATTTATTTTATATTATGCATTTTATTTAACAATTTATAGAAAAGACCTAAAGCTTTTATTTTTGTAATTATTGTTATATGGTACATAGCGCGTAAATATAGTTATAAAATGTTTGTTACAACAGCAAATGTAAACGAAAAGTGACAATATATTTAAAATAAGAGTAACCTATTATTTTTAACAGTTATTAGTTAACAACAGTAAGAGTTCCAACTGTTACTTATAAATAACAGTTCAAAAATAACAGTCATCAATTCCTCAACCTTTCAACCAGAATGAGTAAAATGACCTCACCAGAGATCCCAGCCTGTCAAAAGAAGCTTCTGAATTACTAGCTTCCAGGTTGAATGACAAACATTTACTAGAACGAGGACCCAAAATTACCTTTTATCGTACAAGAGAATAAGGCCTTCTACCATTCTTCTCTCAACAAAACAATCTTGTATTTTGTCACGAAATTAGAGGACTCCTGGAAAACATTACTCCTCAAAGCGAAGTTGGATATGTGCCCTTTTACGCAATGGGAACAAATATGGTTCAATATCAATTGCTCGGATCGCACAGTGGCACAGGCACAGTGGCCACAGTAAATATCCATGCTTCTTGTACCTCTAAGATAATAGAGACAAACCACTGGAGAAGAAATTAGTAGCCTTAGTTGGGCGAGAGAAAATAACCTCTCCTCCACTGTATCTCAAGCTGGACCTAATGAAACAGTTTGTAAAGGCTCTTGATAAGAATGGATCATACTTTGCATGTATAGGGGAAAAATTTTCTCAGTTAAATACGAAAAAAATTGATGCTGCAATATTTGACGGTCCATAAATGAGACAACTCATTAAACATTCCGCCTTTGTAAATTCGATGAATGAGGCTGCGCGAAAAGACATTTGTTGCAGTTGTCGGAAATTTTCTGGGCAAAGGCAAAGCTGAAAACTATGTTGACCTGGTAAACAAGATGCTTAACAGTTTCAGATCCCTTGGATGTAACATGAATATTAAGGTGCACTATTTCCACAGGAAAGATTTCACAAGGATAATAAAACTATGGACGACCGCTACCAAGGAAGATGGGATACGCACATGATGGCATATTACTACTGGAGTTTAAAAAGGAACTGTTTCAAAATATATTCAAGAATGTCATGAAAAAGATACTTCTGAAGTGTTCACTGACTATTTGGTTTCATCGTTGACTTTTTCCTCTATCTTTGTATATAATAATATTTGTATAACATAATAATAAAAATTCGGTGTTTAGTTTTTTTTTATTTATTCATGGATTTAACTTAAAATAATTTAACTTATATTTCGCTGAAATGTTATATCTTAGAAATTTGAGCTCCTAGGCAAAAATTAATGCCATATTTGAATTCATGGCATCAAATTTGCATGAAATCATCTCTAGATATCCTGGCACCAAAACAACTGTTGGCCAGTGTCATCACTGATACAATTAACGGCTCCTTGATTTAATAATTACATGCTTCCTACAAAACAACTAAAGCCTAACTTTGGGAAAAAATAAACATTAATAGATCATCCTGTATAATGCGGATAGAAATTCTTATATTATCCGAGGAGCTAGCGATTTTATTATTTTGTTTTCCCCCTGGTCCTATTTCATTCCAGCTAAACCACTGGCTATAGTGCGTCTCCATGTCTAGGCTGGCCTTCAGGGTATTCACCTCACTCGGGGGATCAATTCTAGGACAATATTTTGCGATGTCGTCATTAAGCCTATGAAAAACATGACCAATCATTTCCCACTTGCGTTATATCACTTCCAACGCTCCAATTTTCTGTAAACATAATATGTAACAATAAAAAATCTACGACATATGCTTCTCTTCTTCTTTGTCCCTTCCATGGCATCTGCTCCGATGGAATTAATTTAACTTTTTTTTTAACTTAAGTTCAAAACAATATGGGACTTGTCAAATGTTGCTTTTATTTTCGTTATTGGTGCCAAATTGTGTATATAATTCAAGCAAAAAGATTGTTTAAAAAAACACTGAAAAAAAAACAATAAACCTATAAACGTAAATCACCTGTTGTTAAAGTTAACTGTAAGTGTCACAGAATTTGGTGGTTACAAAAAACTGGAAACAGTTACGGTCTATAGAGAAACACTTAAACTGACCTTGTCACTTTGTACATAATTACGAGCTACAAATCCACATTTCCTATAAAACAACTTCGTCCAACTAATCTTGATGGCCCCTTTCCAAAAACTAAAGCCCTATTTTCTCTTGAAACTACCACAACAATTTGTAGCAAAACACTCGTTTTCGGACTTCTTCCCAACCCTTTCATCCCCCATCCTTAACGGTCCTCTGTCGGTCAATAATTAACAAACGGACGTGTCTAAGCCAAACAGATCGTTTTAAAGCAGTTAAAACGCAGTCGAATAACATCTGGACGACCCTTATTTATCCCTGGATAAGCCCTCGATCCGAATATATCTGCATGATCCATCAGGGTCATCATGACAGGCTCGCCGGAAAAGGAATTTAAATATTAGGATCGGAGATCCTAATGGAGAAGTTTTTTAGAGCTCTTTCTTGGTCGAATCTTTTCGTCATTTTCATGTTCTGTTCGTTTTTGAGTTGAGTACTTTCAAACGTTTCTGAATTATTTTTATTGTATTTTTTGCTGTTTTAGCTATTTTCTGGTTTAGTTTCTGTTTTTTGTGAATTCTGTAGTAAAAAATCTGCGATTATAATTGCAAAAAAATGCCAAAACCGTTAAGCGATCAGTGAGTAAGCAACTTGTCTCGTCACTTATGTTATTTTAAACGGGAACGAGATTATTGGGCTCCTCTTTTGCCATGAAACGCCGTGAGAGAAGTATGTGTTAATAACTTAGTAGGTCTCATGGTTAAATAGAGTGTTTTAGTGAGTTTCGACTGCACTAAATATTAGTATTGGTATAGTTACGGCAATTTCGAAAAAGTTGAAGAATAACGAAATCTTAAAATCACCGAAGAAAATGCGTCAACATCCAAAACCAATAACTAATCTAGATCATCTTGATGTGGGCTCAATTTAAAGAATTGCTCATTGCAATGAAATCTATGAAATGAATGAAAAAAGTGAGTAGATTTACATTTACATTTAAGAATAAACGGTTAATCTTGAAAGTATTCCTAAAAAACTAAAAAACACACAGCACATACAATGCACGGTCTGCTCTCGAGAAACGCTCCATTTCGACTAAATTTCTAAACGCGGGGCTGTCGATTGACATGAGCGGCGCGCACCTCACAGTTGTTGCATTGACATTTATTAATGATATTTATGTTTAATATTGTTTGACAAATCATCATGAAAACATATACAGTGGCACAGCGTATACAGATTTTTCAAAAATTATGAATCTATTCGGGCTACGTTTCGGGCCTTACGTGAAATTTATGGTCAACATAATCGACATACAGAGCTAACTATGCGTAATTTTATTCAAAAATTCGAATCAAATGGTAATTCAAACCAAACCAAACCAAAACAAAGCGAAGCGAACTAAAATGAAGTGAACCGAACCAAACCCTAGTCAAAAACTTCAGCGTCAAACCTAACCAAACCAAACCAAACCAAAGCGAAACGAACCGAACTAAAACGAATTGAACCGAACCAAATCCTAGTCAAAAACTTCAACGTCAAAAAAAAGCAAAGCAAAGCAAAGCAAAGCAAAGCAAAGCAAAGCAAAGCAAAGCAAAGCAAAGCAAAGCAAAGCAAAGCAAAGCAAAGCAAAGCAAAGCAAAGCAAAGCAAAGCAAAGCAAAGCAAAGCAAAGCAAAGCAAAGCAAAGCAAAGCAAAGCAAAGCAAAGCAAAGCAAAGCAAAGCAAAGCAAAGCAAAGCAAAGCAAAGCAAAGCAAAGCAAAGCAAAGCAAAGCAAAGCAAAGCAAAGCAAAGCAAAGCAAAGCAAAGCAAAGCAAAGCAAAGCAAAGCAAAGCAAAGCAAAGCAAAGCAAAGCAAAGCAAAGCAAAGCAAAGCAAAGCAAAGCAAAGCAAAGCAAAGCAAAGCAAAGCAAAGCAAAGCAAAGCAAAGCAAAGCAAAGCAAAGCAAAGCAAAGCAAAGCAAAGCAAAGCAAAGCAAAGCAAAGCAAAGCAAAGCAAAGCAAAGCAAAGCAAAGCAAAGCAAAGCAAAGCAAAGCAAAGCAAAGCAAAGCAAAGCAAAGCAAAGCAAAGCAAAGCAAAGCAAAGCAAAGCAAAGCAAAGCAAAGCAAAGCAAAGCAAAGCAAAGCAAAGCAAAGCAAAGCAAAGCAAAGCAAAGCAAAGCAAAGCAAAGCAAAGCAAAGCAAAGCAAAGCAAAGCAAAGCAAAGCAAAGCAAAGCAAAGCAAAGCAAAGCAAAGCAAAGCAAAGCAAAGCAAAGCAAAGCAAAGCAAAGCAAAGCAAAGCAAAGCAAAGCAAAGCAAAGCAAAGCAAAGCAAAGCAAAGCAAAGCAAAGCAACTTGAAACAGATCCATTATTTCATGAAAAAATCATCTTCAGTATCGTTAAAGCTAAGTATTGGATAAATGGCTTCGAAAATAAATAAAATTGTCGCATTTGGAGGGAAGAAAATCCACATGCTGTTCTTAAAACACCTTTACATCCAAAAAAGCTAACAATTTGGCGTGGTTTATGATCTGAACGTGTAATTGGACGGTACTTTTTAAAAAACTAAAATGGAAAATGCAGTTATTGTCAATGGAGAACGCTACAGAGACATGAATATTGATTTTTTCTGGCATGAATGGGATGATTTTGATCTTGACAAGATGGTGCAACATCCCATACATCTCGTAACATAATCAAGTTATTGAGAGAAAACTTGACCATATAATTTTAAAAAATGCCTCTCTAACCTGGTCACCAAGATGATGCTATATAACTCCATTGGACTTTTTTCTCTGGAATTATGTGACATCATTGGTTTACATCAATAAACCACAAGTAGTTTAAAACCAACTTTAAAACCAACATTTAAGAAAGGATATTCTGAAACAAAATGAACATTATTTAAGTGGATAATATTATGATGGTGGTAATATTGTAAACAAAAACTTTGATTAGGAAAGTCGCAAAATGTCGGATATTAGCTGATCAGAAGCCGTAGATGCATATAATAAGGGCATTATGAAATATTTTCTGATATTAACGACTATTATTGCGACGACGTATTGCGAAAATGTAGGGATAAAATTTTGCTAAAGTGGTCAGGAGCAAAAACAAATCACAGTATTTTACCGAAAATATTTTCTAAAGGACTATAAATTAAACTCGAAGAGATATTCCACTAGACACCAAACCACATTAATCCAATCTAGATTAAATCATCTGATGCTGTTAACATGGTTAGAGAAACGCGAAAAGTTAAATAAAATGATTTAGTGGTAAATCTGGATCACACTATTTGGGGAGAGTTGGATTATTACGCGTGATCGATAATAACGCGCTCCCATATAACCACAAATCTGCCTATAGTAAATTATCGGTTCGTTCCAATTAGCATCAGAAACAGTCTAAGAATCAGGATTCGGCGCAGTAACGATAGTTGAAACGCTTTTTAATTACTGCGCGGAATCCTGACTGTCAGAAACTGTTTCTGACACTAGTTGGAACGAACATTATGTCTGTTTGCCCATCGAATCATGCTCAATCTTACCGAAAAACCGCCCCCCACGCGGCAGTAGCCAACGGGCTGTGAAACGTCACTTGTTACTCTCAAGTTTTGCGCGCAATTATTATAATCTTTTGTGTAACTAACGGATCCAAGTATGTCTCAATTTTTTTATTATAAACTATTGTATAGTAATGAGTTTTTGAAGCATAAATTTGTGTTAGATATAGTAGAAATATATTTTTATGGCTAAAATCTTATTGATAGATATTGAATGGGAAATTTTGGTGTCAAAACAAATAGTGTAGTGAGACAATATACTTAACTTTTGTTTGCTCTCTCTGAATGTATCAAAAAGAAAAAGGGAACTTGGGATCCACTTTAAATGCAGGCTAGAAGGAAGAAAAATAAGTGGCAAGATCGTTTATGTTTCCAGAATCACCTATAAGAGACAGATTAAAAAAATGAGAGTACTGTCAAATATATGGCAACCTTGATTTCATATAGATAGGCAACACTGTTTTCAAGAATAATGAGTTTTGTTTTTGGTTAAGTAAGCATCTCGTTTAATAAAAGGTTTAAAAGTGCTTTATCTCATTCAATTAACTCTGTTTTTCCTGATGAGGTGTAATTTAGTTTTTGGTGCACGACAAAAACTATGATCCTTGAAGGAAACGAAAAGCAACATTTTCAAAGGATGATGAAAAGAAGTTACACAACAGCTACGCAAACTGGCTTATGAATTTGCTGTTGTAAATGTAATGTAATATGTATATGATGGTTGTATGCGTTCTTAAAAAGAAATTCTGGGATCTCTTTGCGAGCTCCGGAGCCAATGAGCTTGAACAAAGTGTTGGGTTTTAATAAAACTGAAATTAATTTGTTTTTCCGTAATTTGGAGGAAATGATGGAGAAGAAGAGCTTATCTAGCCAAAAGAATATTTAATGTTGATGAAACAGGAGTTTCAAATGTGCAAAGGCCTGGAAAATGCCTGGTAAAATTACGAGCTTAAGTGCCTTAAAAAAATCAGAAAATTAAATGACGTCCCAAGAAACAACACTCACAAATATTTACTGCCACTCCCTTAAAGGCAGAGTTAGAAGAAAATGAGAGGAATAGAAGTTTAAAAGAGAATAAAGACAGTAACAATAAAAAAACAAAAACTTTAACAAAAAGAAAAAATATCAACGGAAGAGTATTAATTTCCAGCAGCGATGACGAAGTTCTCCTAGCACAATTGTGCAATGACAACGATTATGATGACATGGACACAGACAAAGAAAATGATAATACTGATGCTGTTAATGACCTTTGCGCTATATGAGGAGAATTCGGCCGGGGCAAGGTTGTATGGATTCGTTGTTGCAGTTGTTCCAGCTGGATCCATAAAGAACGTAGTGGTAAAGACACTGCTGTAAATTTAAATTACGGCTACTGGTAAAATTAATAATAATAATATCGACTCGTATATCGGCTATTATTTATACGTTTATTATCAAACCCAGGCACGCTATTCTCAGACCAGTTTGATTATACCGCGCTTTCCTAGATTTTTTTATTTCCTGCATTTTCACATGGTGCTGTAAGAATTAAACATTGTATTAGAAGTTAGTTATCAGGTAAACTGTCTTATTAATAATCAAATTTGAGTTGTTCTGTTTCGTACCAATAGAATAGTATGGCTATAATCCCTTAAAGGCACGGTATTATTAAATCTTCTAAACTAAATCGTTTCATATCAATTCAATCAGCATTTCCGGTACGATTTTTAATAATTAGCCCAGTTCAAACGCAACCTTCCAAATTTCACTTTCAATTTTTGAATTTAATGCAATTAATATTTTCCGCAGGTTTCCCGATAGGTGGATTTACCGTTCGAGTCAATCTTTTATCTCGCAACTTTTCACTTTGCGGATTGCGGGTTTCCGTCGTTTAATAAACTGAATTTTCGCCAGGATATTCCAAGTTTTCTTAAGACCGGGAGCATTTTCGGTAACTCAATTATAATTTCGAAAGGGCCCTTATTGGATTCGCTCTTTTTTATGGTGACGAAATGGGTAAGATGAAAAGATGGACGTTTAAAAGAGGACGTTGCGACGGTTACCGTTAAAGCTGCTTGAAAGTTTTTTTAAATATTTTCGAGTTGTAATAATATTAAAATTATACTTAAGTATTTTCAAATCAAAATGTTTCTTTTTCAATGCTAAAACAATCATTTCATTAATGTGAACCGTCTACAGTTATAATATTGCCGTCTCCATTTTCACTGGCGAATAGGCAGATTGGCAAATCTAGATTCTCCTGAAAATCGCTTCAAAATGGAAGCCGTAACGTCGAGATTTTACAAATCTAAAACGCGGTTCTAGCCGAGAACCTAGTAATTCTAATATTACAGACCGCGGAAGTCTTTCCAAACATATTATTCTATTAACCAATACCAATTCACTTAACCACTTACACTCACAACTGAGAATAAGGGTAAAAGTTGTTCTGACATTGCTCTCCATATTCGAGAAAAGAACTTCCTGCATAAGATTGTGACCTGTGGCAAAAAGCGGATCTTCAAAGGAGGATATAAAAAAAGAAATAAAGAGATAAACTTTAACAGTGGCAATAAAAAAGGACCTCATTAGGTGCAAGTTGGTAGCTGAAGATAAACCAATAGAAAAAGTGTTGGAGATCGAGAATCTGGGCATCAAAATATCTAGCGTCTGAAAAATTGAGGAAGAGGTAAAACATCAGGTTAGTAAGGCTAACATAATAGGAGGATGTCTCAATGATACTATATTTAGAATACTAGGGCTGGTATTTATGTATCCGGAATTGACAATAATTGTGTTCAGTGGCGGCTCGTGAGGGAGGGCGTTGAAGCGCCGCCCCTCCAGTATTTATCACAGTAAACAATTTTTCAGTGCAAAAGACCATATTTTATGCAAAAAAAAAAACAAAAAAAATCTTCAGTAGCACTAGTTTCTTCTATTCTAGATTAGAATATTTTATTCATACAGAGGTTAACATATTATTAAAAGTTAAATTGTGTTTATACAAAAAATAAATAAAAGATATTATGGTAAAAATTTCTTCTTGTAGCTTTTCCTGGAGTGCTCAGTTTGTGGACATTCTCGCTTGATGCTCCAACAGTAGTCAGCCATCATACTGACATCCCATCTACCTTGATACCGCGCTTCCATAACCTTTAGATCTTGGTGGAATCGCTCACCCTGTACAATAGCACCAAGATTTTCTGGGAAGTTAACAAGATGACAAGAGACTATTATTAGTCTTAACAAGATGACTATGTAAGAAATGCAGTTTGATGCTCATGTTGCAACCAAGCTTTTTAAAGCTCTCCAATAGTTGTTGAACAATTTCGATGTAAGCATTATTTTCAAGTTCGGTCATTGTTTCAGTGAAATTTTCATCTTTAACGAGTTGCCGAATCTGTGGACCATCAAACACACCAGCCTTTATCTTTTCATATGACAGGCTAGCGATTGCCGAACTGATATACTTAAAGCAGTCTCCTTCAATTGACAAAGCCTTAACAAATTGCTTCATGAGACCTAGTTTTATATGCAAAAGCGGAAATACAATGTTTTTTCTGTCGACAAGTGGCTGATTTAAAATGTTTGGATAACCAGGTCTTAGGTCAGATCTTGGCGGCCAGTTCGATTGCACCCAATGCTTCTCACGAGCTCTGCTGTCCCACATGCACAAAAACAGGAATACTTGGCATACACGCGTTGCTGGTAAGAAGGAAACAGACTATTTTAAGGTCAACACAGATGATCCATTGGTGCATGTTATATTGCAACAAGTCAATGACTTTCTTTATGTCGCCATATTCTTCACGAAAAGAAACTGAATGACCTATTGGGACTGAACCGTATACATTTCCATTATGTAGGAGAACACACTTCAAGCTACGCTTTGAGCTATCTATAAACAATCGCCATTCAATTGCGTTATAGTTAGAAATGGCCAATTCTTTCATTAAACCTTCTACGTTCTGCAATATACAAATCCGTCAAGTACTGCTTAAATTCACTTTCTCTGGATCGATAGTAAGTGACTTTAGCTCCTTTGCCAAGCAAATTTTTTTCGTGCAGTCTTGATGCTAATAATTCCTATGGTTTTTTGGATAGTCCCAAATATCGTGCTAAATCGTTTAATTCATGTTGATTGAATCCTTTACGAACAGAATCATTGAAAACTTTGTATTCTTCGTCGGTGGAGTCACTTCGATCTTCACTTGATTCACATTCTTATTCTATTATATATTCTAGTATTTCTAAAGAAGGTAATTCTTGAAAAACTGGCACTAGAATTTCAGCTGAATGAGGCACAGGGCGTATAACTGACGGTAAACCAGGGTACTCAATTTTATGTCTGTTTTTGTTGTTGAATCCTGATGTTTTCACTATGCAAAAGTAGCAAAAACTTAAGTGATCTTTGGGCTCTCGCCAAACCATTGGTATACCAAACGAAAGTTTATTACGTGTTCTCTTCGTCCACATTCGTAAACTCTCTACACACTGCTTTACCACTGCTACCCACTTTATGAGGGGCCCATGATTTATCTTGGTCACCTATTTTCACTTTAAAATAAGCAAAATAGGCTTGCCTGACAAATGTACTAATATTAGTCCGTTGAATGGGGATGGTAAAACTGCCACATATATAACAAAATGAATCAGGGCTGTTTAAGCACTTACGACAAGAACTACCAGAGGCAGACATAACGAAAATCTGTAGTTGTTTATGTATACTTTGACTTCACTATATCAGAACGACACAGACCCGCGTACTTTAGCATCTCATGCGTAACTGACCGCACTAGTTTTGGATGACGCATGACGCTCCTATATCGAAGAAGGTTCGCCGGTAGGAGAGCAGTAGTGACTTCTGTGATTCGTCAAGCTTATTCGGATGCGTAACAACTGTAGAGAAAAAACTTGACGTGATAGAAAAAAACTAAATAAAGTTTTGGAATTAGCATGTCAATTTACGTATAAAACAGCTTAACTATCGAACTCAACAGAAATTATTTTTCAAATTGTTCCCCAGTGTAATGTATCAATCAACTCATTTCGACTTTTGCGATGAAGCACCATCTAAAACCACTATATCAAGTTATATCAGTGGTTCAGTAAATTTAATCGTGGCCCTCGTTCGCTCACGAACGAATTTCAAGAAGGTCGTCCAAAATCGGTTGTTGTACCAGAAAACATCGGTACTCTTTACTGGGGTGGGTAAGATATTCTCAAACAAAAAAATGCAATCTTGGTACGTCAAAAGCCGTATATAACATCTACACAGGTGATGAATCTTGGACTTATGCGTATAAGCCCGAAAGTTAACAGCAGTCGACTTGTATGGGTCCTTCAAAATGAACCAAACCCAACAAAAGTTATTGATTGATTTGTCCGTTACTTTGTAATAATTTATTTTTAAATCGAATAAAACAAATTTTTTACATTGTTATATATCACGTAAAACAATGTTTCATTAACAATGTTTTTAAAGCAGTGTTTGATAATGTAACATTGTTTTACGAAACTATAGTCACAAAGTTAAAAAATCTTAATTGCTCCAATAAATATCAATAAATATATTCCTAGTTTCTTAAAAGGTCCTAGAACAGAAGTGGTTTAACTTCTGAATAATTTTGGGAAAGATAAAATATTGTTAAATTATGATTAAATTATTATTATTGTTAATATTATCTATGACTAAAACATTGTTTATTGGTTTGTTTATTTTGAATTTATTAGTACAATAAAAAATATAACTTACATTTAATTATACATTTCATTCGGTTTCGTTCTCACTGTCACTGTGATCTACATTAATAATAAGTGGTTCTATATTATTAGTAAATGATACATAGGAATCTTCTATTTTAATAACATGGTTAATCGAATTTTTGCAACTTTCTTTGGGAATGCTATCCTTTCTAATTAATGTTGCAGCACTTGCACTGGAGTCGGAGAAATATTTTCTGCTCTAACATTGGATTTTACCTGATGCCACATATGCTCAATTGGATTAAAAATATAGTAAGAGGGGGAAGCCGTAAAACCGTATGTCCCATATCGGCATCAATGGTATTACGTTATTTGCATTAGGAACTTTATTTTTTTTACAATTAAATTTTCCTTAGCCATATTGGGCAAATCATAAATCAATCTTCAAAAGTACTGCTGTGGTGTCGTCATGGTAGTCCAAAGATGAATGTATAATATTTTTGGAGGACAACCGTAAACAATTTGGAACCCATCCATCCTCGGAACCAGCATGTAAAATTGTTATTATTTCTCCCTTGTTCGCTGGGGCTTTGGTTTGGCATTTTCTTGATGTATCTACCCATCCGTTTGCTGGCGTCTCATGTGTATCGAACCATATTTCATCAAGGTAGATAATGAGACGAATTTCTAATCTGTATTTTTGTATAGAGTTTAAGTAGTCAAACCGCCATTGTGGCAATCGTTTTAATTCCATTAATATTTGTAAAGTTTTTGGGGTTAGAGGCGCATAAGCAACTGAGAAGGATATTTAGTGACTGAACCTGCAGCTTAACGTGGGTTCCGAACCACGGTCATCAGCTACAGAAAACCCCGATCAGCACCCCCCTCGAACTATCAACCCTCGGTTTTGTGCTTAACCGAAAGTATCTCGAGAAGCCTACCGACTGGCGAGTGAACAACGTAGAAAACCTCTCAGAAGGCATCCGGCCTTACCCAGCATTGAACTGGCGTAACCGAGGGATGATTCCTTGTCAGATTTTACACTCTTACCTAGAAACATGCACAAGAATTTTTAGAAAAACTTTTTTGCCTAGTATGGGATTCGAACCCACTCACACGAACCACACCACACACACCACACATTAACTGCCGTAACGTAAGACTGACGTCTTAGATACCATAGCTAATGTGGCTCCTATTAATATTTGTCTTTTATTAATGGTTCGATATGCAAAACCTATTAGAGATAATATTTTTGGGAGGCTAGTTCTGCTGCAAAGAATGTTGGTTTCATCTTTCCTTAGTCGCTGTTGCAATGAATGCAATGTAGGCACAGTTTGCTCTTCATACTTAGCATAAATTTTGCTTCGATTTAAGTCTTTGTCGCTTTCGTCAACACATTTGCTTTAACCAGAATCACTACGGACTTGTT
The DNA here is from genome assembly GCA_031761425.1 of Cosmopolites sordidus. Lineage (NCBI taxonomy): Eukaryota > Metazoa > Arthropoda > Insecta > Coleoptera > Curculionidae > Cosmopolites > Cosmopolites sordidus. The sequence goes on along the minus strand of JARFXV010000478.1, from coordinate 299,726 downwards.
TGATTTTAATTGGCTTCATCACAATATCTTTAACTGTAGACAACGGAGTTTTTGTTAATGAAGACGTTTCTGCTGCGGCTGCATTTATATTAAGCCCTCTATTCAATAAAGAAACATACACATTTTTAACAATTTACTTACCATCGGGCGATAAATATTTTCTGTTAAAAGGTACACTACCGTAGGCACAATGATCATCATCTTGCCAAGAACGCCACATTTTTAGCGCGTTTAGAATAACAAAAAATACGATTGAAATTATAGAACTGCACTGTTTTAAGAAAAGAATGCTAACTAAACTAAAATATTTCGAAACTACTAAACCAGGTATAAAATTAATTTTATCTTTTTACCTGTTATTTTATTAGTCCCGGCCCTATTTACGTTTCTCTCAACTTTGCCTAGTTTCGTTACGGTAGGGTACGATATATCTTGAAATGCCCTATACACAACCATTTGTTTGCCAGAAGTCTTTGAAGAAATAAGAAAAAACAACCAGCGACGCAGGATCATTCTTCACCATAACGACGCGAGCTCTCTCATATCCGCAAAGGACCGAACCACTCAATATTTGACCGGCCAAAACATCGAATTGATGGGTCATCCGCCGTACAGTGTTGATTTGGCACCCAGTGATTTCTTTTTGTTCCCATCCATGAAGAATAAACTACGTGGTTAACGATTTTCGATGCCAGAAGAAGCGGTTGATGCGTTCAAAACGCATGTTTTGGAGATACCTCAATCGGAATGGAAAAAATGCTAAGAAAATTGGTTCAATCATATGCAAAAGTGTATTGATCATCGCGGAGAATATGTTGACAAACAAGAAAACCATTTTCAATGATAAATATTTGTTTTTATTTATTATTCCGAATACATAAATAGCAACCCTCGTACCAACGTCATGCAGAGAATAATGGAATCATCAGAAATGAGGATTTTAAGGAGAGCAGCAAATATGACATGATAGAAAGTATCAACCATTAGATAAACGGAAGCAAGTTCAAATGGGATCAACACATAGGAAGGATGGCAAACAACAGGATAGTGCAATTGCAAAAGACAAGTCACCGAACGGAACAAGACTAATAGGACGCCCAAGAAAAAGATGGAGCGTTGATTTCTAAATTAGCGAAAAATAAAAAAAAATCAGACAATTTGCCTAATTATTGTAAGTAGGAAGAAGGAAAAAACTTTAAGTTTAAAAAACTTAAAAACATTATATGATTTATCTTCATATACACATGCTTTTCTATATACCCTTTAATCTACCCCTAGTAATTCTCTTTCACCCTCATAAATCTAACCATTTATGGTCTGTTAACTCATCAGGGTCAAATTCAATTTGTCCTTAGTCCCTCAACCCTTTGAACGAATACTGAGAAAGTTTATTTTTTGATTTCGAGCCAGTAATGTTGAGAATGTCCTTGACCTAAACTGTGGGTTGTTGCGAAGGAGAAATGATGTAGGATTTCCGTCTTGAATGAAAGACAAGATGAAGGGACAAAAGGGATTATATTGCGCTTTAGGCTAGTTAAGTTTTTCTTTTATGAATGGTTGTGGAATGGAAATTGTGGGGGATTAAACGTTTTTCCATAAAAGTTTAATATGGTGTTATTAGAAACATTAAAAGAGTTTGCTCGAAAAGAAAAAATATTGAATTTTACATAATCTTAAGTTGATGTTTAACATTTATTGTACATGGTAACACTAAGAATCAGTTATTAAATTCAAGTTAAAAAAACAAGCTAACATTATTTATTATGATGCCTGCCTTTTTATTTTTTAGTACTTTTTCTAGACTTTATTTCAATGATAATAGTTATAAGCATCTTTGTTATTTATATATTCAAGATCATTGGCGGCTCGTGAAGAAGGGAGCGCCGCCTTTCCAACATTTATCACAGTTTTCAGAGCAAAACACCATATTATATGTCTGTTCAGTGTCTTTCCTTTGACTAATTTTAAGATATTAAAAATTAAAATCTCCAAATCTAGAAGAACATCTGCTAACGGACGTTTACCTCCAGCGACCGTACGCCACGTGATCTTATCTCGTCGTTGGCGTTACATGTTTTGTTGCTTTCCAGAATTCGGAAGTTACCGATTGCCCAACATATCGGTAATTAGTTTTAAATGCTGATTTGACGGGTACGGAGCGTTTCCTGTCGCGTATTACGTTCGCGTCTAGGTATGTTAATTATTGAGAGAGGTCGAACTAATTCCGGACTAATGAAAAAGTTATTGAAAAAATTATTTTAGACAAAAACAGGCAAATAGAATTTCACTTTAAAAACTAGGAAACGGCGAGGAGCTATTCTCCGACAAAAATGTGTACAATAACCCTTTTTTGTCACAAAATTTTGATATATTTTTGAACTTTTCGAACTTCTCGTGAACTTTTTCGAATTTTCTCTATTGCTTTTGCAGTTCTAATAAACTGTTTGAATGGTTTATTCTTCGGGAAACAGTAACTACTTACTTATCCTACTCATTCCTTTATCTGCGCAACAAGCAACAACCCATTCTCCAATATAAGTAGTACTTCTTGTAAATAGTAACAATACAAAATTTTAATATTTTCCTGGTTCAACTCCTGTATAGGATTTCAATAGCACAAAAAGGAAAAAGGAAGAAGAGGAAAGCGAAAAAAATCTTCAGCCGCACTATTTTCTTCTCTGCCCTCCCACTTTAAAAACCCACGAGCTGCCACTGTTCAAGATATATTTCATAAGTTTACTTAAACTTAAAGTTTTATAATGTTTCCAGCAAGATCTTTTTTTGCGTACATCTTTTTTTCGTCTTTCATATTCACTGGACTTGATACTTATTATTTATGAACGCATTGCACGTTGCATAGTTCGCTAGAAGGGAAAGTGATTGTTAGTGTTATATTAGATTATAGTCAATTCTTCTAGTGGAATCGTGGGCAGGAAACACTAAAGCCGAAGAGATTTACAATTAAACATAAAATCCGTTTATTTAACTACTATAGCATATTATATGGCATAATCAGAAGACGATTTAAACTAGATTGAAATATGTTGAATATTTGAGAACTCATGAAATGTTTCGATATATATATATATATATATATATATATATATATATATATATATATATATATATATATATATATATATATATATATATATGGCCAGAGGATTTCAATGGAAGGGGATACCGCCCGGGAGGTGGAACGACGCGTTAAATGTGGCTGGCAAGCATATGGCAGGCTCAACATAGTGTTTAAGAGCAAACTACCACTTTGCTTGAAAAAAAAAGTTTTTGATCAGTGTGTCCTGCCCGTTATGACATACGGAAGTCAGACCTAGACACTCACATCACAGTAACTTCAAAAACTTCGAGTAGTACACAGGGGAATGGAAAGATTATGCTTGGCATTACTAGACAGGATAGAAAGGCCTGCACATGGATCAGAGAACAAACGAAAGTGAGTGACATCATTGGAAGAATAAAGCAATTGAAATGGATGTGGGCAGGCCATGTAGCGAGGCGATGAGATGAAAGATGGACTAGGACAGTCCTGAACTGGATACCACTTGAACGCAAAAGACCACGGAGAAGACCGAAAACACGATGGACTGATGATATTATTAAGTATATTAGACCCGAATGGCAGAAGAAAGATCAGGGCGCGAAAATTGGAAGCATACTGAAGAGGCCTTCATTCTGCAGTGGATTGATACGGGTTAATGATGATGATATATATGTTTGTTTCATATATATATGTTTCCAAATCATTCCGGGTGTCGATCCGTTGATCCTGTGAAGAGTCAGGACGATGAAATAGTCACTAAATCTAAAGAGAATGATTACCAAGCCTTTGAATAGATATATCAATGAAAACACAATACCAGAAGAATGAATATAGGGATATATATAATATAATGTTTGTTGTTTCCTTTACGTTGTTCAATTTTTGGTGAGTAGATATCTATAATAATTTTCTCATGCCTCTGCTGATGCAGGTATATTCAAATGTATATCTTTATTCTAACAGTAAATTGTCCATATATTGCCATGCTTCATTGGACCATCGACCTCCCATGTTCATGTTTACCTCCTATCTGTCTGGTGATACCCAGCACTGTTGTCTCATTGGACGCAGTCCAAAGAATTCTAACACTGCATATATGCGCCATCCGACGAGAAGTCGGCGCAAATTATGGGTGGTTGACTGTGATTCATGCAACGTCAAGTATCATACAACCAAACGTCAAACTTGCCGAGTCGTATGTTCAAAACTCAGAACATTTGATAAGGATGATTAAAGATTTCCAACTGGAGGATACAGACATACTGGCACGTCTGGGCATTATCTCAATTTATCCAAGTATGCCCATAGACGAGGCCCTGGACTTAATTTCGATGAACGAAGACTTTCCACCATATTGATGATTAAAGATTTCCAACTGGAGGATACAGACATACTGGCAAGTCTGGACATTATCTCACTATATCCAAGTATCCCCATAGACGAGGCCCTGGACTTAATTTCGATGAACGAAAACGTTCCACCATATGTGGGGGAACTCTCCGAACACTGCTTGAAGAATACATATTTTTCCTTCAACCAGCAGACCTACAGACAGACCGACGGTGCCCCAATGGGATCATCTTTATCACTCGTTATAGCCAACCTGTTCATGACCGACTTCGAAACAAAGGCATTGGCCAACGCTCCTTTAAAACCTAAACTTTGGAAACGCTACGTGGATGATATCTTTATAACATGGCCGCACGTAAACGAACTTCTAAACAACTTCCTAACCCGTACGGAATCCACCCCAAAATATACTTCACTCTGGTGTCGAACAAGATAGAAAACTGCCATTGTTAGATCTCCTCACCACAAGGAAACTTTCTGGAACACTCAAATACACAGTTTATAGGAAACCAACTCATACCGATCGATACCTCAACGCTAAATCCCATGATCATCCCTCTAATCAAAGCAGTAGCGAACACCTTGATTACCAGATCCTTCCGACTGACACTACCAGATACACGAAGTGAAGAACTACCAAAAATTTCCACAGCCCTTAAACAAAATGGATAATCAGAAAATTGTATCAGGAAGGCCATTCGCTGACAGGAAACCCAAACACGAAGATCAATACAGGATCATGAACCAAATACACTAAAGGTCCTGTGACCATACGTAAAAAGAATCACAGATAGGATAGGCAGATTACTAAGGAAACATAAGATAAGAACAGCCTACAAGCCGCACAGAACTGTCGCAAATATCCTAAAAAATCCCAAGGACAAAGTTAGACTAGAAAATCATGGGGTGTATAGTATATCTTGTTCCGACTGCAACAAAACATACATAGGACAAACAAACAGACGAATATCGGCCAGAATACAAGATAGATATAAAGACAATATTGAAAACTAAAAGGTCCAAATAATCAAAGAAGCCCTTGAAATAGAAAAAAGGGGTGAGCTAAATACGCGAAAAGACGCCTGCAACATTCCAAAAGTATGGAAATATATTTTGAAAAAAGAAGAAACGCGGCAACGTGGCGGCGAGGTAGAAAAATGAATAAATGGACGCCCAACAGCGTTGCCGAGCCCCGCCAATAGTCCCGAACTACCCCGATATCATCTGCGCAGTCGCCGGCCGGCCATAAAAGTGAGTAGAATGATACGTGCACGTTAGTTGGGCTCTTTAGTAGAAGTGGTTTATATTTGAAAATGTCAAATGCGATTTTGGTGAAACGTCGTCACAGAATGAACGGATCGACACCCGGAATGATTTAGAAACATTATGTACCATCCACGAAAATATTAGATGTATATATATATATATATATATATATATATATATATATATATATATATATATATATATATATATATATATATATATATATATATATATATATATATATATATATATATATATATATATACATTTTAGTATTATTTAAACTGAAATTAAAATTCTTTGAAATGATATTACTAATGATGCATTAGCTGCATAAATAGTTCTTAAAACGGTTCCTGTGTTAACGTATTTATTATAATTTAAAATTCAACTAATTAATTCAAATTTAATATTGATTTGTCCGTCATCGAAACGTATGCTAAATATAGAACCGGTTTTAATTTGCATATTCAGAAATTCTGGCTAAAATGTATTGTTTTTCCATTTAGATGCAAAATGCAATTAATATTTAAATAGTTGTTTGTGAAAAGGTACCGTTTTAAAATGAATATTCATTATACTTAGGCAAATAAATTTCTGTTACTTGATAGCATCAAAAAATATTTTTTGTGTGCTTTAAAGTGTCGAACTCAGAATAGGTGCAAAGTTTGATTCTAAGAGCTCGGGGAACATTTTACCAGAACTTGACAAAATTTGCTGTGGAGTTTAACCATTTTACATATTTATAGATATAATTTTAAGCACTTACGTATTTAAAAAAATAATAATAATTTCTTGAATTTTATACCAAACGTTAAGCTTGTGATTGAAACAGCCTCTATCCTAAGTTTAGTTTGTGTAATATTTGCTGATCTTAGGTGCTCTTTAATTGCAGCAATCCATTTTATTATTTCTACTTTAGCTCTACTCCTATTTTCATAAAACTCGACTAGTTAGCCTACTCGAATTCATCCGTTTTATGTGTCCGTAAAACTTAAGTCTTTTCTCTAAGTTCTTTTTCTCATATCGCTATACATATCTGTATATTGTTTGATTTCTTGGTTTTCTCGAAGTTGGTAGGTTGTGCTACTTATTTGTTTGGGGCCTAAGATTTTTCTTATAATTTTTCTTTCCTTCTTTTCACTGTCCTCGATGTCTTTCTTTCTATTCAAAATGAGCATTTCTGCCCCATATAGACATTCTGGCTTAATAACTGTGTTGTAAGGTCTCAGTTTTGTATTTTTAGATATGCATTCTTTTTTGTAAATATTTTGTGTAAGTCTCAATGCCGTTTCCATTTTTTGACATCTACCCTTATTGGGCGCTTTCTCCAACCCATTTTCCATGATTATTTCACCCAAATATTTGAATTGAGAGACTCGTCTGATGTTACCATATTTTGTTTTTAGAAATGGTGTTCTTAGTCTGTTGCAGGTCATGTATTGTGTCTTTCAAAGGAAATTTGGAGTCCTACCTTTTCTGCTGTTTCTTTTAGGATTTCAATATGTTTTTGTGCTGTTAATATATCTTGAACCAAAATTGCTAGATCATCAGCAAATGCCAGACAATCAATTTTGATGTTGGTTCTCCCCAGTTTAATGGGCTGGTCAATATTCTGGACCGACTTTTTTCACGCCACTCCTGTATTACTTTTTCTAGAACACAGTTAAATAAGAGTGGCGAGAGTACATCCCCTTGTCTCACTCCAGTTTTCATTTCGAAGGGCTCTGAGATGTCACCCATGAATTTAACTTGTGAACTTGTGTTAGTTAATGTTGCTTTAATAATTGCCAGCGTTTTCAGATCTAGTCCTTGTTTTTTTTGGAATAAAGATTCGTGGTTTTGGAATAAAGATTCGTGGTCAATAGAATCATATGCTTTTTGAAATCCACAAATGTACAGACGAGATTTTTATTGTACAGTTTTTGATGTCTTAGGATCAACTTTAGATTCAGGATTTGCCCGGTCAAAAACCTGCTTGATATTTCCAATTTTAGGTTCTAACTGTCCCTGTGCTCTGTCTAGTAGACATTGAGATAGAATCTTATAACTAACTGGGAGAAGAGATATTCCTCTGTAGTTGCTTACATCCGTTCTATCTCCTTTCTTGTGTAGTGGATGGATTAGAGCATCTTTCCAAACTTCCGGAATCCGTTCGGTTCGCCAAACTTCTTGTAGGATTTTGGTTATTTCCTTGATTGTACCCGGACCAGCGGATTTCAAAAGTTAAAATGACCTCCATAAAGCATTATGGGACCACAGGTTTTTTTATGTTAATTATTTAATTATATATTTAAAAAAATCCAAAAGTCAGCATTGAAACTTGAATTAAAAGAAAGTTATTGATATAGCCTCCAAATTATTTTTGTTTTAATGTGTAATGTTGTAGGGTTCTATGAAAATCAAAATTAGATGCAATCGACATCTACTTTTTTTTATAGTCTCGCAAAGTTTTTGGAAGAAGTAAAAATAAATTTAAAGCTCAATATTCAATTGCATATTTAAAAAAACCATAAACGATCACGGTCCTCGAATTCTTGAAAAAAATATCTGCTTTATCCTCTTAAGGTTATGCATTCATGCCATTAAATCGTCTAACAAACTAATTTGCTAACTTATATCCTACATAACTTCGATATGCAGCATAAAAAATTGTTTTTGTGTAAACAACACGCGCTAAGCAGGTAAAAACTGTTATCTCCCTCATACACAGTAGAATTGCATCATCTGTCTCTCTCTTTCATTAGGTAAATGGAAAACCAGCTCAAAAAATGCGACTTTGTGGAGAAGTTTCCATAACTTTGGGGTGGTAATGTAACAACCAGGTCTTAATTTTCATCGCTTCATGCTTGGGATCGTGTTAGCATCACATTAGCATTAGCGAAACGTGCGTGGAGAACTTTAAAAAACGTGATTTTAGTGGTGCATTAGGTTTTCTGCACATTTTGTGTACTCCGTCAGAACCAAAAATATTTACACTCGTTCTCGAATATCACGTTTTTCCACGTTTGATTTTGTTTGTCTTTCTTACATAGGGTTTCTTTCGTACTCTACCATGTAAGTTGTTCTATGTAAGTTGTATCTATGTAATAAATTTCTAATTGTTTGGGGATTAACTTTGCGTTTTAAATGCAAATGTATTTCTACCTCTTTTGCTAATTTAGGAGCTGACAATTTGGGATTATTAGCATCTTTATAAATTATTTTTCACTTTATTTTTTATCTTGTGGTCATTGTTATAACATATTATAAAATTTTGCACCGAGGTGAAGGGCCTATTAATAATTTTTCCGAATTTCCGGTAAGAGTTTGCAATTTTATAATGGTAAATCTCCAACTTTATTATCACTGCACTATACTATAATAAATTGAATTGGAAACTGGCATTTATTTGACTAAAAAATAATATAAACAATTCTTTTTGAACGAATATATATATATATATATATATATATATATATATATATATATATATATATATATATATATATATATATATATATATAAATATATATTAAGTTATTGGGCTATTTTCGGTCAATGTGGTGTCGGTTCTGCACGAACCATCATCAAAATACTTCTAAAATAAAAATTAGTTTTATAAAAAAAAATACAAACTTACATTTAAAAACCTACCAATATCAATTAAACAATTCATTTTTTGAATTTTTTTAACTAATATGTGTCAATTTTTTACAACATTTTTAAATGACATATTTGACTTTTGACATATTTAATAATTCTTCCACTTGTTTTTTATTATAACCTAATTGTTTTGAATTTTTTATGTGGAATGATATTAGATGCAAAAATAAAAAATTATTAAAATTTATATAATGTTATTATATATACAACTTAAATTATCTGTATCATTTCTTTTATATTTCTTTTTTTATATTTTTTTTCAAAATCTAGGATTTTTATGTTGTTAAAATTAAAGTTATGTTCATTGTCTATAACATGCTTTGAAAGTGCAGTGATGTTTGGTTCTAAGTTTCTAATGCTTTTTTTGTGTTCATTAATTCTGTTTTTTAAATATTGTTTCGTTTGGCCAATATATAAGCTTGGGTAGTTTAAGAAATCAATTTTGTAAATTAAATTTGTTTGTTCCATTTTGGGTGTTTGTGGTTTTAATTTTCTAAATATTTGTTTAGTGTTATTATTGGGTATTTCTGCTATATTTATATTATATGGTTTAAGAACTTTTTTTATTTTATTATTTATTTCTGATATGTATGGTAAGGGTATGTAATTTTCATTTTTAGTTTTATTTCTTATGTTATTATTGTTATATATTCTATGTATTCTTTTTTTAATTACCGTTTCGTAATTTTTTTTTGGATAGTTATTATCTTCTAGTGTCTAGTTTATATATTTTGGTCTATTGTTTGGATTAGTAAAAATAACAGCTCTATCAATTAAAGAATTAATAACACTTTTTTAATATTTATTTGGTGTATAAGATTTAAAATTGAGATATCTTCCAGACCATACTGGTTTTGTATACCAATTTGTTTTGATATTGGCATACTTATTATTTTCTTCTCGTTTTATTTTTTTCTTCTTCATGAGTAAATTTTAATTTGTTATGAAATATATTGAATTTGTTTATGGTATATTGAATTTTATTTTTAGGTATGCATAATATAAATCATCTACAAATCTTTTATAACAATAAGGTTTAAAATCGAGAGTATCAATAACTTTTGTTTCAACATATTCCATAACTAGAATAGCAATAGTTGCTGACATTGGTGAGCCCATTGCTATACCATAAATTTGGGAATAAAATTTGTTATCATATTTAAAAAATGTAGATTCTAGACATATTTTTGTAGCTTCAATAAATTCGTTTTCAGGGATGGTTGTAAATGTTTTAATTATTTCCCATTATTCTTTAATACTATTAATGACCAATTCAGCTGGAATGTTTGTATATAAAGAGTCAACATCAAATGATACTAGTATGTGATTTTCTGGAATTTTTTCTTTTTAATGCAATTATGAAATTCCCAGGAGTCTTTAATATGATATTCATTTTTACCTACTATGTTTGATAAAATGCTTGATAAATATTTTGATATTTCATATGTTGGAAATTCAATTGTATTAACAATGTATCGTAATGGAATATTTTCTTTGTGTAATTTTGGTAAGCCATATATGTATGGTGGATGACCGTTGTCGCATATTAATTTATTTTTTAACTTTTTGTTAATATACTTTTTATTAACCCATTTATTTAAACGATTATTTAGTTTAATTTGTATTTTATTAGTAAGGTCCTGTCTTTCTTTTTTATAAGTTGTAGAATCATTAAGTAAATTTATCATTTTTTGGTTATATTCTTTTTTTTTCCATTACAACAGTTTTATTACTTTTATCAGCTAAAAGTATATATAGTGAGGGGTGTTGTGATAAAAAAGATTTAGCTTCTTGTAAATAATATTTAAAAATGCATTTTGTTTTTTTGGAGTTTAATATTTTATTATTGCAATTGCTTAGAATGTTGGCAATTTTATTTCTGATTGTTTCTTTTTCATTTATGTCTAGTTTTTCTATAACTGCTTCTACATTTGTTATTACTTGTTCAAAATTTGTTTTGGTTTAATTTTTCCTTATATATATATATATATATATATATATATATATATATATATATATATATATATATATATATATAAAATACAACTGACTGGTCAGTTGGACTCTTCGACATCGTCGACACCCCGGAATGATTTAGAAACATTGTTTATCATCCGTGAAAATATTAGATGTGATGTATATTTGTTCATATATGATTCAGGTTCGTTACATATATATATATATATATATATAAATATATATATATATATATATATATATATATATATATATATATATATATATATATATATATATATATATATATATATAAAACGAACCTGAATCATATATGAACAAATATTCATTATGTTTATTTTTTAATCCTGTACATGTCATCCAATAATATATGTGTCCGTATTTTCAAAATATTCTTTTTTATCTCACACAAGTTAAACGTTTCCTTATCATATAATATACCTACCATTTTGCCCTATACAAAGTCTAAATCTAATCTAAAAATTGATGTGCGATGAAACAGGCATCCATAATATACACGTTATCTAACCAGGACATTTAATTTCGCCCTAACACCAAGCAACTTTCGCTAAATGCTCAGCAAAGGAATTTTGCCTGTATATCGCTTATCGTATAATGAAATGATTTAAATAGTCAGAAAATTTCAAACCGTTTTGCAACTTCGTAATAATAAAATTTAAAACCTTTTGCAAGCGATTGAATCACCAATTTAAATGAATGCACGCATTACGCAACGACACCTTGAAACTGACATCACCAGAACTGTCCAAGCCCTCATACATCTCCTGGAGGCGACACCAAAATTCGGATAAAATTAAATTTTAATTTGACGCCAGTCTATACCTCTTGTAGAGGTCGCGATTAGCGTCCAAATAGCTTGGCGTATATACTAAACAGTCGCAGTGTTGAAACTAAGTGTGGAGTATGACCGAAGAGACGCAATTATTGAAAGTGTTCGCGCAGGGCGCTCTGCGACAGAAATCATTCGGAACTTCTAGTATCCGATATACACTGTGTACGATATCGCTGCGAAGTATAATGAATCAGACAAGTCCAACAAGGTTTTGTAATACCGATAACAAAAACTCACTCGAAGAAGCGCTTTGCCAGGACGCTCGGCATGATTCAACGTGCTCAGGAGCTGATTTTTGAGGATTCTGGGCAGTCGATCCGAAAATTGTCATCGGTTGTCAGTGAGAATGAAAAAACTATGCATCGAATCGTCGAGGAGGACTTCCGCTACAAGTCTTTCACAATTAAAGTAAGACAGATGTTTTCCGAAATTATCAGGACAAAGCACGTTGAACGCTGCAACCAGCGTGTTCCTTAAGAAACAATGCGGGTGGACACCTCAGGTTTTTTGTGACAAAAACATTTTTGTTTCCATGCGAAAATCAATCATAGGAATGATGTGAGGTCACTGTATTTCTTTAACAAAGGGGAAAATGTCACAAAATAAGTTTATTTACGTATTCTGACAAATATAGTGAAACAACCGTGGATAGAAACTGTGTCGTCTGGAAAGCCGTATGTTTTCCAGAAGGACGGTGCGCCCACCCACACAAGCCATTTGTTTCAAAATTGATTGTGCAACAACGTCGACATGTTTTGGTCCAAAGAATTACAGCCTCCCAACAGTCCAGACTTAAATCCTTTGGACTTCTATGTATGGAGCGTGGTTGAAAAGATCACCAACAAGTTCTGACATCCAAACGTCGCATCATTGAAAGCCACTATTGAAGCGGCATACGCCGATATGGATCGAGAATGAAGACGGTCATTCAAGTAGCAACAAACAAATTAGTAAAAAAAATTGTAAACTTTTCTGTTTTTAGAATAAAAATTATGTTTAAAAAATGTTTAATTTGTCCGAATTATGGCGCCATACCCTGTACTTCTTATGAAAATCCAAAACCGAACAGACCAAAAATGGATAATAATATATCCCGCTAAGATTAAATTTTGTTTGAAGTGGAGTAAAAATAAACTCGAAGAAATTTAAGAGATTCAACCGTTCTAAATGAAACACTTTCTCTTTTGGACAAACTGTCTAACCAGTTAACGTTGAGATTAGAGATTTTAGCTTCATTAAACTTTATATACTAAATTATAATCAATTATAAAGTTTGAAATAAATAAATAAAAAGTTTTAATTAGTGTACATGTTTCTTTTATGGTTATATACATATGTAAAAATGGAAATACGAATTTGGACTAATACAATTAAAAATTTATTCAAATTGATTGCGTTTGCTTTCTGGCATAACAATTTCATGTAATAATTAGTTTTCATTTGTCAATTATATGAAAATTGTTTAGCGAAAGGCCCTCATCGTCGGAGTAAAAATTTCGAAATATATAAAGAATATGCGAAAAATAACATTATGCAATTATCAATTTATTTTACAAAATTATCTTATCAAAAGGATCGAAATTAATTTTGCGTTTATTATGTTATATAATATGTAACAATTGTGAATATATCCCAATCAAGTTTAAAGTACCCTTAAATTGACTATTGATACAAGTATATACTTACCCCTTATTTCAAAAAGCAGCACCTTATATAGATGTCAACGAGTTCATCAGTTTAGAGCTGAAATAAATAAAAATGATTATATTAGATCAACTTTAAGACATATACATAAGTAAAGTCGTTTGATACTGTACAAAATGTAATTTTATTTAAGAGTAGTTAGAACTAATCTTTTGAAAAATGGATCGAATGGGTTGATGCCGTTCGGGATATTTTTGAAAATATTGCATCTCTGCCTGCATACAATTCGTATAACTCTCGATGTAACAGCAATTTTTTCTTCATTAAAATTATGTTCCATTATTTTAGTTATAATAATTAACACATTTAAAACTGACAGACTGTAAAATGTCACATCTAAACAAATTATTGAAAGAATTGCAAACTAATGCAAATATCATCCCTTAGTCAAAAATGTTTATTATTGTCATATTAAATGTGACATGTTGTTTGATTCAGTATAAAAAGTAGAATTTACTAAACATAAAATAAAATGTTTCTACTATTTAAAAAAACAAAGTTGATAATGGTCGAGAAAAGCCGAAACAGCCAAAAATCTAATTACACCACCTTGTAGAGGAGAAAAAGTGGCTATGAAAATGTCAAATTGATTTTGATATATCTCTTCAAATAGAATCAGAAACGAATAAAATCCAAATGGCGAAAGTTCAGTGAGATGCAATTTTTTTCTGCTTTAATCATATCTGTATCTCTTATGGTTCCCGAGATCTCTATAGAGTGTATTCTTATCTGGACACGCTGTATAAAAATATATGAGCCACAATCATTCATATAATACAATTTGCAACATTTGCACCGCCATCTATCGGAAAAGTATCTAAGTTTTCACTTTATCCTGGTAACAAATTGTTTAAATTTATATAAATTTCTTAAATATTACATAGTATGGCGTTTGCGCCTCTCCGGTACAACCATAAAAATATTTTAAATTAAACATTCTCATGTCAGCATTCTAACCCCCTATTAACATTCCACCCTCTTCCCCCCACCACTATATAAGGTATAATTTCATCCTTTGGGCCCGTCCCCTAAACGTCCCGTCATATTTCATCCATCCCTGAGAGCCCGCAGGCAACTTGTTGATGGTACCGGGCGGTTTGTTCAACTTCGACGAAAAATGCGCCCGATGTAAACGAGCCCTTATTAGGGACAGTCGATCTTTCCGTCGTCGGCTTTGCAGCGGCATCGATCACCAGCGGTTGTTTCGACAGGCTAATTAGTTGGTTTTTTGTCGGGTAGTAGTGGTTCCAGTAGGGTGATCCATCGAGCTGAAAAATGGGGATCAGACTGGGGTGGTTTTTGACGAATGTTTCACTATAATTCAAACAGAAAGAACAATATATATATATATATATATATATATATATATATATATATATATATATATATATATATATATATATATATATATATATATATATATATATATATATATATATATATATGTGTGTGTGTGTGTGTGGTGTGTGTGTGTGTGTGTGTGTGTGTGTGTGTGTGTGTGTGTGTGTGTGTGTGTGTGTGTGTGTGTGTGTGTGTGTGTGTGTGTGTATGTGTGTGTGTATTAAAATAATAGAAATATTTAATCCATCCATCCGTTTCAATTCCAAGCCATCGCCATCGTGTCGAAACAAATATCTTCCAAGATCGGTTTCTGGCCTCTCAGCTCTCCTCAGCTGTGGCTGTAAGAGGTATTTCCGGATACTCACCAGATCTGGCTCCCTCTGACTTTCATCTGTTTCCAAACCTCAAATAAATCTTACGTGGCAAGCGTTTTTCATCAAATTATGAATGTATAGCAGCCGTAGACGAGTATTTTGAAAGACTTCCAGAAAATCACTTTTGAGATGGAATACATGAATTGGAGAACAGCTGGAAAAAAATGTATTAAGCTTCATCATCAGCATCAGCCCGTATCGATCCACTGCAGGATGAAGGCCTCTTCAGCATGCTTCCAACTTTCAAACTTTCACGGTCCTGGGCTTTCCTCTGCCACTCGGGTCCCATATACTTAACGATGTCATCAGTCCATCGAGCTTTCGGGCTTCTTCGCGGACGTTTGCGATCAAGCGGTATCCGCTCCAGGATTGCCCTGGTTCACCTGTCGTCCCATAGCACCGCCACATGACCTGCCCATCTCCATTTCAATTGCTTTACTCTTCTAATGATGTCATACACTTTCGTTTGTTCCCTGTTCCATACGCAGGGCTTTCTGTCTCGTCGTGTAATGTCAAGCATACATATTTCCATTCCCTCTGTGCTACCCGAAGTTTTTGAATTGATTGCGATGTGAGTGTCCAGGTTTCACATCCGTATGTCATAACAGTCGAAGACTTTTCTTTTCAGACAAAGTGGGAGTCTGCTTTTAAACACTGCCTGCTTAAATAATGCCTGCCAGTGACACTTAACACGCCGTTCCACCTCCCGGGCGGCATCTATCGCGGCAATATCTAACACAAGGAGACAGCTGAATAGAAACGATCAGAACCAGACCAAGTCAACTAGCCATGTTGATGGCGAGTCGCAATCTCAATAGAACTAGCGCCATCCTACGGTGAATGTTCGAAGCAGTTAGTTCCGGAGTCTTTAGAGCATGTGATGTGTATATATGTATATATACTTTTGCATGTGTATATACTTTTATATTTACTTTTACTTCGAAATGAAAAGTTGTAGGAAATAACTTGACTAAGAAAGATTAATAAACAATTATTTCCGGTATTGCCAGATTTCTTCAGTAGCTACTAATTTTTTTTTTTTTAAATGACAACATCGCATTTTTTAACATAATTTCACAAATCTTTAAATTCTAAATAAAAAGTGTTATATCACATTTCTTTATTGGAGAAGCCGTTTTAGAACAATTAGCAAAAATATTTAAAATAATCTGCAGTCGGCAGGAACTAAAAGAAGCTAATATAGAAATAGTAAGCCTTGGAAATTAAAAAAAAAAATTATTTGAAAGGAGTCATCATTATTGTGTTGTCATTGTGTTATTTCAAAGCTGTTGTATTTGAATGAGTATACAAATAACATTTTAACCCAGTTGCTATGATGAATCAGTAACTTAATCAAAAAGAGAAAGTTGAATTCATTTTTCGCCATGTTGGTAGCTTAAGTCTACGCGATGCGCGCGCTATATTCCACGCAAGTAAGGATTGCAATCCCGCAGCTCATTCAATCCCGCGGGATTGATATGCGGGATTACTCAATCCCGTGCGGGATCACGCGGGATCCCGCATCTTTGAAATTATATTATAAAATCAAATTGAAACTACAGATTTTTGTGTAAAAGTCAACTTTTATTAAACATTTCTTACATTAAGCAACAGAAATTATTTCTTTTCTATTAATTAAGTATAAGTAATTAGTAATCTATTTTCTTAGATTCATCTTTAAATGTTTGGCATAGTTTAATAGTTTTGTTTAATTTTACCCTTACACCTAACAACAGTTTTATATTTTTAATTCAGTCTTCCGAGCCTGCTTCTGAGTGAACTGCAAATATATCTTGATGCTAAAAACGCTCTCTCGGCTTCTATGCTAGTAGGCTGAACCGTCAGGATATATTCATAGGCGAGCGTCAGGTATTCTCCTTTGATGCTATCGGACTCAAAGATCGTTATTTCTTTCTTCAAAATTTTCTCAAAGTCTTTTTGCTTGTTGTCTAGCTTTTTCTTAAATATTTCTTTTTCTTGTTGAAGCTGTTTTTTTTCATTCTTATTTTAGCGTTAGAGTAGGATCTGTATGAGTAGCAGATGTTCCAGAAGGTGTATTTTTCAAGACGTCATCTGCATATGTTTCATCGTCTTGAACTACGACTCTTTCTATTATTTTCTTTATTTCTTGGCGTATTGTAACTTTTCTTGGCATGAACAATGTATAAGTACGATCTGTATTTTTGGCTTCTTCGTCGTACTTTTTCGGATTTTGCAAATAAATCAAAACTCCTGTTAAATCAGTGCAGCGTTTTTGAATACGTTCATGTAGAGACTGTGACAACCGGTTACTCAACACCGTACTTTGTTGTTGCAATTTATCCAAAATAAATCGAACTGTTGTGTCCGCAATGATAAGCGTTGACTCTCGCCTACAAAGTGCCTCAGCTCCTAATTTAAAAGGCTGCAAGTTAGCAATGAGATCTTTAATTATGAACCACTCATTATCGGTGAATTTAATCTCACATTCAATTTCAATATCGATTAATGCTTTATCAATACAATTCTTCAAATGTAGAATGTAGAATCGTTCTAACATATTCAAAAGGCTATCCCAGCGAGTACAGTCTAATATTAATGCCAATTCTTTTTTAGCGTCTTCTTGTTCCTTCACATATTTTTGTAAGACGTCATTTTTAGTTGGTGACCGCTTAAAAATCTTGACCACTTTCCGTACTTTCTTCAATAGATCGTCATATGTTGTAGAAACCATTTCAATTGGCAGTGAATGTATATTTACAGTCACACCCTGTTCATTGGCGTCCATATCATCCTTATCATCATTATCAGATTCTTCCGTAAGTGCTGCTGCTGGGCATTCTGATATTGAAGAATTGCTTTTCTTATGCAGTGCATCAACCCTCATTAGTTGTAAGTCGTGTGTAAAACAAAGCTGCTGGGAACAACGCAAAAGTCTGCCAACCTTCACCATCACACTAGCGCCGTCCGTTGTAATTGCGATAATATCTCTGTCTAAGTCTAGACCAAAACTCGTGAGGCGTTCTTTCACCAAGCTAATGCAATGTCCTGCGGTAGCCGAGCCATGTATACGGACCAAACACAGATTAAAATGGTTGTCCTTCTGGTGGACGTTGATATTTAAGTATCGATGATTCTTTTGTGACGTCCATTCATGAAATGCGAGTGAACATTTCTGTTTTCCTTTCTTGAGACGTTCAAATTCAATAATCATGTCAGCTTTAACTGTGTTACAAAAATTTGTTACGATAGATCGTATTGTATTTGGCGAATTGGGTAGTTTGTGACCGCTTTTAGAAAATAAATTTCTTAAATCCGTAGATGTGCAAAAGGATCTCGCACTTCTTAAGGTGAATACATCTTTACATACCATCCTAGAGATCATTTTGTCCATGGGGTTTTCTTTGATAAGAAAACTGTCCATTGTTTTGGGTTTCTTCTTTGGTACTACTGGTAAGGATTCTTCTCCAGTGTCATCGTTTTGAGAACCGATATCGATATTGTGTTTAGTCTTCAAATGTATTTTGAAGCCTTTGATAGAACGTTGACTAATTTTTAGTTCAGCTGAACACAGAAGACATTTGCCACCTTTGTCATTTTTCTTGAAATAACGCCACAGACCTTTTCCAAGTTGGCTGATATCGCCGTCGCCGTCGCTTTTATTCTCTTTCTCGGGATTCTCAGTTTCAATGTTACCTGCAGTTACTCGTTACCTGCAAATAATAAATAAAGTTTAATGGAAGTATAGATTTAGATTCATTTATTTAATTTTTACACAGTGCTCTGCTACATTCTCAAAACACACACGAGTAATCCGCTTCACTATCATCGATAACCATATCCAAAAACATTATTAACAAAAACAAAAACTACTTTAAGTCATAATGTTTCACGCAACATTACGACATTATATTGTTATTTACCACACACACAATCTGATTTTAAAACAGCACAGAACAAAACTAAATCAAAAACATTAAAATTTAGGTACTTACGTTAAACGCCGGACGGTGAATAAGAAAACACTCGTCACCTATACAGAGAGACGCAAGACAAGACGCAAGACGCAGCGCAATATGAACAACTGACAGGACAGTCCGCCAACCGTCCGCTAGTCGCCGGCGCTGTGCGAAACGGCAACGTCGCGCTCGTGTTACTCGCGATTTACGCCGCGAAAGTTTTAGCGCCAAATTTTTCATTTGGGGATCCGCGCTTTGAAGGTGCGGGATCCAGCAGATTAATAAAAGCAGCGGGATCCCGCGGAAATGCGTGATCCCGTTTTGCGGGATTACAATCCCTACACGCAAGACATCCCAATAAGTCTCTATCAAAGACGGAGTTTTTAAGAAATAAATAAACTAACTAAAAACAACTGGTAGTGTGTGCCCAAGGATCTACAAAAGGCGTAGAAGTATTGTTACTGAAGAAAATATCCTTTATTGTAATGTGGAAAATCCTCACAAGTCAACGCACAAAATTGTCGAAGAGATAGGTTGTTCTTAATCAAAGATGTGGCCCACTTTACAGGGAATCATCTATACAAAATGAGAAACGTACAAGATGATTGTGATGGAAGAATGGAATTTTGAGTCAGTAACTCAATTTCAAGAAGCACATTTTTTATAGCGACGAAGCAACTTTTTATTTAAATGGCATGGTCAATAGACACAATTAAATATATTAATCTGACAGTAATCCTTGTTGGACCGAAGAAAGAAGAAGACACAATAATCCAAGATTTAACGTATGCAGTGGAATCTACAATAAAAAAGTGAACGAACCTACCCTATAGAACAAAATTGAAATGGTGAACTTTATTTAAAGTTATTGAGGAACGAACTTGAGTTGTTAATTGATGAACTACCGTTAGCAGAAAGAAGGCTGTTCTACTTCCAACAGGATGGGGCACCACCTCATTTTACGCGAAATGTGAGGAATTATTTTCATGAACTGTTGTCAGATAGATGACTAGGAAGAAGCAGTTGAGTGGCCTGCTAGGTCGCCTGACCCCATACCTTTAGACTTTCTCCTGTGGGGTTTCTTAAAAACCATAGTATACGTGACCGGTCGTAATTCTGTTGATGAACTGAAACAATCAATTCGGCGAGAAATTTATAACATTCTGCCCCATATATTGAAAAATGTTAGTAACAATATGGTTAAAATATGGAGTTTAGGAACAAGTTTGAGTTATATGGAGTAACAATATGGAGTTAATTATTATAGATTACAAGATGGGCGCCAGTTTTGAGCATATGTTTGAGCATTAGTTTATAAGAGTCATTTTTTTACTGTTATTTTAAGCTAATTTCTATAGAATTTCTATACAATAATAATTGATTGTTCTAAAACGACTTCTCCAATAAAGAAATGTGACAACATTTTAATTTCGGATTCTAAGATTTATCAGATTATATTAATAAATACGCTATTGCCATTTAAAAATATTGTTTTAGTAGCCACTGAAGAAACACCGCACCTGGTAACGTTATTTCCTACAACTTTGCATTTGGCAGTAGTACATCACTTCAAATAAAAAAGTTGGCCTGTCAGGTCTTAAAAAATTTCACTTGGTAAAAACAAATTTTACGACAAGTTGGAGTTTCCCATTCGGAATTTGGCGAATACATTGCTCGGTTGGGCGATTATATGCACCATAATCGAAGTGCGGAGTGCTCTATAAGTTTGGCGCACCGAACACTGATGTTGATAATAAATTTCGATAATTTGCAAGCGTTGCATTTGATGTGCTATGATGATTGCCCTGATGACATTTACCATAATAATTTGGCTCCGACCCCTATCGGAAGTTCGAACTAAAAAAATCACTCTTTAGAAATATTTTTTAGTCTTATCCTACTAGGGTTTGAAAAATTCGTCCTTATTAGCACATTTATTTTACACCCCTGTTTCAAACAAGATTTTGATTTTTTTACGACTCGGTGATTTTTATCAAATTTATAAACTTTTATCTACATTTTTGGTCTCCGAAAAAGCTTTTATTTTTGTACTTTTCATCGAACAAAGGCACACTGCGAAAAGCTAAAAATAATCGAGTATTCGACGTTCCTGTCGCACATCGACGAACGAACAGGGGGAGGGGGAGGCCCCTCTTTACATCCCTCATTTCCTCCTACCCGCCACGCTCACGTAGACTTCATGTCAGATTTCGCAGCTTTCAGTCTTCTATGGACGACGGTCTATTAACTGTTACATGAATGATGATTTTGTGGTGTCATTATGTAAATATTAACTGGAAACCCAATGAAAATCAGTGGCTTTTTCGGGAATATAAAGCACAGAATTTCCAATATACTATATTTAATATACAGTTGAACCGCCAAGAGATTACCCATGCGTCATCAAATGTCGTTATGAATTTCCTATGTCTTCGGGTAAAAGCAGTACGTTCGATAATGTACAGCGGGGTAGAAAGAGAAAGTAACAAATAATTAAAAGTTGCTTGTTCGTACCAGTTGTCACAAATTCCTCAATTGAGTTCAGCAGTACTGTTTTGGTTGTCATTTGACTTGTTTTGTTATTGTGTTTTAGTGAAATTTAGTGCTGTAAAATCCAATTTTATTATAAGTTCTCATAACAACTATTGTTATTGATTATCTTGTTATCGGTAAGTATTTGTAAAAATTCATAGTTTTAATTCCTTCAATAATTCAAAACTAACCAAAAACATTTATTACAAATGTTTAATAAACAAAATTTATATTGGCTAATTCTAAAAACACACTGAAAGATAAAGAACTGTTTCAAAATATTAACGGAAATATAGAAGTGCGAACTTTTAAGGTATCTATATTTGTTTTAACATTTTGTTTGGTTTCAGATAATATCGGGAGAAACACTGAAATCTCAAGCCCAACAATTTGTGCTCAATGTTTAATACTCATCAACATTGAAACGGAAAAAAGGAATAGGGGACCGTTAGTCTTTTTCATCCATTTAAGAGGTAAACAACAGTTAATTTGATCACGTTTTACTTATTTTGCATTATCACATTGTAATATATTTATTAGAGAGTTACAGCAGCATTAAAAATATCAAGGAAAATAGTGTATTCTATTAAGAAAAGAAAAGAACATAATCCAGTTACTTCTTCTCCTGGAACAAGCTGACCTCGAGTGAAAACCAAAACAACCGACTTACCTACCAAAGAAAGTAAGTCATTTAAGTATAATGAATACATATTAATTATGTGCCAGTTGTGCCACATTTGCCTTTTAATTTTTCACATGCGCAAACATTTTGGCTTTACAATTTATTAGAAAACTGTAAAATCTTGAGCCAATACCTATCTTACTTATATCTAGCACAAATATTTGGCACATCCTGCTATTCCTGGTAAATAATAAAATATTTAGGTATTAGTAATAATTATTAAAATACCACAAATTATTAATTTTTACCAAAAATAAATCAGCTTGAGGTCTACTTGTATATACAGTGTACATACAAGTGTGTTGACTAAAACTAGAATATGATATAGCTTAATTTTCAAAAAAACAGTTTCGTAAACTAAAAATACAATACAGAGAAATTAATTGAAGACTGGTTTAACCGAGTACAACGCGTAGACAATGTTGGAGTTGAGCCTATAATAGTTGAGCCTATAATAGTTGAGCCTATATGTAGTTAATGTGGTTGATTAATGAACTTATTAGTATATCTAATTATTTAGATATCGGAAAAATTATTTTTATTTATGTATTATTGTATTTAAGTATTAAGTAATCAGTATTTAACCCTATGTTTAGACAGCTGTTTTTGTATGCTTTATATAATTATATGAAATATTTGAAATTATATTTGAAATAAATGTGTAATAAAATTGTTTAAGGACCTGTATATTCCCATACCTTGATAACGTTTTCATCATATAAAAATTGGTCTCGACAATAATGTTTATAGAGTAAATAAAATGATTTGGACCAATAATAAATTAATTCATTGGCTACTGCCTTAAAATTCCCTGATAACTTGAAGTTAACCTACAAAATTCTTCGATCGATCTATGTCATAAAACTTTACAAATTCATGACAAACACTCGAAATTTTACGTTAAAATCTCGATTTATAACACAACGTTTTATAATTTCATGTTATAAATATATACAAATAAAAGTATCGTGAATTTAAATCATAAACATAAAAATCCGTATTTCGAGGCAGTAGCCACGTCCATTATGAAAGTTAGCACTAATTTGACTAATATTTTTTTATTTGATTCGTATGGCTAAAAATTGATGACGCATGGGTAATTCATGGACAGGGTGTATGGCAGAAATTTCGTAAATTTAATCAACGATTCATGTAAAGCCATTTCCGCGGGAACAGATCAGAACTTTTAAAAGCAGGTCAAAATTTTTGTAGCCTGTTGAAATAGTAATAAAAAAAAACTTTTCCGGCCAATGAAAGCGTATCCCCAATAAGACGAAGGCCTTATTGGGGATACGTTCGTGGGATACTATTATATTGGTTTTTTTTAAGTAAAAACTTCTTTAGCCGTGTTGAGCGATTTTTGGTAGGCGCAAAACTTATGGGTTCGCGTCACCGACATGCCATTGACGTGTTGCGCCACGTACATTTTTATTTCTTGATTCCTATTTCAGTTACCATAAGCCGATTGTATCTTTTTTTAGAATATAATGAAATGATTGAAAGTACAAACGATCTAAGTATTGTTGAACTTAACTATGATAATAATGCTAACAATGAAAATAAAGTTCATTAACATCTATATTTTATTACAAAATTATTATTATAAATATTTTTTTTATTTATTGTAAATATTTTTTTACTATAAATTCTCGACAGCCTACAATTAAGTTTACTTTAGAGATGGAGAAGGAGAATAAATTGCCATTCCTCAACACTTTAATATTAAAACAAAACAACACATTAAAAACTACAGTTTACAGAAAACCGCCAAACACAGAGGTGTATCTCAATTTCTTTTCTAATCACTCAAAACCGGTCAAAATAGGAGTAATTAAAAGTTTATATGACAGAGCAAAACTTGTTTGTACCGACAGTCATACACTACAAAAAGAAACAAATCACATAAAAGGCATTTTAATAAAAACAATTACCCAAAAAAATGTATAGATAAATCGTTTAAAACTGTTGATACCAGACAAAACAGACAAGTTATTAATAACAATAATAATAACTCTCAAACAATTAACCTCACAATTCCTTATATCCGCGGTATTTCGGCCACAATTAAAAGAGTAGGAAATAAATACAACACAAGAATGACATTTAAAAAAAATACTCTTAGATCTCTATTAACAAAAACTAAACCAAACAACACACAACAAAATACCAAACATGTGGTTTATAAAATTCCCTGCGAATGTGGCAAATTCTATATAGGTGAGACATCTAAACCGTTAGATGTTAGACGGTACGGTACTAAAAAAATCGGTAACAAAATACAAAAGATTAAAAGAAACCGCTACAATCAATTTAAATAAAAATTGTAAATTGTAACTGTATTACTATGCCTTCGGTAGATTTAAATTCAATATGGTTCCCGATTCTAAAGAATACAATTAAAAACATTTAAGAATTTCAATAAACAATTACAATCACAGGGTAAACCTCACCTATATATATATATATATATATATATATATATATATATATATATATATATATATATATATATATATATATATATATATATATATATATATATATTAGAACATTTTTATATTTTTAAAATTTTGTTCGTTAGGTAAATTTATTACAAAAAGGAATCAGTGAGAAATTTCTCTCCGTTTGGTTTTTTGTTTTTACCCAGTGATTCTTTATTTACATAAGAACAGATATTTTTCATATTTTTTGAGTTTTAGATCGTGGCGAAAAACCCAAATAAAGAAAAAAAAAACTATATAAATACAAATACAAGGTATAAATAATATAAATGTATACTAATTATTATTTCAATTAAGTTGTATTTATATTTTGTACTGGGCTTGCGCAACCCATTTTGATTAATAAATAAACTATTTGAAAATGGATATAATTATTGCTCGGAGTGCCGATAGATGTGAAAACCAGACTAATGTTAATAATGTGGATTTACAAATTATGAAATTTTTATTATTGATACCTTAATTAATTTAAAAATTCAAAAAAAACAGTTTTTCTTAAGTTTCAAGTTTTCATTTCTATTTTGTTTTTAATTTCTATTTTGTACAGATGAATCCAAATTTCATCAAGACAATCAACATCAACAGACACATCAACAGTCACAAATTGCCGCAGAAATTCCGTCGAATTGTTCCTGTACATGTTTCAATACGGTAATTCAATTTTTGGTCCCCAATGAGTCAGAGAAGACAGTGACTCAGGACCCATCGGACTTCCAAAAGCATTCATCTGAGATATTTATCATGGATTTTGTTAACAAATTCTTCATCAGTGACCTAAAGGTGCATCGTCACTCGTCCTGGTTCGACTACATCGAACCAGAACACTTATAAACCATGAAATATGAAGGAGCACATTGCGAATAATACGTTTTCAAATTTTTAGTTTGCCCGATGGATTTTACACTTTTTTTTACCTTTCAGTATATGTCTCCAAAAATTTGAGATTTCTCGAGAAAAAAACATTTTTTTTAAACCATAATTCAGTTCTACCACATTATAGAATTAAATCCCTAATTATTGCATAAAATATCAATTAACCCTGATAGAATTTTTAATCTATCTCTAAACTCCGTAAAGAATTTATTCCTGATTAACGGGGAAACAGTAAATTTGCTTAATTGCAGGATATTCCTTTAAATCTCGGCAGTAAATCGGAGATTACCTTCGTTTTACGTACCAAAATCCTGCGCCAAAGAGAATAGTAATTAAAATCATTTTAATTATGTTTGAATTTGGGTAATCTCCAATAATCAGATATATGCGAATTTATCTTTTGTAATTGTTCAGTGTTCAGATAATTTGTATGTTCTACCATCCTCCAATCTATAACGCTATAAGATAAATTCAATTAAAAAACTATAGATAGATGGCGCCTTTTCAGATTGACAAATGTCAACTGTCATATTTCGTATCACTACTGTCATTAGTTTAGTTTTAACAGCTGATCTGAAGGACAGCTGGACTGTTAAGACCAGTTGAAGGATGGCCTGAAAGACTAGCCTCCTTGATTTTTCACTGTTGATGATTCGCGAGTTGAAATCTGGACGAATAAAGGTGATTACCTTCGTTCCAAAAGGCCAAACTGTGCGAGTCTTTTAGACAAACCAAAATAAGTATTTACTGAAAAGGTGTTACTGGGATGACAAAATTAACCAGTTATACTTCGGTTTGGCTAATCACATTCACATTATTCATCAAACTTGGGTTTATCTGATTATCACCTGTTTCCACGCCTGAAATAAAGCTTGTTATAAACCTTAAACAGACAAAGATGATAAAATACGTTTTTTTTCTCCGTATTTATTCGATTCTATTGTGCCCTTTCAAGATAATAAAATTCCTTCAATACTTCTTTGCGTTGCTCTCGATGTAGTTCCGGGTTGAACGGTAAGCGTCGTGATTTCTATTTATTAAGTAATAACAGGTAAAATACGAGACTCGTTCTATAAGTCCTTAGAAAAAGAAAATTAAAAACAAATTATTTTAAGTAGGTTTTTTAATAATTAATTAATAATTAATTAATTATATTAATAATTAATTATATATATATATATATATATATATATATATATATATATATATATATATATATATATATATATATATATATATATATATATATATATATATATATATATATATATATATATATATATAAAATTAATTAATAATTAATTAATAGTTAATTAATAATTAAACATAATTTTTCACATAATATTCAACAAAATTTCTTTTAGTTCTATACACTTTTCCAAGCGCTTATCCAACTTTTATAAACCGTCTAAAAAGTAAGATTTCGAAGGAAGTAAGATTTCCATTTTTTCGTAAATAAAAAAGCTACTGGGGGCCAAATCCGATGAATACGGTGGATGTTGTAATAATTCTAACTTTAATTCCATGATTTTCGCCATTGAAACTGTATAGGTGCACCCGTGCATTGTCTTGATAGAAGAGGATCTTTTTTTTTCGAATGAGGACGATTTTTCTTGATGTTTTCGCTCAACCAGTGCAATAACGACGTATAATAATATTCAGTACTAAAAACAAACCATTTCCGATTCTACAAGCGCCATCTCTTGGATTTACTAAGGACATATTGAACGACTCTCGTACATCTATTGGATGCTTTTCTTTTTAGCTTTATTGGTAAATCTGGATTTCTCAGAACTATACTAAGTTTACCAATAGCCGACTAATTCTTCCGAATTTGTGTCGTTATTTATTTTCTTAAGCTGGGTCCACATCAATACAAATTTGCGTTGTGCGGGTTGTATGTGTTGTATGAGTTGTGCCTGCGCAGTAATGTAGACACTCTGATACACAAAGTCACACACAAGTATTGTCGCCACACAACACGCACACGAACCATCTGTTGTCCACCAAATAATTCGAACAAATTGTTCCAGTAAATTCAACACACGCACAAAATTTTATTAGTGTGGACCCAGCTTTAGATGTTGTTTTTCGTCTAATTATATATCTTAAATATGTTTATTTCTCAACCGTTTTAATTTATTCACGGTCCATACATATTGCGCCCACAGAACACGTCAGTACCTTGATTTTGCTCATTCATTTTTAACACGACTTCCGGCATTTCTCAAAGTACTTCTGCACTAGAGGTGGGTCGTTATTTTATAACTATTATTTCACATTAACATAGTAATGTTAATAAGTTATTTTGCCTATTTGGTTACTGGCATGTAAACGTTTTAATTCAAAAAGAACCATTTATTATAATAATATTTCGACTCCGCGTAGTCCATTATCAAGCTTTAAACTCAATTCTTCTATTGGAACTTTTGGTGTGAAACACTAAACTTGAAGAGATTTACCACTAAACACCAAATCACTTTTTTTACATGGTTACATAGTTAGCGAAACGTGCGCCGAGAAGTTAAAAAAAAAAATTGGTGTTTAGTAGTAAATCTCTTCAAGTTTAACCTTTAAACTATAAAATGACTAGACAACATTAGATACGAGCAAGTACGCAAATGTCTGCACATTTTAAAATTACAGTAGAAAATTATTTGTACTAGAACAATCTTCTGTTAGTTACTAGTTACTATTAGTAATTTGCACTAGATAAAATTATTGTAAATATTCACTAATTATGAATGAATTAAAATTTATAAAATAAAAAAAAAATCACGTACCTACGAACGCGCCGCGATTGGCTGTCATGTTTGTGACGTCATTATGGTTAAGTGTTTTCACGTCAGTACTGTCAACGGCTTCTACTTACTGTCAAAATTATTGTTGGTTCAGTGCAATATAAAATATTGTAGGTTACTAATGTAGTTCAGTAATGTGTAACAAAGGGTTTATAAAGGCTAATTCTGATAATATACCTGCTTTGGATATTTTTATGGTCGCAGATTTATAATATTTAATTATAATAACTTGATGTTAGCTTATAACAAGAACAATAAGTAAATTTGTATTTTAAAAATTAGTTATTAATTTTTTAATTAATATTTATAATGTTATGTTGATATTATAGGTGATTGTAAAATCACCAATGCTACCGCAATGATAACAATACAATACAATATAGTCTGTATAAGGCAATATATTATGATTAATAACTGCGTGAAGTTTGAGAAAATCAAACTCTCGTATTCTTCCAATAACATATTCTGTATGAATATGTAGAGCAGCAATTCGTTTGCCTTCTAAAACCTTAGATTGTGATAACTTTATTCCAGAACTATCCAAAGGCAGTTTAATTAATTCTATATTTTAATCCTCAAGAATATGCAACAATATTCTTGAAACCACACTGATTCTCCAAACTACCACACTAAAGTCTATTGACAATATTAAAAAACAAATCACTCATACTACATTATTGCTTTAATTAAGGTTTTCAGCCTTTTTTCGCCTTACATGTTTTACAAACCACCACATTAGACTCTTTATTTAATAATATTTGAAAATATGAATAAATCCAGCTGCTATCTATAATACATGACTAGCTAGAGATTTCCCAAATAAGAGAAAGCACCTAACTAATTTTTTTTTAAGTGAGAAGCTTTTATAGTCGCACAAATTTCTGTACTCTTCGACCATCCACAAATTAGATTATCTTGTAAAACTATCAAAAGTATAAGACTTTTCATGTACGATTACCTTCCAAATTGGTAGTCGAATTTTGTTCTTATCTATTCGCGTTTTCTTGAATATTATTTGTATCCTACAAACTAGGCGGTCTTGTAGAGCTTTTGGCACGTTAATTAGTTTTCCCTACATGAATTAAATAATATAAATAAAAATTATAAAAACGAATGCACAAAACTAAAGGAGCCCTAATTTAATTTCAATAATTCATTCTGAACTTACCTTTGAGCCTCCATATCTTATGTAAAGATATATGAGAATAACGTCGAAAACAGCACCGAAAGCCTAAATAATAATTAAAAGCAAGTACATTTTCAAATCGCTAGCAAAACCAACAAATGCAGTGAAACCTATAGAACAATGACTAAGATCGATCAATTGTTTTATTTGCCCGGGATTCCGATTCTTTCCGAAGGTCTTTTCGGAAAGGGCACGTAAGAAAATTTCGGTGTAGCTTCCGAATTGTTCCGAGCCGATCCGATATTGACGTTCGTTTTACTATCGTGATGTCACATGCGCTCGTACTATCTGCGCGTCATCTGTACTTGATTTAAAAATTTGTTTTCAATTTGATATAGCTTTTTAATAATAAGGAAAAAAATATAAATAAAAATAGTTTTGTTATAAAACTCATTTATGATATTTCTATTTATGACAAAAAAATTGTTTAAAACCCCAATTCCACCATAGAGGAACATTTTCAAAAGAATTGTCCAACTTAATTGAACCTAATATTTATTACTTACATTCCCTTTTACTTTCTGCAATGTCCAACAATCCAATAAACAATATAACACGAACCAAATCATCAAAATCCCATCAAAGAAGGTAACAAAGAAAGTTAAATTATATTGATCATCAATAGATTCCTAAAGCAGACAAATTACAGGATCCAATAAAGAAGACAGGAAAGTATTTTTCATTTATTTTTTTCTGACACAAGGCCTAAATAGCCGATTTCTTTAAACAGAAAAGTTTCGCTTTCACATAATCCAACCATTTAGAAATAATTTAAAAAGACTTTTTTGTAAATAAAATATAATTATATAACGTCATCTTTTAATTTGTACTGCTATCCAATATAATATTTTAGATATTGTAGAGTTCCAGATGATACAGGATGGCCCAACGAGTTGTTTACTTTTTAAACTAAACTAATGGCTTATAAATGCACTTTTTTTACTTCTTTGGGCTCGTGGAAGTCAAAAAACTGTATATATATAAAATATATATATATATATATATATATATATATATATATATATATATATATATATATATATATATATATATATACATACATATATATATATATATATATATATATATATATATATATATATATATATATATATATATATATATATATATATATATATATTTCGTGACCGTTTAGTATTATTATTACTTTTTTATTTATTGGAACTTTCGGTCAATGTAAATAAGTTTTAATTTTGTATTGTTTTATTTACGTTTCGGTTCTACAACGAACCATCATCAGAACACTTATTTAAAAACCTACCAATATCAATTAAACAATTAATTTTTTGAATTTTTGAACTAATATGTGTTTAATTTTATTACTTTTAATAATAAATTTTGAAATTAAAATTATATATATATATATATATATATATATATATATATATATATATATATATATATATATATATATATATATATATATATATATAGATAATTTCTAAAAGAATATTAAAAAAACTGAATGACGCACAACCAAGAGAACAAGCAGGATTCAGAAGTGGATTCAGTACAATGGATCACATCCAGGTTGTACAGCAGGTCATAGAAAGGCACAACGAATACACCATGCCACTGTGCTTGGCTTTTATCGACTACGAAAAAGCATTTGATTCCATCTCAAAGCATGCGATAATGGATGCACTGCTTAGCCAAGGTGTAGAGAGAGCCTATGTAAACCTATTAGAATCGATGTACGATGGAGCTACAGCCACAATTCACCTTGAAGAACTTGAAGTGGGAATTAATATGATGGGAATTAATAAGAACGAGGTGTACGGCAGGGTGACGCAATATCGCCTATTCTTTTCTCGGCTGGCCTTGAAGAAGTATTCCGTAAACTGGATTGGGAACAGGATGGGGTAAAGATCAATGGTGCAAACTTAAACCATCTTAGATTTGCAGATGATATTATTCTCATTTCACAAGACCCAGAGGAGCTGCAAAGACGCATACAAGAACTGCAAAGGGCTGGCGAACCATTTGGCTTGAAAATAAACCTGAAAAAGAGTCAGGTTATGTTCAATAACTTCGCTCAGGACAGAAGAATTTCAGTTTTAGGAAGGGATTTAGAGATTGTGGACAGCTTTGTATATCTTGGGCAGAGGATTTCCATGGAGGGGAATACCGCCCGGGAGGTGGAACGGCGTGTTAAATGTGGCTGGCAGGCATTTGGTAGGCTCAACATAGTGTTTAAGAGCAGATTCCCACTTTGCCTGAAAAGAAAAGTATTCGATCAGTGCGTTCTACCCGTTATGACATACGGAAGTGAAACCTGGACACTCACATCGCAATCAATTCAAAAACTTCGGGTGGCACAGAGGGGAATGGAAAGATGTATGCTTGGCATTACAAGACGAGACAGAAAGTCCTGCGCATGGATCAGGGAACAAACAAAAGTCTGTGACATCATTGGAAGAGTAAAACAGTTGAAATGGAGATGGGCAGGCCATATAGCGAGGCGATGGGACGACAGATGGACCAAGGCAATCCTGGAGTGGATACCGCTTGATCGCAAACGTCCGCGAAGAAGACCGAAAGCACGATGGATTGATGACATCGTTAAGTATATTGGACCCGAGTGGCAGAGGAAAGCCCAGGACCGTGAAGGTTGGAAGCATGCTGAAGAGGCCTTCATCCTGCAGTGGATCGATACGGGCTGATGATGATGATGATGATGATGATGATATATATATATATATATATATATATATATATATATATATATATATATATATATATATATATATATATAAACGAACTTCTAAACAACTTCCCAACCCAATTAATTAAAATCCACCCCAGAATACAGTTCACCCTGGAAGTCGAACAGAATAGGAAACTGCCGTTTTTGGATCTCCTCCCTTAGACAAAATGGATATTCAGAAAATTGTATCAGAAAGGCCATTCACCGTCAGGAAAGTGTGTGTGTGTGTGGTGTAGGAAGTAAGACGAACAGAAGAATTAAAGGAAAACAACCATCCGAGCGATGGAATCGAACAAACTACCGCGTCAATGCGGTTTCGGCATAGCAGCGCCAGACCGCAGCTCTCCCACCCGCGTCAACGCCACCGGCTGTAACTATTTAATATTTTTCAATAAAAATGTATAAAAACTAAATTGAATATAGACTTAATAAAATTAGAACCCCGATCCCCATATTCCTTAATTATTCCGGTAAAAAAAATTTCCAAAAGTCGCTTACTTTTTCTGCCGTCACAGTGGCTATCCCCGTTAAACGAGTGATCCAATTGAGTTTAAATTTCGCTCCATTTTTGTTGTTTTAAAGTTGGTAAAGCTGATACATTAACAGTTATAATTACAGAGCAGATTTCTACCCAAGCTCGGGCCTGGCCACTGGTTGTTGTTTAGCCATAGCCTCTTTAGTGCACTATCACCTGCTTCGTTTTCGGCATGTAATTCTACGTTATCGTTTATCTACTATTGAGTTAACGCAAACGTTCGTTCCCTTTTTTAGAGCTAGATGGCTTTGTATCGCAAAAATGTGTTATCTATTTCACACAAGTAAAGTGTTGATATTGTTGAAGGAACGTCAGCAAGTATTTGGGAAAAATTGTGTGGGGTTGATTTCTTTTTATTTTAATTTCGACATATGCCTTTATACTTCCAAAAAGGCAAAAAGAAGACATGTGATCTGTGTGGTGAAGACGCCGTTGATAATTCCACGTGCCGTAAGTAGTTCAAAACGCACCACACGCCATCTAATGAATCATACCTGACGAATATCATAGACATTTAGTCATACTTGAGGCATCTCTGTGTCAGGCGGAGAACTTTTCAAACGACCCTCATAAAACAATCTTTTTTATATTATCTTTTAACGAAACCTTTGTTTTACTTGCTCCGCTCCTAAAACCCTCACAAAAATAAATTTTCCCAATTCTGTTTTGGAAACCGTCACAGTTTTAATTGAATCTACCTCGGTTTCGCTTCGCAAGCATACCGTAAGGGGGCGCCAAGAGCGAGCTGAACCGTAAACACGCACACCGATACAATTGAAGGAATTTAAACTTGGATTACCCAATTTGTGGGGCTTCTGGCGTGTACGCGGATTCTATAAATACACATAATTCCCGTTCCCCATCCCAAAAACGACCGTTTTTCGCCAAGCCACCCCCTCCTCTTTCCCCCCTCGACGACACTAGTCGGTCGAGTGACACAGCAGACAAAAACAGTATAGATTCGGTTTTGAGGTTGACGATCTAGACGTGGTGGAGTGGAAGGGGGGGGCAAAAAGTAGAGATTTGAAAACTTAGTGGGGACAAGGAGGAAAAGTGGGAGGGGGGGGGCGGCGAAAATGAGGGTTTTTAAATCTGGATTAAACGGAAATTTGTTGGATAGATAGGATTTGGTCTTTAGGGGGTCTTTATATAAATATTTGAAAAAAAAGGTTAAAATCTACATTTTTTTTTTTGATACCTAAAAAAATTTATGGAAATATGTCTCGACCATATTCGAACTGTTAAAACGGTCGAACTGTGTGACGGTAGATAAAACTTTGATCCGTTGCACGGCATAAAGGGTTATATTTTCAATAATGGTCTAAATGTTTCGTTGAAGGTCAGGAATTGTTCGGAATTTATTTGTGTAAAGATTTAACATAACTCCACAAAAAAATCCTTTTCGCCACATAACGCGTCCAGGAAACTTTTCTTGCACTAAATCGTCTGTCTGGTGAGATATGTGACAAGTCGTACGTCTAGTTGAAGGAAAACATTGTCTATATTCACATTTATCAACTCCGGCCAAAGATATTCTGTTAGCGTATTCCTATGGCATCGTTTCTCAACTTTTTTACTGTCACGACCCACTAAATACAGAAAAAGTTAAACAAAAAACGTTGTGACCCCCTCCACTACAATATGTTTATCAAAGTTTTATATCGGCCGGTTAACACGACAACGATTCGTCCTTTTTTCAGTATCGTGATTTCTGAAGAATCATTTTTATTTTTAAATAGCTTATAAACTCCCACGAGCGTGTTCACACGCTTACAAATCGTGAAAAAAATCATCTATTTGTCTTTGTATTAAGTGATGAATCGTATGACGCATGTATGTGTGAGTGGACCGTTGTTTTGGATACTTATACCAAAATATCGCACACAGTCACAAATACTGTTCTTCTCTTCCCCAGTGTTAAACAATACGATTTATTATCTCACTCAGTGTTAAATAAATTAATAATAGTGTGGTAATAAAATTAACTAACAATATTAAATGAAATGCACAAATTTGTGACAAAATTAAATGCACCATCTACATCTGATGAAATAGTGAAGAACAATACCAGATTGTATAATGAAACATATTTATAATATGGATTCACTGTGTTGGGTGACAAGCCGCAATGTTTTGTTTGTTATGAAGTTCTGTCCGCAGAAATCATGAAGCCAAAATTAGCCCGGCATCTAGAAACAAAACATCTATCTTTGCACAGCATTTCAAGCATCTTATTTAGTAGCATTAAGAGTGACCAGGGAGTCTAAGACCAACACGATTGCGGAAAAGCTCATTTTACCAGCTGCCATTGATATGGTCAATGTGATGATAAGTCCGCAAGAAGCAAAACAGTTGAAAACTATACCGCTTTCAAATGACACAATATCGAGACGTATTAATTAAATGGCCAGTAATGTTCATGATCAAATAATTGAAAAGATTAAATTAAGTGAATTTTTGCTATTCAGTTCGATGAGTCAACAGGCGTGTGAACTTTTTTGTATTTTGTCCGATAGCAATGCGAGGGGTCAATTAAGGAAAAGGAAAGGAAAGGATTTACGGTTAAAGGCGCATCAGCATCTAAGGTTATTTAGCGACTGGACCTACAGTTTAACGTGGGTTCCGAACCACGGTCATCAGCTACCGATAAACCCAGGCCAGCACCCCCCTCAGGCTATCAACCCTTGGTTGTGTGCCTACCCATAAGTCTATCAGGAAGCCTACCGACTGGCGAGTGACCAACACTTCTCAGAAGGCATCCGGCCTTACCCAGCCTTTAACTGACGTGACTGAGGGGTAATTCGTTATCGGATTTTACACTCTTGCCTAAAAACAATCACAGACATTTAGGTGTGGATACGCGTGGGCGTGTGTGTGTATATGTGAGTGTATATAAGTGTGTGTGTGTGTAAGGTAGGAAGTAAGACAGACCGAACTACAAGACTTATGTAACCCCTTGTTCTTATATTACTTTTACCATTTCGAACCTCTGTCCTGCACTAGCATGCACTTGGAAAATGACTCGCCCTCGTACTATCCCGCCCACGCATTCGAGACAGATCATTCGTCATGAGCGCGCTTAGGCAGGTTGGTACAAGCTATGAGCTTTGGTATATAAAAACAAAGGAACGAGAAAGGACAGTTATCATCAGTTCAGTCCAGGCAGCCGTTGAGATCGGACGTGTTTCGATCGCTCCTGCGCTCCTTACACCGGTGCGGTAAACGTTTAGTTTATGGCATCAAAACGCCAGTTGGCAGACGCCAGTGAACTCTATCGAGATCACTTCAATTACTGCGGTGAAAACCATCTACAGAGACTCGAGGAATCCCAACGTCAACTTGAGATACTCAAGATGAATTTAAATGCATTCATCTCAAATAAGGAGGAAGGGTAAGAAACTCTTGCCCTAAAACAGAAGATGATAGATGCGCAAGCAGCTCTCATTAAAAAGCTGATGGAAGAAATCGAACAACTCGAAAACCAAAACAGGTCCCTCCTCGAGAGAAGCACACCACCTGAAGAAGAGGCCAAAACGGCCCTCACTGAAGAAAATCTCTCTCCGGACTCCGAGCCCGAAGAGAACCTTCAGGTCTCCGCCAAAACTAGACGGCGGAGACGCAAAAAAACCGGACAGCGCGCTGAAGACGACACCGCTCCAGCCACACCAACCGACAACGCGGACCCCAACCACCTGGAGACTGCCGACCCCCAAGACCTGCAGGAACACAGCGGTCGATCCTGCACCCAGCGCAGCGACAACACCGCCCGCTGACACCTCTGTGAAGCCGACGCCGATTATCCTCCAAGAAAAGTCGGCCTTCCTCGAGGTGGCCCACCACCTCGACAGCAGAAACGTGGCCATTGGGCCAGCCAGAACCATTCTGGACGGAGTACTGATAACCCCCGATTCGGACGAAGATCAAAATGCAATCATACAACATTTCACAGAAAAAGGCTACCGCTTCCATGCCTTTCACAACAAACCCCAATTCCTCCACGTTCTTTTGCGAGGAATATTCGAATCCATCCCATCCGAAGAAATTAGACACGAACTATCAAACAAGGGTTTCCATCCGACCAACATCATAAGATGGCAAACCTGCTAGAGAACGCCGATCGCGATTGTCCAAGTCACGGTCACGGCAGACGAATACAACATCGTGGAAATCAACAGCATCCTGAACCAGCCCGTCAAAGTAGTGGTTCAAATCAGAAAACCCAAAACAGGCCAGTGCTATAATTGCCACAAATACGGACACATATCATCTCAATGTGAAACAATCTCAGTTTGTGTAAAGTGCGTGGGTCTTCACCGCAGCAGTGAGTGCAAACTGGACCCCAGCCAACCGCCGAAATGCTGCAACTACGGGGATTCGCATACAGCGAACTACTCCAGATGCAGCGAAAACCCCAACCGGAGACCAGCCTCGAAGACGTCGTCTCCAAAGCGGTTTCCACCAGCACCTGCAGATCCGACCCCCTTGATGGCCGGATTCGCAGCCCAAATGCAGCAAGCGATGTGCCTGCTCCAGGTACAAATCAACACGCTATTCAATCTCCAGCAAAAACCCTCCGGATCACAAACACAAAGCAGCCAAGACGTCGAGACCTCCGCCAGCTAGGCTCAGGTCCCGCTACTGTCAACCCCTTCTTTCGCGCTGGTAACACAGTGCACACACTTACCGGCCAATCATGGCCCGCCCCCCATCTTCTCGTTAACCTTCAAAAGTCGACCAAGACTTTCTTGCATTAAAACCATCTCCAGAATCTACTGGCACAATGTCAGTAACTTCATGGGTCAACTAGAGCCCCCAAACGAAACACCCATCCAGGGTGACTATCCAATAAGGGATTAGTTCAGGTTATATGAGTAAGGGCCGAAAAGCTAGCTCACAACTTAGGCTAACAAAATAGAAATAGAATAGAACGAACAGTTTCAGTGTTAATTACGTTTTTACGAAAACAAGTACTACGATTTCTTCTCTTTCGAGGGGTAATTCGTTATCGGATTTTACACTCTTGCCTAGAAACAATCACATACATTTAGGTGTGGATATGTGTGAGCGTGTGTGTGTGTGTAAGGTAGGAAGAAAGACAGACAGAAGAATTAAACAAAAACACCCATAGAAGCGCTGGAATCAAACCAGCTACCTTTGGATTGCCAGGCAGGCGACTAACCGACCTAACCACCACGGCCCGCTCAATTAAGGAATATGCTACTTTTCAAATCAATCCCTCGTCGTTTAACTGGCGAAGGGCTCTAAAGTTTTTATTGATATAACACAAAAAAACAACTTGGAGTTTAATAAATGCATTATGGTATGTACTGATCGCGTGGAAAGCGATAACGGAGAAGAACAGTAGTGAGATAGTAAAATTTAAAGCATTATGAAATGCGCTTGCTACAAAAAATATGCCAGATAATTTACAAAATGTTCTGTCAGAAGCCGTAAAACTTGTGAATTTTATTAAACGTCGACCATTGAAGACCAGATTCCTTTCCACATTGTGCGAAGAAATGGGTACCAAATATGACTCACTGCTCTTCCATACTAAAATCAGGTGGTTGTCGCGAGGAAAAGTTCTAAAGAGGCTGTCTGAATTGCGAGATGAATGGAAAATCTTTATTACAGATAAAAATAGTTAAATTTCAGAATTTTTACAATATGGAGAAAATTTATTACTGCTGGCTTACTTGAGTGATATATTTTCACATTTCAATGACTTGAATACGAGTTTACAAGGCCATAATAAAAACATTTTATGCCTTGATGCCTTCATCAAGAAGCTTGGCATTTGGATTATACGCCTTGAAAACGCAATTTTGATGCATTCACTTTAACTTCGGATTATATTATCAAAAATATGGATTTAAAAAATTCTGTTGTTGATTGCGTGTTGGAGAGAGACATTTGCGCGAATTGAGAATTCAGTTACTGGAACATTTTTCAGATAGCAACGATGATTTGTAAAAAATATGGGCTCTCAATTAATTTCATGGAAATGTTGTTGCAGCTGCTGAATTACCTATTGAGATTCACAATCAACTTATTAATATGGCGGCCCAAAAAACTCTACAACTAAAATTTTTAACTCAAGATTTAGATAAGTTTTGGCTTAATCCCATTCGCTACATTTGGATTTCAGATTTCAAGTAACAATTAATGTCTTGCAGAGAAATTGAAAAAGGATCTTTTTTTCTCAAAAATCGAGACAAAAAAGCAAAAGTTTGTTCACAGAAGAAGATATATGACCAACCAGGGTAGGAAAAATACAATGTTATCCCTATAATCTTAAATTTAAACTATTTAAATGTCCCATAATATCGGTGAGAAAAGTTAAATCACATAGCTAATATTCATTTTTGAGTAGCAAGCATTCACTGGACAGTTCACTGTTTTCTTCCAGATATTTTAAAACACTTCCTCCAATTCCAAAATCTCGCGAGTGCACTTTCTTTGGAAAGCCAGCGCACACTACAATGAAGGAGTAACTTTTCCTTGGGAAAAGCTCACAAAATCGTCGTCGATTAACGACTCAAATCTCTAAATCTCAAATGTCTGAGATTAAATCTGAGTTAGCGAAACGTGCATCGAGCAGTTAAAAAAAAAGTGATTTGATGTTTAGTGGTAAATCTCTTCAAGTTTGGTTTAATATAATGATACTTAAAATTTTTTCTTCCCAAATAATTTTCAAGCAATGTATCAAAATATTTATCCTGCCAACCATGCATGGCGCATTATTTGCGCAAACACTCTCTAATTCAGTCCACTCAACTTTGTTAACTTCAATTACATTTTTAAGTTTTTTAAGAATGTCTTCACCAGTATTTAAAACTAATTGGAGCAAATTAAGATGTTCTTCCACAGTATCAAAATTATCGTTCGTGTAACGCACAAATATTAACGCAGTAACGCAGACAATACGCAGTTACTATTGTCTGTGATGCCACAGCTTTCATCCAAACTTAATGAAAAGTATTTGCAATATTGTAGTCCAGAGTCAATTTGTATGCCAACATTCTGGCCCATCTCATATATACGACGCATGGCGGTATTTCTAGACAAAGCTATTTTATCAACCATATTTTTGAAGTGTATATCGCCGACATTTTGGGCAAAATTAAAAGACTACTTTTTATTATCTCCTCTCGGTCAGAAAAGGGTTTTTTTCTTGCGGAGAAAGTTCATAAAAAGCCTTCACCATAGTTTCCATTTCGTAAATTCCGTTCGCAAGCGTTGCAATTGCAATATCCTCTTCGCATTTTCCTTTCGATGTCGAAGGTTTACTCATGGACATAGTGAAAATAAATTTTATAAAACAACGACGCTCAACGCCAAAATCTAAAAACAGTTTTAAAAAAGCTTAACGTATTGCTCGGCAGTTTAAATCAACTGGGCCAGACAACCAGAGTGTCGCACTTGCTCTCGCTCGAAAACGGACAACCAAGACACAAGCGGCGCCAAAGCAGTGTCGCTTTCCAGCGCTGTTGTATTCAGTAGCTTATGACTAGGGTTTTTATAGATTTTGAGAAAGTTCATGAAGACACTATTATTTTTTCAAATTTAATTTTTCAATAAATATTCGCGTGCCACTGTTAAATTTGTAGCACGCGTACCGTGGGTTGGCCATCCCTTGTCTATACCAATAAATATATTGATAGACCTAACACACCTAAAAAAACAATATACTTGTACTTATTTCATGTAGCATTACAAGCCCGCTATGTTGATTGTCCACATTTAAAGGTCACGTAGATATGGGAATTAAATGAATGCTCTGTATATTACTACTTATTAAAAACAACAATTCCGTTCCCTTAAGAACTCGTTAAATTATAAGTTCCAGCATACTTTTTAAATAAATGTCTTTCTCTCTCCATTTACCTCCGAGTTTTCTATGAGAATTAAGTTAAAGGTATAATTCTTAAGGAAAACAAAAAAATCCTCCTGCTGTTACTTATTCTCGTCGTTTCCCTGAAAATTAAAAAGGATTCAGTCTCATCCGACCCGAAGTTTAATACAGTATTTTAAATTTATTTTGTAACTTTATCATAAGCTCCTTCAGACATTGTTGCTCACAAAGAGTACGAAATTGTTTTTGTTCCGAAGGGACGAGCACCATAATATAAAATAAAGTAGGAAATTGAAGAAAAACATTGCTGGAAGTTTGTTTAAGAAAATTATGAACAATATATAATTATTAATACGGAATTTTCTCAATATTTTATAACATATTAGATGCAAAATTTTTACTTCCCTCACTCACGTATACGAGAACAGAGGAAAAAGTAAAAGATACTTTTAGATGGCGATACGATGATAAAAGTGATTGCATTTCTAAAAAGTACCTACTTTTCTACTACCCCTTGATGCATTTTCAGCCATTTTGACATTTACTTTTGTTTAGACAGTCTTTGAAAATTGATAATTTCCACAGAAGATTTTCGTGTGTTGATTAAACATTTCTTGTATAGAAAACCATCGCGCAAACTGCAGAAAATTTGCGAAATATTATATATATATATATATATATATATATATATATATATATATATATATATATATATATATATATATATATATATATATATAATATATATATATATATATATATATATATATATATATATATATATATATATATATATATATATATATATATAAAATAATGATAAATGATGATTTTGAATGTTCAAAAATAATGATGAAGTGGGCTCGTGGAGAAAAATATTAAAAACAAAGAAAATAACCCGCACTCCACTTTGGTGCTCTGTCGTTCCCTCATTCGCCATCCAAAGCACCAGCAAGCGGCTCCCTAGACCGGTTTCTGGCCTTAAGCCGTCATCAGCTGGGCTCAAGCTGAACGCCTGGAGAACGGATGAAAGGAACGACTAAAATCAGGACCATATAAATCGGCCATGTATCGACAATCGACGTACTTACCCGAGATCAGACGGGCCACAAACGGTCCGGAACAGTTTGTCTGTCGCGGTCGTTTGCCACAGAATGGCAGAGTTGCATGTGATTGCAGTCACCATTCATCATGGCCGA
This sequence comes from Cosmopolites sordidus, assembly GCA_031761425.1. Classification (NCBI taxonomy): domain Eukaryota; kingdom Metazoa; phylum Arthropoda; class Insecta; order Coleoptera; family Curculionidae; genus Cosmopolites; species Cosmopolites sordidus. The sequence goes on along the minus strand of JARFXV010000478.1, from coordinate 257,325 downwards.
TTTATATGGTCATGGCTTTAGTCGTTCCCTTCACCCGCTCTCCATGCGTTCAGCTTGAGTCCAGCTGATGACGGCTTAAAGCCAGAAACCGGTCCGGGGAGACGCTTACTGCCGCTTTGGATGGCGAATGGGGAAACGACAAAGTACCAACGTAGAGTGCGGGTGTATTTCCTTTTTTTTTAATATACATATATATATATATATATATATATATATATATATATATATATATATATATATATATATATATATATATATATATATATATATATATAATAATAATAATAATATTTATTTGTTCCCAAAACCATAAGGCATTGAACATCGTTAAGAAAGTACATAATAAACACTTAATTCTATATAAAGAAAAACGAAAAAAAAATCAATTACAATTCAAATATAATATCTGTAACACAAGTCGCAAAAAAAAAGAAGATAGGAAGAAAAAAAGGTCAATTGGAAAGAAAAAAAGAGGAGAGAAATACACAGTCAACATAGTATTGTTAACATAATTTACATGAATTAGCTGATAACATAATTAATACAAACATAAACAGTTAAATTCACCAAAACAGGCTATTCTAATAATTTAATTGAATTTAAATTGTTCTTTGTTTCCCCAAGAAAATCATTTATTGAATAATAAGCCTTGCGGGTCCACTGCCACAGACTGATCACGTGGCAGATCTCGAACACACTCCGGAAAAATATTATATATCTTCATAATAATATACTGCACATTCTTCTGTATATAACTAAAATTACATCTTTCATTCACGAGATTCGACTTATACCTAGTTATATAACCATGCTTTGCGATAGCTTCCTCAAAGAGATCTCTATTATTAAATACAAAAAGTGTACGAATCCAAAATAAACATGCTGACAACTGTCAGAATTCCTTTGCCAATAAAAACATTCCTGCAGCTCTCGTGATGCTTCAGTTGAAAAACACTTCTTATGCATCTTTTTTGGAGCACAATTATCCTCTCTATATCTGGAGAATTTCCCCAAAAAATCAAACCGTATCTTATCCTCGACTGAACATAGGCATAGTAAGCCGACATTGCAGCCTCGGAACCAACATTCTGAGCTATGATTCTCAGTGCATAGCAATACCGAGATAAACCTGCAGCGACTTTTTCCACTTGCCCTCTCCAATTCAGCTTTCTATCAATCACAAGGCCCAAAAAACACACCCGTTCAGAAGACTGAATTTTAACGTCTTTATAGGCAAAAGTAATACTGTCATTCTTTCTATTGCTGAATACAATGGACTGGGTTTTAGGCACATTTAAGAGAAGATCCCTAGTAGAGAAGTATTCATCAACAATTCGACACGATCTCCCAACACTATCGAGCATCAAATCGGAATCATCTTCGTTAAAAATCAATACGGTGTCATCTGCATAGAGTACCGTGTACTGTTCTGTAATGTTTGGAAGTTGATTTGTATAAATAATGTATAATAGTGGACCCAATATAGAACCTTGAGGAACGCCTTTTGTCACACAAACCTTATCAGACACAATAGCTCTACCGCAAAAATCAGTCTCTACTACCTGTTGGATTCGGTCTTTTAGATATGATTTTATTAACATGAGTGCATTTCCCCGAACACCACAAGTCTCAAGTCTTGCACAGAGAGTATCATGATTCACGCTGTCAAATGCCTTTGTTAGATCAAGACACATGGCCATGGTTAACGTTTTACAATTTACTGAATTTAAAACATTTGTGATAATTTGATAAATCGCCCTAATGGTAGATGTTCCCTTTCGAAAACCATTCTGATTATTAGATATTACTAAATACTTTTCAAAAAAATCTGACAATCTATGCTAAATCGCCCCTTCAAAGATCTTGCCCATATTCGAGAGTAAGGATATCGGTCTATAGTTAATTTCCTCATCTATTTTTCCCTTCTTATAAATTGCTTTTATATGAGCATTTTTTAATACCTTCGGATAAACCCCCGTCGTGAAACACAGATTTATTATATAAGATAAAGGTTTAGAGATATAGTGAGCAATCTCTTTAATTATGTGAACAGGATATATCGTCACCTACCGATTTTTTATTCCTTAAACGTCCTTAAAATTTATATATTTAAAATTCCTTACAATATATATATATATATATATATATATATATATATATATATATATATATATATATATATATATAAAGTAAAGTAAAGTTAGAGGCGCATCAGCAACTAGGCTATTTAGCGACTGGACCTACAGCTTAACGTGGGTTCCGAACCACGGTCATCAGCTTCCGACAAACCCAGGCCAGCACCCACCTCGGGCTATAAACCCTTGGTTATGTGCCTACCCATAAGTCTATCAGGAAACCTACCGACTGGCGAGTGACCAACGTAGAACACTTCTCAGAAGGCATCCGGCCTTACCCAGCCTTTAACTAGCGTGACTGAAGGGTAATTCGTAGTCGGATTTTACACTCTTGCCTAGAAACAATCACAAACATTTAGGAAAGATAAGCGGACAGAAGAAAGAAAAATAACCTATATATATATATATATATATATATATATATATATATATATATATATATATATATATATATATATATATATATATATATATATATTAAATATATGAAGAAGACTCTTTATAGTTCTTTTACATTTATTTTAATATCCTTTCGAAACTAACCAACAACTCTTTCATTTTTCTCTATACTAAACTAACAATTTCGCATATTGAAAAACTTACCTCGATCTAGAACAAATCGGAGCACTATCCACAAATCAAACCTGCAACAATAAAACAACATTTCAAACATCGACGACAAACTCGTTTAAACGAAATATCGCAGGATTCAGAATCAAATATCGAGCATAGATGATCAATTTCGGATTCCATAATCGAACCTTGGATATCCTCAAATTCGTTTATGACAGGACGACCCAATAAACTGAAAATCATAAAATAGAAATCTCGGACAAGGAAGTGATTGGGAAAAAAGGGAACGGAGAACGAATTTTTGATGGAGTTTCCATCGATTAGCTGCCTGTAGGAAAAATGTATTACTAAATTTATTTTTTTACCTCTTTGTTATATCAATCACACACAAATCAAACGGCATTTCTTATTCATGTGAGGTGCTTAAGATGTTTCACAAAACATATATCACAAAAAATACATTAAACTATGCAATATAAATGTGTAATCACTTCTATGATATGTGTTCTATGATAACACAATCTATCCAAGGAAAAAAATCGAAACTACATATAACGAATACAGAATAAGTCTTTATGCCATTTTTAGAGATTCTAAACAGTCAGGTACCTCAAAATGACTGATTGTTAAGTCTCGGAAGCATTTACATGAGACAGTAAACAGAGATGTCATGTAGTTCACTATAGCTAATGTCATCATTCTTCAAAAGTTCATCAATAACAGAGCAGTTAATAACAGATAACAGTAGCACAACGCTAAAATGACTGATCATTTTGAAACTACCTCCGGTGTCAGGAAAGGCTGCGTTATAACCTAGTTTTATTCAAGTTCTTTATTACGGCATCGATGATTATCGTTGACTAGACACTGGAGGATAGAGGCATTACAACACGTTAAAGGAATTATATGTGCCTTAATAGCACACGATCCTTTCAGGCTCAACAAATAATTAATAGATATCTGGGGGCATGAAACATTAAACCTTAAGATTAACACAAATAAAACTAAAATTATGGCTCTTCGTGGTAATTCATCCGCTCACACCGACAACATTTATGCATTTGGCTCTTCACTTAAGTCTATGGAACCTCTTAGCTATCTGGGTAGTATTGTTAATTATAGACGAGATCTAAACTCGGAAATCAATAATAGAATTAGGTGTGCTTCTAGAGCCTTTTGGAACCTTAGCCATAGAGTTTTCAGACATCTTAAATTGTCATTGAGAGTAAAAGTTTTGAATCATAGGTGCCCTACAGGAAATAGATGGGGGTTCTCGAAAGTACACAGCACCGTCATCTGAGAGAGATAATGGGGATTAGACCATTAGAAAGTACCATATAAAATCAAATAAGGAAATTCTCAGTGGAATGAACTATTTGTCAATAGAGGCTCGCATAGGGAGAAGGCTCTGCATTGTGAGGAGCATTTAGCCAGGCTGGACGATCATTTTCTAGAAAACCGTCTATTATATGGTGAACTAACCTCAGCTAAACGAATGTTGGAGGTCAGAAACTTCGTTCCAAGGGTGCTCTCCATGACACATAAAAGCGAATTGATGAATTGATGGTAGTCATCATTGGAGGGTAACTGCAATCCATTAAAGAGCCTTCTTTTAAAGAGTAGGGCCTATAAAGGCTTCATACTTCTTAGTCAGTTTCAATGTCCAATGGAAAATACTACTTCTTCAATACTAAGTAGCGAGGCGTATAAGAAGACGTGGTCGAGTCATCTCATCTACAATAGGTCTCTTCGGTCACAAAAGATCCTACGCCCATTAATCCTGAATGTTAAATGAATAATATCAGATTCGAGTACTCGGCTAAACTATGTATGAATGTAATGAAATTGTACAGGAAACAGTTAACGGAAGAGAATAAAGGCCGAACCCCCGTAGTATCTAAATACCGGAACCTGTCAGCTCAGGTATGATAACTCCTACAGAAGATTACCCGGTCCACCAGGATATGTTGATTGGGCACGGGTCTTGCAGTCTCGCCTCAGAAGACAATTATTATTATGAAACTTGAAATACAACCTCGGATTGGATTGATTCAAGTAAGAAGCCTAATTTGGATGGAGCCTGATATTGCAAACTATGAGAGCTCAGCGATTCAGATAGACGGGCCAAGTGGTGAGAATGACGTAAACACGAATACCAAGAAGAATGAAGGGACAAATAGGAGATTACAAAAAGGGAGGTAGATTCAAAATACAATGGAAGGACAATGTAAGAAGTGATGGTGAAGAACTACTACATATCAAAAACTGGCAGGGGACTGCTGGTGATCGAGCGAGATGAAGGCGAAGGTTGAAGGGGTTTCAGGCTCACTGACGGGCTATAGCACCACAGAAAGAAGAAAAAGAAACAGACTCACGTCAAGTTTGAAAAAAAAATATACTGAAGAATTTCTAAAGCATACCCGTAAAGTTAATTGTGCTGATAACTATATGACTATATGACTATATGAACTGACACTATATGACTATATGAAAATGAAATCGAATGGAAGCAAAATCATCTTCAGTTCCCTCCATATCTGCCATATCTGCTCTATGCTACAAGTTGCCAGTGCAGCCCAACTATTATTTTCAAGTCATCGACTGATCTCATCTCGAGTCGACCTCTCGTTCTTTTTCCCTACCATGCAATGGGGCCTTTACTGCATTAGATTATTTCACCTCTTGTTTTTCAATTTTATTTTGTAACACGAGAAGTATAACTCCACTTGAGTTGAACCACTTGCTCTCTCACATCCTTAACTTTCGTTTTACTACGGATCCAGATATTTGATTTTCGATCTGACAATTTTATCATAGCAATTGGAAGGAAAGTGTTCTTTAAAGGGAATTCTTAGTCTTTTTTTTTAGACAAATTTTAGAGGTGGGTTACAAAAGTGCCAGGACAGAAATTGAGCACATTTAGACAATGTATTTTTTAGAACATGAATTTTCAAGAATTTTTAAAAATTTTAAGCTTACATTGGTTAAAATTGATGAACTTGTTTTTTTTTTTAATTTAATTTCAAAAGGTGAAAAACTATTTGGACCTCCCTGTATCATATCTAGAGAGCAGATTTTTACCCAAGCTCGGGCAAGAACACTGTTTATCAGTGTTTTTTACGAAACAATACAATGTGCTAACAAAAAGTAATTAAACTGGATTTATAAATATTTTAGCGATATGGATATTTTCATAAATTGATATAGACACTTATTTTTTAAACAGGTCCGGTCCCTAATTATATCATATGGTCAAACTTGTGCCAGCTCTCCATCAAACCAAAAATGTTTCATTCAACTTAAGACAAAAGTATACTAAAACATCACAAACAAAATATACTAAGTGGCATAGAAAAGGGAACACCAAGAAATAATGATAAAATTTTAAAAACCATTATCATATATATATATATATATATATATATATATATATATATATATATATATATATATATATATATATATATATATATATATATATATATTCATGAAGGCGCCTAGGCATTGATCTTACTAAGTGGCCAATTTCCTCTTGAGGTATAGTGTGCCATACTACTTGATTTTCACACCGTCGTATCTACAATATCTGTGGATAGTGTATCAATCTGAAAAATCTTCGACCTATGATGTCCCACACTTGCTCTATTGCGGAAAGGTCCGGGGAGCCCGGTGGCTAAGGCATTGGTGGCCAAGGCATTGGTGGCCAAGGCATTAGTGGCCAACGCATTGGTGGCCAAGACATTGGTGGCCAAGGCGTTGGTGGCCAAGGCATTGGTGGCCAAGGCGTTGGTGGCGAAGGCGTTGGTGGCCAAGGCGTTGGTGGCCAAGGCATTGGTGGCCAAGGCATTGGTGGCCAAGGCGTTGGTGGCCAAGGCATTGGTGGCCAAGGCGTTGGTGGCCAAGGCGTTGGTGGCCAAGGCATTGGTGGCCAAGGCATTGTGGCCAGTAAATTTATTTGGGCTCCCTCAAAATGAGGTAATGTAATGCGTGCAATGTATGGGCACATTATCCTGCTGGAAAAGTGGATTTGGAAGTGTTCGAAAGTAGGCTAACAAATGGGGTCTACAATTTCTTCGACATACTGAGCCGTCGACGACGCTGAGCTGTCACACTACCTCGGACAAAAACTAAAGGTACTACCATGTGCGATGGCACCCCAAACCATAACGCCCACTATGCGATGTACGTGCCTTTCCATGAAGAACTCCGAATTTCGTCGTTCTCTTCGATATCTTCTTACACGAGTATAGTCATTGTGACCACCTATACAGAAACGGGACTCCTTACTAAAACCAACCCGATTCCATTCCGCATCCCACTGATGTCTTTCTCTGCACCACTCCAGCCGTTGAAGTCAATGTTCCGCCGTTAAAGGTAAAGCCAAATATGGTCTGTAAAAAACGAGCCCAAAAGTTCTGATTCTGCGGTAGATCGCTTGCATACCAATTAACCTTCCATGCTATTCGTACCACTAGTTAGCAGTTGACCTTGAAGGTGAAAAACGGTCTCTTATGACAAAAAGCCGTAGGCTGTCGTGGCTGGACGGCGTCCTGTGCCTCTAGCTCGTTGTTGTCGACCTTCTTCGGCCCACGCTCGCCAAGTTCTCAACAATAGGTGAACTGTCCTATTCTTCCAATTTCCCGAAAAGATAATCCGGCCACTCTCAAATGAGAGTTGAAAATTTGCACATCTTCCCACTCTAGGCACGATAAGTTTTTTAAAGAAAAAAAATTGCAATAAAACAAATCACTGTCAAATCGTAAAAGTTACCCAAATGATGTATCTTCAAGGAAAAAGTGACAGTGCCAAAAATTTTTTATACGAACAAGTCCTTCGTTGCAATGGTTGAGATTTTGATTTTTTATTTCTGAAGTCACTAGAAACAAGTATGGAAAATATAATTAAAATACAAAAACTTTCACTCGATGGTCCTTTTTCTATGTCACTTAATATATATTAATAAAATTCTCGAATATGTCATAATTTCTTGTGTAGAGTATAATTTCTTGTTATACCCGGTAAGACCCAAAACTTCAGTCCAGTTTCTAATCAGATCATATGGTCAAACTAGTGCCAGCTCTGCAACAAACCAAGAATTTTGCATACGACTTTAAACAAAAACATACTAAAACACCAGAAACAAAATATATTAAAATTCTCGAACGTGCATTTCTTGTGTACTGTACAATTTCTTTTTATACCCGATAAGACCCAAAACTTCTTGAGTACTTTACTTTTATGTTTGTTTACCAAAAGAATAAAACTGACTCACTCAAACTTATAACTTTTAAGACTTAAGATGAAATATAAGAGATAATATTGAAGAGGAACCGTTTCTGTTCCATTTATTTTTCTGACTTTCTCAAGGACCGATAAAATGTATCGAATTGTGAATGATACGACTTGAACTGAGCTCGTAAAATGCATGAAATCTTTTTATTATTACAGCGTTTCCGTCCTGTCCAGCTGCCGGTAACATATCTTTGTGACACGATCCGTTACGTGTAGGACGTTTTGATAAATTACCTGCTTTGCCTCTAACTATGCCACTTGTTCCTCTATTAATATTCAGGTACAGCTTTTGATATAACATCAATAATTATACGGAATATTCGCCATGCGGTATATATATATATATATATATATATATATATATATATATATATATATATATATATATATATATATATATATATATATATATATATATATATATATATATGAGTGTGTGTGTGTGTGTGTGTGCAAGGCCTCTTCCTCTTCCCTGCTTCCTATCCATCTTTTTGGTAGCAGTTCATGAAGCTAATCCCGCACATTTTGCGTAAAATGAGATGGTGTCCGATCCTGTTGGAAGTAGAACAGCCTTCTTTTTACTAACGGTAGTTCATCAGTAAACAAGTCAAGTCCGGTAGTCAATGAAGGTAGGTTGATTCACTTTCTTATTGTAGATTCCACACTATACGTTAACTCTTGAGTCTTCTTCTTTCTTCAGCCCAACAAGGATTACTGTCAGATCTCATTTTGTATAAATGATAACTGTTCCCCTGTAAATGGCTCAAAGTTTTGACCGAGAACAACTTACGTCTTGGGCAATTTTTTGCGTTGACTTACGAGGATTTTCCACGTTATAAAAAAGAATATTTTCTTCAGTAACAGTTTTGCTCCTTTTGTGGATCATTGGGTACACACTACCAGTTGTTTTTAGTTTTATTAAGTTATTTCTTAAAAACTCACGATTTGGAAGGGACTTATCGGGATGTTTTGCGTAGAATTCAGCGCATACATCGCGTATTCTTAAGCCACCAACATCAAAAAAATTAAACAAAATATATTAAAACTTTCTCTTTTTAATTAAATAACTGATTTATCTTAGATCTTAGCAACTGAATAAAACGTTATGTTTAGACATATTCAAATGTAATAGCTGTCAAATAACACAATGACAGCACAATAATGATGGCTCCTTTCAAACAACACAATTTTTGTTTAATTTTCAAGGCCTACCTATTGCTACTATTGCTTTTAATTCCTGCTGACTGCAGATTATTTGAATTGTTTTTGCTAATTCTTCTAATATGGCTACTCCAATAAACAAATAACATTTTTAAGATTTGTCAAATTGTGTTAAAAAATATAATGTTACCATTAAAAAAAATATATATTATTATATAAATATATATATATATATATATATATATATATATATATATATATATATATATATATATATATAGAGAGAGAGAGAGAGAGAGAGAAATTTCCGAACCCTTCCTGATTAAAACCGGAGTACGCCAAGGAGATGGGTTATCCCTAATCCAAGGAAGAATGTTGCGAACACGTGAGAAAGTCACGAACCTCGCGACAGTAAGCACTGAAGATGCCAAATAAGATTTTGGCAAAACATCCGCAAGCTCCATAGTCAAGCATATATATATATATATATATATATATATATATATATATATATATATATATATATATATATATATATATATATGAACCTATTTAAATGAAACATATTTAAATTTTTTACAAAATGGACTGCCAGAACTAATGGAAGATATTTCCTTGGAAACAAGAAGACAAATGTGGTACCAGCATGATGGATGCCCTGCCCACTGGCAGGTGGTTCGAAACTTCTTGAATGCTTCGTTTCCAAATCGTTGGATAGGGCGGGGTAGTTTATTTTCGTGGCCGGCGCGCTCACCGGATTTGACAGTCCTCGATTTTTACTTGTAAGGAAGACTAAAAGACCTTGTTTTTCAAACTCGTCCTATCACACGAGAAAACATGATTGAAAGAATTCAAAATTCAATTACCAGCATTTCAAGAGCGGAAATTGAAGCTGCCGTTTTTAGTACTCGTCGAAAAATAAATCTTTGCATTTCTAAGGATGGAAGGCATTTTGAACCTTTAGAAAGGCGTTAAAGTTCAGATTCTGTTAATTATTAGACTGTTGTGCTGTTAATTTTATTTGACTGTTGTTATTATTATTATCTTCGTTGTTGGCCCGTTGACCTTTAAACACGCTCCAAATTAATATGGCACGAAGAATTTGGAACAGTCCTAAGCCTGGGTAAAGTGTGAAGGAAAGCAAACATTAGGTTAATATTTTTTTAACTTAATGCAGGTAATAGTGAAATAATAACTGATTTTTTCAGAAAAATCGAAATATCTCTTGACATGTCAAAGATATCGATTTCGGGTTTTCACTGGATGATTCCTCTTTAAATTACATTTCTAGCCATGTAATAAAATCTGTATCATTCCATTTGAAAAAACTGAACAAAACTTCAAAAAAACTATTGTTGAATGTAACGCCACCTCGCGGTTTCATTTATAAACTAAATAATTTATCCCCCAGATTATCTGATTGTCCCAGCAATTGCCTTTTAAATGAATCCAAATTGAGGAAAATCGGTTAAGGCAAACGGACATTAGACGACTTTTTATCTAAATAGGTAAAACTCCCCTCCACTTCTTTATTCGCGAAGTTACGACAAAATGTCATAAAACAAAGTTGTAGGAGACAGTTTGCTAATTATAACTGAGAATTTTTCGTACTCGGTTAACACTTGAAAATACACACAAAAAATGATTTTTAAAAATGTTTAGCTCGTCACGCCCTCTTGCGGTCGTTTAGAAGCTTAAAAATATTTTTGGTGAATTTCTCATAATCATTTTTAGTACAATTTTTTTTTCACCAAAGCTGTGGGATAAATAGTTTTCAAGATACGGCCGCGGTCCATCCTTAATGGGACACCTGGTATATATATATATATATATATATATATATATATATATATATATATATATATATATATATATATATATATATATATATATATATATATATATATATATATTAAATTTTCTTCTGCGTATTTAATTTCTGGTAGATTTACCGAGTACATTATATTATCTTTTAATTAAAAACGGTGTAGTCACAGTAAAATTTATACGTTTAATACTTTCCTGGAATTAAGACGACATAAAATTGTTTATCCTTATTTTTATGAACTGATCTTACTCACACGAGAGCAATTTAGAAGAGACATTTAACCTTTAACGATTTTTTGCAATTTAAACATCTTGAGATTAGAGAAGGATTAATCAACATATACACATAAACCCATGGCAATAAAACATATTAATAATGTTAGTTAACCATGCCAAAAAGACGTTTCATTTTATGGCTTTTGGATCGCGAAACTCCGAATGGAGCATAAAAAATGAAGAAAGCTATTTATATAAATTGGACCGATGCCAGTTTTGCTGACTTATAGGTCTAGATTTCTTTTGGTTTACACAATATTTGGAGTAAACAATAGTGTGATAATAGATCAATGGTTTTTGTTTTTAATTTTTACTAGCGGATATTACGAGGGGCAGGCTCAAACTTTTAAGCTGGAGGTACTCGACGTAACTATTTTAGGAAAAAATGGAGAAATAGCACATTGCCAGACTAGGGAAGTACAGTGAAACTGCCCTTTAAAATATTGTAGTTAATTTAGAAAGAACTCTTTCTTAATTGCTGTTTTTTCCAAAATTTAAAAACATTGGAAAAATATGTATTCGTTTTTTTCCGGGAGTACATCCGGTTGCCGAATTGGTCTATTGGAATAACTATCGAACGTTATTCTATCAAAATTTCGCCAGATTCGTAAAGAACACGTTTCGGGCTACAAAATATCCCAAAATAGCGATTTTTATTTTTTGAAGTTGGTCGAAAATATTCTCCCCGGTCAAATTATTGAATAAAAAATAAAATGCGTCAGATTTCGATAAAATTCGCGTATCGTAAAAGGAATTTTGCGTAGACTGCTGACTGAGACTGCTGAAAAACTCACTTTATCTCTAATAATTTTCTAAATATTCGCAAAAGACGTTCCCCTTGCACAGCCATCATAAACTTTCGCCTTCCCTGCCGCAGTTTATGTACATTATCAAACACCGGAAACGAACGACACATGCAGCTGATTGGCAGGAACAAAGCCGGTATGAATCGAGTTTACCAGTAACTAGTTTCCCAAGTTTCTGCGTCGTGTAAAATTGAGTAATTTCGTGAAATGGACCGAATTGTAACAAAAACTCGTCCAGTGTAGCCTCATATAACGGGTCTTTAAACAAACAGTTTTTCAAATAATTTAACTTGTTTCGACATTATTAATGACTAGTCATCTTTAGTTCACGGATCATTTGAACTCTGTATGGTTTTTAAACTTCAAATAGATGATACACTAATGTATAGGTATCGTACTTTCCTTTCTGAAAATTAGCATCTTTACTATCACACAACATAAACAAGTTGTTTTTCACATCTTCTTTCGTTTAAGAAGATCCCATTTAAATAATTTTCGAGAGTCAGCTTTTCATAAATATATGCTTGTGGAAAATATTCCGTATATTCTTGCCGAACACCATTCGAAACGAAGACTTGCTACATCATAAAAACCAAAAGAAAATTGAACACGAGATAGCGCTTCGTAAGTGGGGAGGGACTGGGCACACACTCAGAAAACAAAACAACTGTATACCCGATATAGAAATCCGCAAGAGTGAACATGTCCTAGCAGGAAGTCAAGGTTCTGGAGCAGAATAGAACCAGATAGCGCTCTTTTATTGAAGCCCTATGCTCCGCGTAGGAGTTTGACGAACCATATATAATATATATATATATATATATATATATATATATATATATATATATATATATATATATATATATATATATATATATAAAAGGTGAAGAGCTAATCAAACTGAAAACAACTGGTCACGTACTCTACACTGGGGATACGGAGAATGGGCGATCTGATGGAATTGAATTCCTCATTAACCAAAAGTTGAAGAAAAGTGTCGTAAAATTTGAAGGTATATCTGACCGACTAGCCCAATGCGTCATTCAGCTGAATAAAAAGTTTAAACGTCCAAATCGTCCAAGCTTATGCACCAACTATAAGCCATTACGATGAGGAAATTGAGGTATTTTATCATGATGTGGCCCAGCTTCTAGACAGCGAGAAATGCAGGTACAAAATCCTGACGGGTGATTTTAATACTAGAATTGGAAAAGCAAGAACTAGTGAAACTGCAATTGACCCATATGGAAATGGCGAACGGGACAATAGAGGTGACAGATTGATTAATTTTGATGAAGGACAAGAATTGTACATTATGAACTCGTTCTATAAAAAAAAAAATCAGCAGAAAATGGATATGGAAAAATCCATCTAGTCTCACAAGTGAAATTGACTACATCATGTCAAATGATAAAACAATATTTTGTAATTGTACTGTCCTTAACCGTTTTAATGTTGGAAGTGACCATAGAATAGTACGAGCAAAGGTTAAGATATGCTGTCGAAGAGAACGTACACGAGTGGTAAGATCGAAGGAGGGTAACGTGAATTCTGAGCAGCTGCTGCAGAGGGGCAACGATTTTGAGATTGCTTTGTCAAACCACTTTGCTGTATTGCAAGACCCAGAAGAGATAAAAATAACAGATCAAGATATGAAAAAATCATCGAAAATGTGGTTAAAATGGCTGCTGCAATAGCACCAGCAAAAAAAAGTTTCAAACAGTCAAAAATCTCCAGTAAGACCATCGATTTAATGAAGAAACGGAGGACAATAAAGAATTCAGACAGTCCCTTTGACATGGTCGAGTACGTTGAGCTTTGCAAAACTACAAGAAAACGTATTCGAGAAGAAACGCGTCGGTTCAACATGCAGCTAGTGCAAAAAATACTAGAAGAAACCAAAGGAACAAACAAAGCCAAACATAAGCTGATAAATAAAAGGACACAAATATTTGCCTTAATGCGTGAGAATGGCACAGTGTGCAGGGAGCTTACGGAAATGTTAAAGGTTATCAGAAGATTTTATTCAAAGTTATATGAAAATCATAACCAGTTAAAGACAACAATGCCCACGGAAGAGCAAATGCCAGATATCCTGTTGGAAGAAGTGACAAATGCCATAGAAGCGATGAAGAATGGAAAGACTCCAGGAAAGGACAATGTAACAGTTCAAATGTTGAAGGCTAGTGGTCGAACTCTACATAAAATACTGGCAAAATTGTACTCAAAGATAAAAATGCCTCAAAGAAAAAAAAAATTCCCAGTCTATGGAAAAATGCTGAAGTGATTCTTCTTCATAAGAAAGGAGCAGTTATGTACAAATTTTTCACCCAGATGATATATAAAAGAATATTAAGAACACTGAATGACGCATAACCAAGAGAGCAGGCAGGATTCAGAAGTGGATTCAGTACAATGGACCATATCCAGGTTGTACAACAGACCAGAGAAAGGCACAATGAATACACCATGCCACTGTGCTTGGCTTTTATTAACTATGAAAAGGCATTTGATTCAGTCTCAACGCAGGCCATAATGGATGCATTGCTTAACCAAGGGATATTACAGAGCCTATGTGAACCTACTGAGATCCGTATATGAGGAAGCTACAGCTACAGTTCACATGGATGACTTTGAAGTTGAAATCAACGTAGAACGTGGTGTACGGCAGGGTGACTCAATAACGCCTGTTTTTTTCTCAGCCTGCCTTGAAGAGGTATTTCGTAATCTGAATTGGGAACCGCAGGGAATAAAAATCAATGGTGCATATCTAAGCCATCTTAGATTCGCGGATGATATCGTTCTCCTTTCACAAGACCCAGATGAGCTACAAGAACACATACGAGAGCTGCAAAGGGCGGGAGAACCATTTGATTTGAAAATAAACCTAAAAAAGAGTCAGGTTATGTTTAACAAGTTTGCTGTCAACAGAAGAATTTCTATTTTAGGAAGTTATTTAGAGGTTGTGGACCACTACATATATCTTGGGCAAAGAATTTCAATGGAGGGTGATACCGCCCGGGAGGTAGAACGGCGGGTTAAGTGTGACTGGCAGGCATTTGACCGGCTCAATATAGTATTTAAGAGCAAACTCCCACTTTGTCTGAAGAGAAAGGTTTTTAACCAGTGCGTTCTGCCTGTTTTGACATATGGAAGTGAAACATGGACACTCACATCACAGTCAATTCAGAAGCTTCGGGTTGCACAGAGGGGAATGGAAAGGTGTATGCTTGGCATTACAAAGCGGGACAGAAATACCTGCATATGGATCAGAGAAAAAACGAAGGCATGTGACATCATTGGAAAGGCGAAAGAATTGAAAACAGCGAGACGATGCGACGGATGGACCAAAGCAATTCTGGAATGGATGCCGCTAGATGATAAATCGCGAAGAAGGCCGAAAACACGATGGACGGATGACATCATCAAATATATTGGACCCGAATGGCAGAGGAAAGCTCAGGACCGTGCGAATTGGAAGCATGCTAGGGAGGCCTTCATCCTGCAGAGATCAGAGAACAAACGAAGGTATGTGACTGGAATGAATGGTGAATGAATGAAATTGAAGTGGGAAGGCCATAGTGAGGCGATGCGACGACAGATGGACTAAAGCAATCCTGAAATGGATACCGTTTAATCATAAACCCCCCACAAAGAAGGTCAAAAACACGATGGACGGATGACATCATCAAGTATATTGGACCCGAATGGCAGAGGAAAGCTCACGACTGCGCGAGTCAACAAAATTAGCATGTTTTTCATTATTGTTAATAATAAAGAACTGTTCTCCCTATTCTTTGACGTTTTATTTATTACTATACTCGTAATATGTTTTTCTACAATTTTTTTCAAAAAGGGGGCTATATTTGGCGACTATATCTTATCTGTTAGTGTCAGTAGGAAGGCTCTGGAAATCAAGGTGTTCGCTATTGCTTAGATTTGAGAAGGGTGATAATGGGATTTAACGTCGAAGTATCGATCGGTTTGAGCTGGCTTTCTATACATTGTGTATTTGAGGGTTCCAGAAAGTCGTCTGGTGATGAGGAGATCCAAACCGGTAATTTCCTATCCTGTTCGACTTTCAGGGTGAAGTGTATTTTGGGGTGGATTTCGTTCATTTGTGTTAGAAAGTTATTAAGAAGTTCGTTGCCTTGTGGGCGTATTATAGAGATATAATCTACGTAGCGTTTCCAAAGTTTAGGTTTTAAAGAAGCGTTGGCTAATGCTTTTGTTTCGAAGTTTTCAATATTTGCTATAACGAGTAATAGTGATGATCTTATTGGAGCACCGTCGGTCGGTCTGTAGATCTGCTGGTTGAAAGAATAATATGTGTTTTTTAGACAGTGTTACGTATATATATATATATATATATATATATATATATATATATATATATATATATATATATATATATATATATATATATATATATATATACATATATATTTCCATCCTATATATACATCCCTTTATCGTCAGTGTCAGGAGGTTTCTTCGATTGCCTATAACAATCCAAATATCGACCTTGATCAACGTCGCTTAACTTCAATCATCTAGCACTGAATTTCGACGTAGTTTGCAAACAAATCTAAACCATCCTCCCAACGTAAACTGAATTATAAAACCTTAATTCTTCTGTTTAGAAAGTCAATTTTTTCGAACGCTTTTCTGGGATCATTTTCCGTTAGTCAGCTTTTAATGCAACAGTAATAACGAACAAAATAAATCTTGTATTTTCCAATTAAAATTTTCTTAAACCAGCGCTTTAATTAAAATTTCTTACTGGTTTTAATTTTTTCCTCTGATGCTTCTCCTTTTGTCGTTAACTTTCTTTGTACGGAAGTTTATGTCAAGAAGACAATGAAATCGTTTGTATTTTTTAAAACGATTTTATTACATGAGAACGTTGGTGTTATAATTAAGCATATTGGGTTGCCTGGAAAAGTTCATAAGGATTTTCCTGTAGTTGTTTTTTAACGTTTGTAAACAAAAACCTGCCTTGGATTAGATATGTTTATTTATATATTATTAATTGCTATGAAATTTACTTTGTTTACGTTCCGATTCGCTTTGATTTACGTTCAGTTAGTTAAGTTAATCATCTTTTTTAGTTTCAAAAAAAAGAAGATCACTATTCGAACTAAAAATAAGATTTGTGTCATTAACGGAGAGAGTTTCTGTCGGTTCAGGGGCGGAAATTTTCACCTTGAAGACTAGTATCATTATGGCCGTCCTTCAATCACTGATGTGCAGGAAATGGAGGTCTTAATAGCCGAAAATCCATGAGCCAGTGTCCGTGAAATAACAGATAAGTTAAATAATACCATATCGACTGTTTTTGACCATCTGAAAAAAATGAGTGCAACAGCCAATACGATGTGTCGACCTGCTGGACTTAATCTTGTTCTGATATTTTGCCGAAAAATATACATAACTCCATTTTTAAAGCAGATAGTAAATATTAATAAAAAGTAGTAATAGTAAATATTAACAAAACGAAGAAAATTATGATTTGAATTTCGTAGGATTGGAAAGGATATATACACTTTGGGCTTCCTCGACACAACCAAATTATCAACACCGACCTTAACTATTCCCAATTAAACGGCTGCTTGTACCATATTGTCATACTAACTCTACTTATAGAAGTGGTACTGATAGAATATTTATACCAACTGACATCGAGCACCCCACGCTTTTTTACAATGATACATTAATTTTCTCTTTCATCACTATTCTTATAGTAAAAAATTATTATTTACTTGTTAGTTCGGTTTACCATTAACGGATTTTTTAGTTTTTTTTTAACTATAATTTATTTTAATTTTTTACTTCGATCTACTATGGAAGAGTGTTTTTTTAGTTTTTTAAATAGTTTTTTTAGTATTTATTATCTTGGAATTTCTCGCTCTAAGCCAATAGTATTTTCTATATTTGAGACGAAGCTCAGTTTTTTTCTATTTTATATGCTGTTTCAACCCTATTTTGGCATCAAGACTCATGCTGAGGTACTTCGCATTCAACTCATATGGAACGGTTGGGGGTATTATATATAAAGGGGGCTCTATATATATATAACCACTGCAGGATGAAGGCCTCTTCAGCATGCTTCCAACTCTCGCGATCTTGAGGTCTCCTGTGCCATTCGGGTCCATATACTTAATAATGTCATCAGTCATCCTGTTTTCGGTCTTCTCCGTGGACATTTGCGATCAACCGGTATCCAATCCAAGACCGCCCTGATCCATCTTTCGTCCCATCACCTCACCACATGACCTTCCCACTCCCATTTCAATTGCTTTATTCTTCCATTGATGTCAGTCACTTTCATTTGTTCTCTGATCCATGTGCAGGTCTTTCTATCCCATCTAGTAATGCCAAGCATACATCTTTCCATTCCCCTCTGTGCCACCCGAAGTTTTTGAATTGATTGCGATATATATATATATATATATATATATATATATATATATATATATATATATATATATATATATATATATATATTCATCATCATCATCAGCCCGTGTCGATCCACTGCAGGATAAAGCCCTCTCTTCAGCATGTTTCCAACTTTCACGGTCCTGGGTTTTCTCTGTCACTCTTGTCCAATATACTTAACGATGTCATCCACCCATCGTGTTTTCAGTCTTCTTCGCGGACGTTTGCTATCAAGCGGTATCCACTCCAGGATTGTCTTGGTCTATCTGTCATCCCATCGCCTCGCTATAGAGCCTGCCCATCTCCATTTCAATTGCTTTACTCTTCCAATGATGTCACAGACTTTCGTTTGTTCCCTGATCCATGGGCAGGATGGATTTTTTTCTCATTTTGTTTTCTTTTTCTGTCTCGTCTTGTAATGCCAGGCATACATATTTCCGTTCCCTTCTGGGCTACCCGAAGTTTTTGAATTGATTACGATGTGAGTGTCCAGGTTTCACTTCCGTATGTCGTAACGGGTAGAAGCTCTGATAGAAGACTTTTATTTTCAGGCAAAATGGGATTCCGCTCTTAAACACAATGTTGAGCTTGCCAAATACCTGCCAGCCACATTTAACACGCCGTTCCACCTCCCGGGCGGCATTCCCCTCCATTGAAATCCTCTGCCCAAGATTTATAAAGCTATCGACAATCTCCAATTTCCTTCCTAAAACTGAAATTCTTCTGTCTTGAGCGAAATTATTAAACATTATCTGACTCTTTTTCAGGTTTATTTTGAAGCCAAATGGTTCGACAGCCCTTTGCAGTTCTTGTATGCGTCTTTGCAGCTCTTCGTTGAATCGGTGCGTGCCCTCTCTGATACGTTTCGTTATAGTTTTGCTGAGCTCAGTGTACTCGACCCTGCCAAAAGGACTACCTGTATTTCCTATTGCCCGTCGTTTCTTCATTAAGTCAATGGTCTCACTGGAGATTTTTGTCTGTTTGAGACATTTTTGTTCTGGTGCTATTGAACCAGCCGTTTGAAGCACATTGTTGGCGATTTCTTCATATTGAACTGATAGTTCCACTTCTTCCGGATCTTGTAACACAGCAAACCGGTTTGACAAAGCAATCTCAAAATCACTTCCTCTCTCCAGCAGTTTCACAGAATCCACTTTGCCCTTCTTTGATCTTACCATTCTTTCGCTTTCTCTTCGACAATTAATCCTAACTTTTGCTCGTACCATTCGGTGGTCACTACCAACATTAAAATTGTTAAGGACAGTACAATTGGTAAATATTGTTTTATCGTTGGTCATGATGTAGTCAATTTCATTTGTAAGCCCAGATGTACTTTTCCATGTCCATTTTCTGGTGATATTTTTCTTATAGATCGAATTAATAATATATAGTTCTTGTCCTTCAGCAAAATCAACCGATCTGTCGCCCCTATTGTCTCGCTCATCAGTTCCATATGGGCCAGTTGCATTTTCGTCAGTTGTTTTTGTTCCAATTCTGGCATTAAAATCACCTATCAGTATTTTGTATCTACATTTCTCTTTGTATAAAAACTGGGCTGCATCATCATAAAATTGCTCAATTTCCTCATCCCTATGGCTTACAATTGGTGCATAAGCTTGGACGACTTGAAGCTTAAACTTTTTATTCAGCTGAATGACGCATTGGACTAGTCGGTTAGATGTTCTTTTAAATTTTACTACACTGTGCTTCAGCTTTTGATTGATGAGGAATCCAATTCCGCCACATCGGCCATTTTCCGTACCTCAAGTGTAAAGTACGTGTCCAGTTGGTTCCAGTTTGATTAACTCTTCGCACTTTCTTCGTGTTTCACAGAACCCAATAATATCCCAATGTATGTTGTCAAGTTCGATTAACAGTTCTTGCAATCGGGTCTCCGTTGTCACAGTCCGCATATTTAGCGTTGCAATGTTAAAATTCCAATGGCAGCCTGATCTAACCCGGTGATTCTTAGCACCCTCTGTCTTGGGGCAGGTCTTTCAGCTGCCGTAGGTAGTTGCCCCTTGGCCTCCGGGGAATGAGGGCCGTGTTTGAGGTTGTACTGCCATATTGAAACATATTGAAATACCATGTTGAAGGTATGGACCGTAATCTGCCACGCTGGTCCAATGCGACCTCTGCCTTGACCCGTCCGCCAGGGGTGGCCATCTCAGGATCATACGAGTCCAGACGGCATAGCTCAAAACTTCATTGCCCTACTCAAACCCCTTTACCACGTCAAGGTCTGATCGACAAAGGGATATGTATTTCTTAAAAAATTAATTCCATTGTTCAATAAAATTCAATTCTTGATTTCGTTGAGCTTGATTTTCGATTATTTGGTCCACTGTTAATAGAGTAGTATCAGGGCCGCCAAGGAGAGGTGAGTGGCACCCGAGCAAGCCGACCGACATTAATCTTGATACTACCATACCCCATAAACATTAAATGTAACATATGATTCTAGACTAATAAATAAATAATTGAAAACAAAATTATATTGCTTTTTTTTGGTTGACAAGGGGGGTGCAGGCTGATTTTCGCACGCTTCCTTAAGGAAGTCCCACTCTTATTTCTTTCAAGTCAGAATATTCGTCTTTTTGTTTTATTCTCAAGAGTTTGTCCGATATATATGATGTCCAGTATCTCTACATATTCTTTAGGCAGCATTTTGTTTAATTTGAATATCAGGTATTCATGCCACACTTTATCAAAAGCCTGGGCCATGCCTAGGAAGACTGCAGAGCATCTCTGCTTTTCATCCAGTGCACGTTCTATTATCTCGGTGAGGCAGTGAACTTGATCAATGGTTGAATGTTTAGATCTGAAGCCAAATTGATAATCTGGTATAAGCTTATTGTGTTCTGTGAATGTTTTCAACCGTTTTAACAGCAGCTTTTCAAATAACTTTGAAATAATTGTCAACAATGAAATAGGCCTATAAGATTTAACATTGTTGGGTGATTTGCCTGGCTTTGGTATCATGATTATTTCGGCTACTTTCTAGCTCGCGGAGATATGTCTCAGTCGGAAGGGTGCATTGAATAGGTGAGCAGAATATGGCTTTTCTGGGCAACTGTTTTAATATTTCACCTGTGATTAAAGCAATCCCAGATGTTTTTTTGGAATTTAAATTGGCCTTCATTTCTTTACTTACTTCTTTTGGGGTAACTTAAGTTATATTTTCAGTTCTTAGATTGTCTATTGATTCCAATCTAGTAACTTAATTCAGTTTGTTAGGAGTAAATACTTTCGCTTTTTGTTTATTGTCACGTGTTCATGGTCCCATCTCTTTTCTGATTGGTGGGATTCAGGTTATAGATCTTTTGATCTTTTGGTCCGTTTCCTCATCCGTCACTAGATTTTGAAAGTATATATTGACCGATTCTTCCTTGATTTTTTGTATTTTCCTGCTAAGTCTTTGGATTAAGTTATTTAAAATATTTTTGTCAGCTGGGTCTCTCAACTGATGCCATTTTTTTTAGCTGTTCCTTTTTCTTTAACAATTTCTCTCATTTCTACAGGATAATTAACTCGTTTAGTTACATGAGTAGTATGATAACGGCGATAGTATGATAATTACTTCGACCCACAGTGCCCTCTTTAGATAATGTTATACGACATTAACTCAAGAAAGCACTGTGTATCGAAACAACTCATACTCAATACTACTATTGAAACTTCGGCGTGAACCACTAAATTCGAAAAGATTTACTACTAAACACCAAATCACGAATTTAAACTTCTTATCGGACTTTTCTCTAATCATATTAGCATTATCAGGAGATAATTTAATCTAAACATAGTTAGCGAAATGCGCGTTAAGATGTTTAAAGTAGTGACTTGATGTTTAGTGGTAAATCTCTTCGAGTCATACTATTTTCTAATATAACGGGACTATAAGTTAGACCTAAATCATAGTTCTTTCATTAAAAATGAATTTACATCGGGTATCGACTACCCCAGTTAAATATTTAAAATAATTCGTAAGCACTTATCGTATTTCATTCTATTCAGCAACAGAGAATCAAAATTGGTATTAGCAACATTGCATGTGACAAAAAACTAAAGCAAAATAAATACAATTATTACTTAAGACAATGAAAGTCAAATCTGAGGAAAGCAAAGCGAAATTTTTATTTGCCCCATAAAAATAAAAACGTTTCGAATCCGCATCAATGCAGCAATAGTTCCTAAATGGAAAAATTCCTTGCCCTATCTTAATGGGGAGGTTATCTTATCATTTGTCCATTCCGCAAGCACAAAAAAGAAACGGCCAGAAAAGTTTTCGACGTTATACGTGCAAAGGCACAGTCTGCTGTTGAGCATCAGTTCGCTCAATCGAGAAATCGTTTATACACAGCGAGACCTCAGGGGACTTTTCTGACATTTTTATTGTCCCCAAACCTGACTTTTCCTATTATGGAACCTTTTTTTCGTCGGGTCTAGATGCCAGATTCGGAAATTTTCGTCTTTTGTGGGGTTTTTCTTGCACATATTATTGGTGTTCATTGAAAATTTCGAATTTCTAAGAGAATTAATTAGTTAATTATATTAATTGTTATAAAAATTATTAATAATTGTTTGGAAATCGGAAAGTTTGTTTTATAGGCTTAAAATAATTATATGTAATAACAAAACTGTTCAACATACACTAAAAATTGTAAACATATTTTTTCTATCACCTATAGATTTTTCGTAATACGCAAATTCATATTTTGCAATATGAATTACATATTTTTATCAACTCACGAAAAAAATTTTTGGCCCGTAAGTTGGGACAGCTATACAAAGGCACAAAAGGGTTCAAAAAGTCAAAGAACAACGCCAGATTTTCAACATTTAAAGTCGATTTATTTATTTAAAAAGCCATGAAAAACAGAATACAGAAAATCAAATACATACTAGTCTTCGTCAGAGTCGCAATTTTGGCAGGTACAGTAGCTGCGACTCATATTTATACCCTTCATATGAAATGGTCGCTAGCACCTGTTACATTCAACAGAATTGTTGCGAGTTAATTTGACTGGCAAATTGGTCATGCAAATCATAAAAAAATCAACATGCCACGATGGCGACGATTGTTTTCGTCCTGGTTTGGCAGTCTTCGCACTGGTTTTGTTTCGCTTTTTGGCTGGTGTTTCCTTTGTTGATTGTCGTCGCTTATTTACACTGTCTTCCTTATTCTTTCGCTTTTCTTTGAGCATGGCAACATGTTCTGGTGAAGTAACAATGATGCTTTTCATTGGCTTAAGCCCTTGGTCGGACTTCTTCAAAGGTTTTGCTGATCTAACTGGTCCAACTCTAGACAAGACTGAGGAAAGACTTGACGAACGTGACAATCATTGTTGTGTTGCACTTGATGTTGATGGCTCTTCACTTTCATGTACAGCAACATCCATTAAAATAATGCGTCGCTGCTCTTCTTATCAACTGTCTCAACTGTCCCAACTTACGTACATCGTGGTCATTTTGAAATGACATGAATGTTTTTTCCCTATGTAAAATATGTTAAACATTCATTCAGGACTATAAAAAATACAGAAAACTATAGTTCAAATGTTATATCCACGTTTTTCTACCGATAAAAAATGCACTTTTCTCTATTATGGAAAATTTTTAAAAAATCACATATTTGTTGGTTTTCTTCGGCTCATAAACAAAGAACATAAACTAGTAAGTCTTACTCCTATGAAAAGTTTGCTCGTAATGAATAAACAACTAACAGACAATGAATAAACAACTAACAAACAGACAGTAAAAACATTGGTGTCGATAACCGAAAAAATTGGGAAATTGTACTGTCCCAACCTACAGGAATTGTCCTAATCTACGGACGTCTCCCTTAAATAAAACGAAATAGTGTGAAAAATGTTACATTGATATTATGTACAGTTTTGATATCCTACATAATCATCAACACTGTAGGGCTCCAAATGTAATAAAAAATTGAACAAGCATTTTTTCAGTTTTTCAGTGTCCTTGACATTGGTTTATAAAATTCATAATTTTTTTATCACACAAATATAGCCTGTTTAATTTAAATAGTACTATGGCCACCTAATAAGAATATATTAATAAAATAAATTAACACGTCAGGTTTCTTTGTGACATTTAAATATATATTTTTATAAAATATGTACGAAAATACACTTACACTTACATACAATTATCCACTTATACACAATATTTATGATTTTTGCGAGCACTTAGCTTCCGGTAGATCCCTTTTCAATCCCCAGCAGTAATCGGCTAACATTCTAGAACTCAATTTCCCTTTATATCGCATCTTTATAAAGGAAATATCCTGGTGAAATCCCTCGCCGTGTTCGTCACTCACAGTACCCAGGTTTTCTGGGAAAAAATCCCCAAAGCTTTGTATGATATCAAAAGTTCATTAATTATATATTTAAAACTATTAATTTAAATTAATTTAACTTGCACTGGGAGAAAATAGATTGTAGCCGTTTAATCCAAATCCCAAAAGATCAGCCTGTTTTTTAGATAAATGTAAATCACGTACCAAAGCATTTAAGTCACCTTGTGCCAATAAGTGTGGTTCTTTTAAAGTACTTGGTTCATAAATTGGGTCACACTCTGTCTAAGTTATCGTCTTGACTAGCAACAGCTTCTTGGGTTTCTAATGGATTTGGAGATGTTGGCACAGGCAATTCGGCACTACGTGGGATTGGTCTTTTTGCAGATGACAGGTCTGGATAATTTATAATGTGTTTCGACTTAGTTGTGATGCCCTTTATAACACTCAAACAAAAAGAACAATCACTTACGTGATCTGTTGGTTCCGTCCAAATCATTGGCACAGGAAAGGGATCCCTCTAGCTCAACCCAACAAAAGTTTCACACATGTTACACAGCAAATATGTGGGATCCAGGATTTATCTTCATGGTGCACAGGAAAACCAAAATAACCCAAATAATGTTGGGTTACTAATGGTGTAAAATTTCGACGTTGAGAGGTAAAAGATAATTCACCACACACATAACAAAAGTTATCCGGGTGATTTGACCAGATTTTATTTTATTATTATTTTCACTATTATTTCTCATTTATTATTCAATCACTATTTGTTTATCATAATTTTCTGTTTCACGAACGCTAGATAAGATCCCTTACACTTTAACTATGTGTGTTTAATGTTGAACAGTTTCATCTTTATTATATTTTTTCTTTTTTTTTGGAGTTTTTCGCCACGATCTAAAAATCAAAAATATCTGTTGTTATGTAAATAAAACAATCACTAGGATGGAAACAAATTTCTTAGTGATACTTTTTCAATAATTAATTTGCCTAACGAACACAAATCTAAAAAGAACAACATTTTCTTAAATAAATACAAACTTTTAAATGTTAACGTTTCAGGAAGTATTTTCTTTCCGTATTCAAAATGAATAAAAAAACCGAAAAGTTAACAATCAAAAGTTTGTATTTATTTTACACTATTTTTATATTTTTAAAATTTTGTTCGTTAGGCAAATTTATTACAGAAAAAGAATCACTGAGAAATTTGTCTCCCATTTTTACCCAGTGATTCTTTTATTTACACAAGAACAGATATTTTTAATATTCTCGAGTTTTAGATCGTGACGAAAGACCCTAAAAAATATATATGGATACGCCACCACTATTTAGTTATCTTTATTATGCCTAGTTAAATAGAGTAGTTGTAAGCATCACATTTAAATTTCTTTTTTTGTGTTATAATTATTTATTTTTTACATGTCCCTGAACTTGTGCTTGGGATTATTAAATAATTTTTACAGTTAACTGAGTCTTTTTGGAGTAGGTAGACCTTCCTCCCAGTTTAAGGATTTTTTTTTTGATACCGATAGATTTAAGAGCTGCATGGCGCCCTCAGCGGGTGTGTCGACGAGATCCATACGTGACCCATGACCCAACTACCTCCGGCGAACGCCTGCCATAACCGTAATCCAAGTAAGTAAAAAAGGGGTTACAGTATGCTCCCTGCTGTGTGAGTTTTCGCTTATATAATGTAATTTCCATAAAAATATGCATTCCGTAAATAATATCAAAACGCTCTGACGCTCTTGTTGGGCAATCCATAATATCTTATAATTTTATATATCATTTATTTCTCGTACAACTATGACAACAGCATGAAAATACTCGAAATAATATTCAACTTTGATCGATGAATGACTATAAATCACCGCGAAACCAAACCAAATATTACCTTTTTTTGCCGAAGAAAAAAAAAGAGGAAACTTTCCTTTTTCGAATGAGTTTTCTTTGAATCTCTAACTGGAAAAGAAATCCAATTCCGATTTTCTTTTTTTTATTATTTTGCCGAGAGGAAAATGATGGAATTGATTGATCGGTAGGTAAAAGAGTAGACAAGATAGTTAATAATGTTGGTTGTAAATTAAATGAGCTATTTAGACATGGCAAATAAATCTGTTCGTTGTATTTTTCGGCGTGGATGTATGTTATTTTTTAACTAACCCTTGCGTTAGTGTATGTTTGGCTCAATTTAGTATTTTGCAAGTCTATTAATATTATTTCTCTTTTGTTAATTAAGTAACGAATCATACAGTTGCATAATAATTTTAAAAATCAAGTTTTATGATAAGGTCAAGCAGTTGGGTTTTATTATACCACGTTTTCGGGAGAAAGTATTGTTTATGCCGCCTTGAATGAGATTCCGTCCTTTTAATGCGGATGGTAGAAGCTCTGTTCTGTGATTTTAGATACTTTCCCGACCAAATCCATGAAAAAATCGTGAAATCAGATGGGGCTCTGTTGAACATCCTCGTTCACTTGAAGAATCAACGGATCCAGATTCCTCTTAATTTAGAGTTTCCTTAATGTTTTTTAAAATAGTGAGTTTATTGCTATGTTCGACGGGTGGTAAAGATGATTTCTAAGGTCAAGTCAGGAAACTGTACAGTATGATTAAACTTTGACTCAAAACCTACTAAATTATTGAAATAAAAATTACTATTTGTGGGGAGCCACGTTAGCTGTGGTGTCTAAGGTGTCAGCTTTACGTTACGGCAGTTAATGTGGAGCGGGTTCGAATCCCGTACTAGGCAAAAAAGTTTTTCTAAAATTCTTGTGAATGTTTCTAGGCAAAAGTGTAAAATCTGACAAGGAATTACCCCTCAGTCACGCCAGTTCAAGGCTGGGTAAGGCCGGATGCCTTCTGAGAGGTTTTCTACGTTGGTCACTCGCCAGTCGGTAGGCTTCTCGAGATAATTTCGGTTAAGCACAAAACCAAAGGTTGATAGCCCGAGGGGGGTGCTGACCGGGGTTTTCGGTAGCTGATGACCGTGGTTCGGAACCCACATTAAGCTGTAGGTCCAATCGCTAAATAGCCTTCTCAGTTTCCGATGCGTCTCTAACCACAAAACTTTACTTCACAATTTGTGGCATGATGTTTCAACCAGCCTGTTAACAATCTTAAATATGTTTTACAACATATATGAGGGACCCATGTCATGACTTGGTCTCTAACAGAAAAAATATTTTGTAGCATAAAAAAAATTGCTTAAAAAAAATGGTTAAAATTGTTATTGTAAAAAAAAAGAATGAAGATACACAATTCAACAGTAAAATCAATGTTGCTGCAAGATTCCGAAACATAGATTGTTACAATGGCTACAGTAATCACAAGAAAACTCCTAAAACTTACAAATCATACTCATACTCAGCATGATACTCCCCTGTAATACTCTGGCTTTCGCTTTCCCACCATATGTCGACAAATATCGGTAGAGTATCTGCCTTTTTTATTTACACGACTTTAAATATTTCAAAATTTATCATCTCAATTCATAGTTTATAATATTGAATACAACGGCAATATTAATAAAATATTAAAACGATTATTAAAAATATTCCACCCAACTGGCTGAAATGCTTCAGATTACAAAAATGCAAACTTTATAAACAAATAAAATAAAATCCAAACGCAATATTTCAAAAATGTATGTCAAAATACAATACTTCGACGTTCCGAACAAACCTACGTCGTCTACATTATCACTGCACATCAAATCAACTCAATAAATCAACTAGCATATAGTCAAATATGTCAGTATTACGGACGAAAAGCGTCATTTATCGTTTCGTTTGAAATATCCACATGCGAATTATAAAAAAGCACTGTAGTTTCGGTTTTATACGTAAATATACAGTATGTCGGAAAAATAACGGTTTTTTTAATTTAAAGAAAACTACTACTGCCATCTATTAAAACATTATATAATGCTGTATATCGCATCTATAAAACGAGACTGCCATCATTAGAATCGATCAACGGATTGTCAAGTTCTAGAGCTTAATATGACGGTAGGTTTGGTCACCTTGTTGCAAAAATACGATGAAAGATAGAGCTAATATAAAATCTTGTTTCAAGCTCGATAAAACTTTTGCTTAAATATCTAAATTGATGAAAAAAGTTTATGATGGTGATTGTTTATCCCGTACACGTATCTTCGAGTGGTATAAGCAATTCCAGGATGATCCTGATGTTTTGAAGGACGACCCAAACGCCAAAAATCGCGATGACTTGGTGAAAAAAGTACGAGAAATGATCGTCTACGACAGAGGTGACCAACCCGCGACACGACGGAGTTTTAACAGTTTCACGCTAAGACTTATTAAACAATCTAAAAATTTGAAAAAATAATAATGTCGCCTTCAGGAACTTCAGGATCCCCACAATCCGTAAAAACCCTACTCATAAGCTACTGAATACAACTGCGCCGGAAAGCGGCATTGCTTTGGCGCTGCTTGTGTCTTGCTATGGTTGTCCGTTGTCGAGCGAGAGCGAGTGCGACACACTGGTTGTCTAGCTCAGTTTATTTTAAACTGCCGAGCAAGATGTCTTTTTTAAACTGTTTTTAGATTTCGGAGTTATATTTTCACTATGTCAATGAATAAACCTTCCACATAGAAAAGAAAATATGAAGAGGATATTGCAATTAATGATTTTGAAACTGTCTGGGAAGAACAATGTTTGTTTATGCATCAAAATACTTTTGTTTGATATGTGGAATTTGTGTAGCAGTGCCGAAACAATTTAACGTAAACCGACATTTCAAACAACTGCATAGTGATTTCCACAGCAAAAATCCTGTCGGATTACACTTATGAACGGAATTTATCAACAAAAAAAAAGAAATCTTTAACCGGCCTAAAATGCTAAAATGTCGGTGATATAAATGTTAAAAATATGGTTGATAAAATAGCTTTGTCTAGAAATAGCGTCATACGTCATATAGATAACATGGACCAGGATGTTCACATACAAATTGACTCTGAACTACATTATTGCAAATATTTTTCATTAACTTTGAATGAAAGCTTTGACATCACAGACAATGAGCAGCTAAGCATATATGTGCGTTACACGAACAATAATTTTGATTTTGTGGAAAAACTTTTTAATTTGCGTCCACTAGTTTTAACTACAGGTGAGGACATTTTTAATGAGCTAAAAAATGTAATTGAGGTTAACAAAGTAGAGTGAACAAAAATAGATAGTGTTTGCACAGATAGACCGCTTTGCATGCTTGGCAGGATAAAAGATTTTCTTACATTGCTTAAAAATTATTTGAGAATAATCATCCATCAAAAAGCTCGTTGTGCCAAGGACTTAAACCCGTCTTCTGTTGTTGACCCTGAGCTCGCTGTATCAATAAAATGCGAGCTCGAGCTCTAAATCAACGACGATTTCGTGAGCTTTTCCCGAAAGAAACGGAAGAGGATGGTGAGTTACTTCTTCATTGTAGTTGGTGATGGCTTTCCAAAGGAGTGCACTCGCGAAGATTTTGGAATTTGAGGGAGTGTGTTTTAAAACATCTGGAAGAAAACAAACTGTGCAGTGAATGGTTGCTACTCAAGAATGAAGATTGGCTATTTTTGGATACATTCAAATAATTTAAATTTAAGGTTACAGAGAAAAGATTGAATTTTTCATGCCCTAATTGGTCATATATATTATTTTGTGAACAAACTTTTGCTTTTTTGTCTCGATTTTGGAAAAAAAAGATTAACTCATTTCACATTATTGCAAGAACTAAGGCAATAGTGCTCCAAACTATGTTAAATTTAAAAATGTATTTTAATATAATTATAAATATATTAGTTAGATTTATATCCATTTTGCAGAATTCATTCGGTGCTAGATTTGATAATTTTTAAGATGATAACAATACTGATCTTTTTACAAATCCTTTTTCAATTTCTCTGCAAGACGTTAATTGCCCCCCCCCCCCTGAAATCCAGATCGAAATTATTGACCTACAGAACCATACTATACTGAAAAGCAAATATAAGGTACTTATTTCAACTGCATGTGATCTAAATTATATTGAATGTTGGAACTTTGCACCAACAAACAATTTTCCAAATTTACACGATCTGGTTGTCAGATATTGTTGTAGGTTTGGGTCAATATATGTTTGTGAACAAATGTTTTTTGTTATGAACATAATAATATCAAAATATCGTTCAAGATTAACTGATATGCACCTAAACACCTAATTTTGTTAGCATATTCAAGAACTATTCCTAATATAGACGACTTGGTAAAAAAAACTACAAATTCATAAGTCATATTAATTAAGTACTGGCTCTTTAATAATTATTTAGAACTAAATGTCTAGTTATTTATTTTTATTTTATACATAACCTAACTGACTGAATATTTAAAAATGTTTATTATCAATAAAACCTAAGTTTGTACTTTTGTCTTATTTATTATGTTACTAGCTGCCCGGACAGACTTCGTTGTCAAAAGTCAATAGTAAAAATGAAATAAGTATTCCCGAGTGATCACGTTATTTATGTCTCAACAATTTTTCTGTGTCTCAACAAGTTTTCTATTTCGTAGACTGCAATACTTTATAAACTTGATGATATTCATTCTAATGCTTTATGGTATACAATATTTTTTGTTCGGTTACTTGGCGCGTAAACAAATAAAGCTGACGGTTTCCCAACGTGAGAGCAGGCAACTTACATCTGTCCATGAGAGAAGCATGGGTTTTCAAGATTAACGCCGCAAATACTTAAAGACTGACCCTGTGATTTATTTATGGTCATTGCGAAAGCAAGCCGCACTGGAAATTGCAGTCGTTTAAATTCAAATGGTACGTCAGTTGGTATCATTGGGATGCGGTGTATCAACACTTCTTCTCCCTTATATTTTCCATTTAGAATTTTTGCTGCGATTACATTGTTAACTAAATTTTTCACTGATAGCCGTGTGCCGTTACAAAGACGCGATGGGTTAATATTTCGTAACATTACCGATCCCACTTTCAATTGAAGATTATGGGGTGGCAATCCTGGCAAATCCAATGAGTTTATAAATTCTGGTGGATAGTTGACGACATCATCTTGATTAGTTGCGCAATCAACGGATTCTTTTCGCTCAACCAAAAGTGATCTTTGTAATTTTGAGCGACGTTTGGAAACACCTTTTGTATGACAAAAATCGACAGGAAATATAATGCAGTCAGTCGAATCATCAATAGGGATTTTGCCATTACCAAGGTCAATGAGTTGTTTAGAAAATATTTCTCCAGATCGATCATTTTGCAATTCAACACGCATATTCTTACATAAATTTATTATCTTGACGTATTTCCACGAAATGGATCACTTTAAACATGCATTGAGTTCATCCGCTGACGTTGACCGTGGAATCACTGGTAATGTTTGACGGAAATCTCCTGCTAATAAAATCATCACTTCACCAAATCGATTTTGATTGTTTCGCAGATCTTTCATAGCTCTGTCTAATGCCTCCAAAGACTTTTTATGTGCCATCGTACATTCATCCCTCACTATCAACTTACATTGCTGCAAAACCTTTTGAAGAAATTACAGCATCACTTAAGGTTTGATCCCAATCGGAATTATTTTCTAACAGTTGCAAACGCAACGTAATGTTGGAATGATGTTGGGCCCCGAACATTGACTAACAGTAATCGCAAATAGAAACACTCATTATTGCTTGGCTGGACTGAATAAATTCGACCAATGGCATCAGTTGAATATACATTGCGGTAGCCTGGAACTGGATTTCCTTGATTCCGTCGTTGAAATTTTTTTGAGGATTGATTCGAAGTATAATATATTGGCATTTCTGAGTATAGCAGTGTTCGGGCAAAATCATCATTCTGACACATATCAAAAAAACTGGTCAAGGTTGTAGATGGTGGTTAAATAACTCGTTGTAGTACATTATGTGCAGTAAAATATACTCTTTGGCCATTTTCTAAGTGGACTGCTAAGTAAACTATAGTGGGGTATCTTTCATGAATGGGAAAAGAAAAAATGCGCCAAATTGCTTCATTTCTGCTAACATAACAGCCTATTTGGTATTGGTTAACTACATCAATGGAATTCTCAGCACTAACTCCAATCACAGCCATATCACTTCCTTTTGTTACATATTTGCAAATTTATTTCACAGATTTGACGGAATAGCATATTTGTTTTGTTTAGATTGACGTACAGGGCCGTCGCTGTTCGTGAATTTTTGGCGAAAAAACAATTATGTGTGCTTCAACATCCTCCGTATTCGCTTGATTTATCTCCGCGTGACTATTTCCTGTTCCCGAAACTTAAACTAGCCATGAAATGAACGTTTTATGACAGTATTACATAAGTCCAAGAGTGTCCGACATAAAAAAAATATATGCTAGCGTTGGTTGAACGTAACCAATTGTGCATTCATGCTGAAGGGATTTATTTTGAATAAAAAGAAATACCTGTGGCAAAATTATTGTTTTTTTTTTATTTAAACATATCCGTTATTTTTCCGACATACTGTGTAGTAATACCGTTTAAGCTAGTGAGAATATAGTGTTTGAAATTAGCATAGAAATGGGAAAGGAAACTGTATGGAATCGTTCAGAAAATCTCTTAAAACAAAAATACAGTTAGTGGGATATTCGCACTGAATAGTATTATTTTTTAAAATAAAAGGACGCTGGAATAGACATTTAACAAGTTTTATATGCAGATTGGTCTGAAAAATGTAATGTTCGTGAAACAAAGCTCTAACATTACAGAGACTATTAATGTTGCTACCGAAATCATAACAATTTAAAGTTTATACACATCTGAAAACAATCAAATATATATATATATATATATATATATATATATATATATATATATATATATATATATATATATATATATATATATATATATTTCTTGAATTTATTTACTTTATTACCTTCAACATAATCCCATCTTACTGTAATATACAGCTCAACCAACATAGATCGCTCTCAGAGGTTTGAATACGCAGTAGTCTAACGCCCGAGAGCTCATTCGAAACAGTGCATTCGTGACGTTAACATCGCTTAAGTACTGTACATTAGAGGAACTCTCCGTTCTCTGTCTCTGTTAGGCAGTGTCCCTCTCACTCTTTTTTTTGGCGCATCTAGGAGGCCAAGCTATTGGTTAAGCTTTACTCATTCCCACATTATTTCCAGTCTATGAAAGAGTTTTTATACTAGATTTCTTGAATTTATTTCAAATCAGCCAGAGAACTCGTCTGTAGACTCAAAACGGGGTCAACAAAATAATTTCTTCAATTAAAGGATCAGGAAAAAGTCACACGGTACCACATCTGGTAAATATGATGTTTAAGAAACCGTATTTGTTTGAATTTTAGCGAAAAATTGACGAATAATGCGATGTGCGATGAGATGTTATCGTAATACAAAAACCTTGTATTGTTTTGTCACAAATCGATATTTAGACTGATAACGCAGAAATATTATTCTTTATTAATTGTTTTAAGTTGAAACGAATTTACGACCAATATCACCATAATCAAAGAATAAAATTAATGACTTTTACTTTTGACCAATTTTGACGTGTTTTTTTCGGCTTTGATTCATTTTTAGCACAGTATCCGGTGGTTGAACTGTTTCTAGGACATAGGCACAGTAATTATGGATTTTAGAATGTCATCGTTCCAAGAAAGCACTTCAACACGACTTCACACTTTTTCAAAAAAACAGTGATTTGGGACAGTGTATGGACAAAAGGTAATGTTTTCTTGATTGACTGGCCTTGAAGGCGTTCCTAAACAAAGTTTCAGAACAAAGTTTCTTTAACGCTTCTTTACCATCATTAAATCCCTTGAACAGCTAGTCCAAAAACTCAGACTCTTCAGAGAATAAAACAGTAGCCCAGTCGGACCTACCTCAGCTTTGCCTCTTGTTCGACCCGCTGAAGCCTATTGATGTGATTTCCTATGGATGACACAAACACACTCATAATAGGTTTATGATTATGAAGTCTGGCCTCATGGAGTCTATTCATGACACTTGAGATATCCCACCAATTGATGTACGATATGCAACCGATTTACTAATTGCGTTGCTGCAACAGTGTAGTCCCGTAAAGCTTAATAAGAGCTTCTTACGTGACATGAAACTTTAGCCTTTCTTGAAACCTTAGCCAAAAACGATTAATTAAACCACTGTGGACGCCAAGGGCTAGCAACTCTACTTTGTCTCATGCTCTCTGCAATCATTCTCACTACACGTAATTAAATGTCACGATCTAATATGATCTCTCTCTATTATTAACAATTGCAAAACCAAACAAATATCTATGCACATACCGAATATAAACAAAAAAGCAGCAGTATAATTTCTTCTTCTAGTTCTTCTTCTTCTTCTTCTTCTTCCCCTTCTTCTTCTTCCCCTTCTTCTTCTTCCCCTTCTTCTTCATCTTCTTATCGCGTCGTCTTCAAACAAAGGTTGACTCCCATCATTGCTATATTTACTTTGCTTACAGTTTTCTGGTTCGATCTATAGTTGAACCATTTTCTCACATTTTGCAGCCATCACATTTTTGGTCTTCCCACGCTTCCTCCTTCCTCTCCCTTCTATATTTCCCTGTAAAATCACTTCCAAGAGTATATAACATTTTATGTGCATTTATTGTTGTTATTAGTACAATTTCGAGAGATATTATACGTAAGTCCTCTTTACTTGTGATTTTCTCTACCCAAAATATTTCTAGTATTTTTCTGAATAGCTACATTTTAAAAGCTTCGAAAGTGTTGATCATGTATTTATTAAGAGTGGAAGCTTTTATACCGTAAAGAAGAACCGAGTATACGTAACAGCGAATCATTCGGATTTTCAATTCATTTTCTGTTTTCTACAGCAGAAGAAAGATTTCATCTTTTTAAATATGTTCCTTGCTGTTTCTATTCTTGTTTGTATTTCTTCGGTATTATCATTCTTTGAGCTAACACAAGTTCCTAAATACTTGTACCTATCCAATCGCTCAATATTACTGTTGTTTATTCTTAACTATTTGTTATTTCTGGGTGATTTCGTGAGACAGATGTATTTTAACATTGTTTTAAAGATATTTATATAGTTCGAATAATACAAATGCATCCAAAAATATTAGTTAAAAAGGTGATCTGGAAAAAGTAGAAAAAGGAAAACATATAAAACCAGAAAAAACCTGGTCAGAGACAATAAAAGGAAATCAATAAAAGAAATAGGAATATGGCACAGAATCGGAACAAATTGGCCAGTGGTCTAACATTTCTTAATGACCGTAAGTAACTCCGGTTGTTTTTAGGGGCGTGTCACGAAAAACAGCACTTTTTAAAAATTGCTATTTCTAGTGGCGCCATCTTTTGGCGGGGTGCGGGGTTAGCGTTCAAAAGGTGCATTCTTCACTGTCGTTGTGACAAAATTTCATGACATTCGGATCATTAGAAGCCGCGTTATCGCTAAGTGTCAGCGTATTTAAACCATCGGTCGAAAAATGAACATCGAACAAAGAACGAATATTAAGTTTTGTTTTTAACTTGGTAAAATATTCACCAAAGCGTTTCAATTAATAAAACAAATGTATGGGGAGGATTGTTTATCCGGTGGCAGAGTCCACGAGTGGTTTAAACGATTCAAAGAAGGTCGTGAGGACTTTCTGGTTCGAAAAATTCTGCGGTTATTCAAA
This sequence comes from Cosmopolites sordidus, assembly GCA_031761425.1. NCBI lineage: Eukaryota > Metazoa > Arthropoda > Insecta > Coleoptera > Curculionidae > Cosmopolites > Cosmopolites sordidus. The sequence goes on along the minus strand of JARFXV010000478.1, from coordinate 220,813 downwards.
GTAACATTGAAATTGTGCGTGAATTTATAAAAAATCAGGCAAAATCTTCGTTACGATACATGATTGAATTGAACAAGTCCAAAGGTTCAAGTCATCGCATTTTGACTGATCATTTGGAACTTCGGATGGTTTATGCATGCTTTATTCCACATAAATTGCTCTACCAAAAATTGCTCCGAATCCAACATTGCAAGGATTTGATTAAAGAATCAAAAAAAGGACGAAAACTTTAAGTACAGTATTTTTACTCATGATGAGACGTGGTTACATTTTCAAGATCATCCAGAAACCAAGCCTCAAAGTGCGTCAAAAAGCGTCAGAAATCAAAACAATGTTGATTTGTTTCTAGGATTCAGAGGGAATTGTGCGCAAGGAGTTCGTTCCACTTGGTCATACGATCTATGCTATGTTTTATCTTAGTTTTATTAAGCGTATGTTGTTGTGTGCAGCCACAATAACGTCAACAAGACAGCTGGCGCTGACGCACGATAATGCGCCGTCCCATCGCTCAAGGCTCATTAGTGATTTTTTGACCAAAAATGGCATTTTAACCATCAATAATTCACCATACTGAGCTGATTTAGCTCCCTCCGAGTTCTATCTCTTGGAAAAACTTCATTTGCCGATGAAAGGACAGCGTTATCCCGATATTGAAGCCATTCAGAAGATGTCGACCGCCATCCTGAAGAACATATCTTCTGCCGAGCTCAAAAATTCAATCTTCAACCTAGTTGACCGTGCAAATTATTGCATTAATGCACAAGGAGATTTCAATAAAAATAACGATTTTTTCCGAAAAAATAAATATTTGTGCTTTTTTTTGAAAAATCCTGATTTTCATGAGACGCACCTTATATAATTCAAATACAATATCTCAAAGGCGTACGTCAAAATACCATACATCAAAGTTCCGAACAAATCCACGTTTGCATTATCCCTGTGCATCAAACCAACTCAATAAATCAACTTCCAGAGTGTCAGGATATCGAAGAAAAGACGCATTTTCTCATTTCGTTCGAAATGTCCATATACGAATTGGGAAAGAGCAGCGTCGTATACGTTTCCCCCATGAATAGCAATACCGTTTAAGTTAGTGGGAATATAATGTTTGAAATTAGCATAGAAATGGAGAGGAGATTGCATGGAACCGTTCAGAAAACCCCTTTAAACGTAAATACAGTTAGCAGGATATATTTACACTGCATTTTACTGCAAGATAGCACCTATTGTACTACATTTGTTAAAATTATGAAAGCAGTCTTATTTTTGATAACGGGTGGGGCAAGTATCACATTTTAATTATTTATAGAGAGAATTTGGAGGTAAGAACGACTCGACATTTTGCGGCCGTTCTCGTTAGAAGTATGTTAGGGAACATACAAGGACCATATATGCAGGATGATCATTTAAGACTACTGACTAAAATGGCACGGGTGTATACGGAATACTTAAGTCAACACTTTAATTCGTTACTTTTCGTTCACCTCAGTTCGATACTGGTATCTTGGTTCATTGGCAGTACTCTAACGGAGAGCTACTCAATTACTTCGCAGGCTTGATTTTTCGAAGAAACCATTTTTGGTCTAGTCCTTTCGGATTAATTTTTCCACCACCTTCGCAGGAAATCAACTGTGCAGCAATAGGCTTTGACCTAGTGCAAAATTTTCGCTGAATAGTGCCGAGTTATTTATCAGTTTTGCAAAATTTTATTGCTAACACACCGCGAGCTGCCCCCGAAGCCTATCGAGGGGATTGTTTCCATCTTTTCATATTTTTCCTGTCCACGTGGTTGATCTGGGTGAATTTCTGGGTTCTTTCCACGCAAGTCTTTGAGTGTTCTCGAAGTCCTCGTGACCCACAGGAGAAGACCCACGGAATATTTGAAACCTTAAAGGGTAGACGTTCGTTCCGCCTCACATGGTCTGTGCGACACTCATCGGGGAGTTTCGTGGATTGACTGACTAAAAATAAGTTATCATTAGATTAAGTTCATTACCGTTTATTGTCTACAAAATGTCATTACTAAATTGCCTGTATATTACTAACCTAGTTAATTTAATATTGTAACCGAATCCCTCTCATGTTATTTTGGCTTTCACGATGCTATCTTACATGATGAGAATAAATTTCTAAATACCAAGTAATGTTTTCTTTTATCGCCTGAAATCTCATGTTCTCTGAACATTAATTAGCCCTTGGTATTATTTAACGTAGTAAAACATATTGTCTTTTTTAAAGGGTACATTTCTAAAACCCAAACGGGTAACACGTTTTCATTTAAAAAACGTCTCGACATTATTATAACACTCTCACACATATATTCCAGACACGTAGCACTTGAATGACTTTCTATAAAAATGGTTAACTGAGATATTAAAATAATGATCGTGAATGGAGCTTTCATCACGAAGAGAACTTTTAAAGCCAGTGATACAATGATTTTATAAATAAAATATTTTTGTCAAATGTAATTTCTTAGAAAATTTCGATACCAGAAATAAACACGATCCATTTGACTTGGGATTTTTCGAAACTAATACAGGGTGTGAGAGGAAAATGGGGGATTTTAAGTATCAAAATTTCCACGCTTCTTTCAGTAATACAACTGTTGTCACTATACTAGGCTAATTCAAAAGTTCGCAGAGCAGAAATGATAAAACAAGTTTATAGTTGAACAAAATTCTTTATTCTTCCCTATATTCTCCCTTAAGTTCAATACATTTTCTCCAGGGGTTCTCCAATCCATTTATCTCATCTCTGAAGTGATTTTCTGGAAGTCACTGCGTCATCTGCGGCCGCTATAACTTTCATTTAATGAAAAACGTTTGCCACGAAGGATTTTTTTTAGGGTTTGAGAACAGATGAAAATCAGAGGGGGCCAGATCTGGTGAATATGGTGGATGCTCTAACAATTCGTAGTGTAACGCCTTCAATTTGGTTATTGCAAGAACAACTCTGTGAGCCGGTGCATTGTCTTGATGAAAAAAAAAATTTTTTCACTAAAACAGGTTTCTTCTCACGAATATTTGCATCCAATTGGTCCAAAGGGTTCGAGTAATACTATCATGTAATTGTTTACCGGTTTGAAGGTAATCAATGAACAAATTGCCTTTTGCATTGCAAAAAATTGATGCCATAACCTTTTTGGTCAATTTTGACCACTTTGGCTGCTTCGGAGCTGAACCACCGGGCTCAGTCCACTCTACGGTTTATAATCGCAGTTCAAGATCAAAGCGGTAAACCCAAGTCTCATCCATGGTTACAAAACAACGTTTATAATATATTTTATTATTTCGAAAAAGATATAAATGTTGGTTAGAAACTTTTTCTCGAAGTCGTTTTTGATCAAAATTTAACAAATGCGGCAACCATCTTGAACATAGCTTCTTATAGTCTTATCAATTTCACTCAAAGTCAATTGTTTCATAACCATATCATGTATAAAATTAATTATTAGTTCAGTAGTTGCATTTATTGGACGACTAGAAAGTGTCTCATCGTCTAGGCTTGTACAACAACCTTGAACCTGTCTATTTACAAACCATTGTCTTTGAAGGAGCAGACTCCCGCAATACATTTACCATTTCACTATGAATTTCCATTGCCTTTATGCACGATTTTCAATATTTTATAGTACATTTCAAGATATATCATTGACTGATTACCTGCAACAAACTCTTAACAACCCCTACCGTAGCGAAATCTGACAGAGTTGCAATAAACGTAAACAAGGCCGGGCCTAATAAAATAACAGGTAATAAGATAGAATTAATATTACACCTGGTTTAGTAATTTCGAAATAGTTTAGTTTAGTTCGTATTCTTTTCTTAAACAGTGCAGTTCTATAATCTCGATCGTATTTTTTATTATTTCAAACATGCTAAAAATATGGCGTTCTTGACAAGATAATGATCATTGTGCCTCCGGTAGTACTAATTTTAAAAGAAAACATTTATCGCCCGATCCTAAGCAAATTGTTAAAAATGTGTTTGTTTCTTTATTTAATAGAGGGCGTAATGTAAATGCAGCCGCAGCAGAAACGTCTTCATTAACGAAAACTCCCTTGTCTACAGTTCAAGATATTGTGACGAAGCAATTTAAAGCCAAAAAAGTCTATAGTGAATCTGGTAAAAGCAAATGTGTTGACGAAAGTGACAAAGACTTAATTCGAAGCAAAGTTTATGATATGTATGAAGAGCAAGCTGTGCCTACATTGCATTCATTGCAACAGCGACTAAGGAAAGATGAAACCAACATACTTTGCAGCAGAACTAGCCTCCAGAGAATATTATCTCAAATGGATTTTGCATTTCGGACCATTAATAAAAAACAAATATTAATGGAATCACAACAGTTACGGCGATAGCGGTTTGACTGCTTAAATTCTATAAAAAATACAGATTAAAAAATCGTCCCTGATTAAACATGGTTCGAAACACGTGAGACGCTAGCAAAAGGATGGGTAGATACATCAAGAAAATGCCAAAGGGAAAAAAATACAATTTTACATGCTGGTTCCGAGGATGGACGGGTTCCAAATAGTTTACGGTTGTCCTCCAAAAATAAATCTTTGGACTACCATGACGACACCACAGTAGAACTTTTTGAAGATTAGTTTATAAATATCCTTTTGCCCAATGTGCCTAAGGAAAGCGTAATTGTAATGGACAATGGTAGTTATCATAACCGCCAATAAAAATAAAGTTCCTAATGCAAATAACACTAAATTGGAAATTCAGTCATTTAATTCAGTTCATTTAATATTAAAAAGGAATATGATACTATTGCTGCCAATATGGAACATACGGTTTTACCCCTTCCCCCGTATTACTGTATTTTTAATCAAATTGAGCATATGTGGCAACAGGTAAAATCCAATGTTGAGCAAAAAATATGTCTCCGACTTTGAAGTGCAAGTGCTGCAACATTAATTAGGAAGATTTTATATAGTATTCCCAAATAAAATTGGATACATTCGATTAACCATGTTATTAAAATAGAAAATGCCTATGTATTATTTACTAATAATATAGAACCACTTATTATTAACGTAGATTAAAGTGACAGTGAGAGCGAAACCGAATTAAATGTATGTTATAATTTTTATTGCACTAAAAGATAAATTTATTTATTGTCCTAATAAATTCAAAATACACAAACCAATACACAATGTTTTTGGATTGTATTGGTTTCTACCTGATGGAAATTCATTATAAATATTTAGTGAAAGACTGTTTCGTCTATAGTTCCACATTATTATTAATATTTGACGCGTTTCGCTAACACTGTAGTTTCATCAAAACTGGCTATTTTTGATGTTAAAATAGGTATAAATACCAAAAGTTTCTACAATAAAAATATACATTTTTTAAGAAATCGACCCAGATGCTATTTATTGTCCGTACAATTTCAGTAAAGGGGAATTGTTCAGGTCTATTTGGTCATTTATAAAGGTTTTTGCATCTTTGAGACGGTTTATTTCTAAACTCTCCAGATGGTTCAGTTGTTTGCATTTGTTGTGTACGTGTAATATTTTAAAATCACTATTAAAAAGATAGTTCTCATTTAATAGATGTGAGGCATAGTTCGAATTATGTTTATGACTGAGAAAGCTTCTTTCGTGTTCTTTAATTCTAATCTTGAAAGATCTGCCTGTTTGTCCTATGTAAGTTTTTGGACACGATCCACAATACAGTTGATATATCCCTAATTTATCTTTTTTGTTTGTTTTTGCCTTGCAATTTTTGATATGGTTTCCAAGGCTGTTATTGGTTTTAAAGGCTACTTTTGCATTGTTTTTATATAAGAACTTTTTAATTTTTTTCGACGATTTTCCAAAGTATGTTATTAATTTGAACGAATGCTATGGCCTTTTTCATTCATTTGTGGACATATTTCAGAGACAGCCTTATTATACAATTTTCTTTTTAGAATGTTGTCAATTATTCTCTCTGAATATCCATTCGTTGTTTAGGACAATTTGTTTGATGGTGTTGAACTAAATAAACTAAACACCATTTAATATCGAAAATAGCCAGTTTTGATGAAGCTACAGTGTTAGCGAAATGCGTTAAATATTAATAATAAAGTGGAAATATAAACGAAACATAAACAATGTTTTAATACTACATAATAATAATTTAACAATATTTTATATTCCCAAAATTATTCAGAAGTTAAACCATTCCGGCTCTGGCGCCTTTTATGAAACTAGAAATATTTTTATTAAAATTTACTGGGGCAATTAACATTTTGCCGAAAGGCGACGAAATATCTTGAAACGGACTATAACTAACTACAAGTGAAAGTCCGGTAATTTTTATATTATCTTGAAAAATAAATAATGGCATTATGTACCGAAAATAAGGTGATTTAAATGTTCCCTTCGGCTTCTCGGTCTGGTGGAATGCATTCTAGAGATCCCATTGTCGATTACTACAGCATTCAACATTAACAGTAACGTGATTTCCATCACCGTCTTCAAAAAAATAAGTCCTGGCACTCCTTCAGCCCAAAAAGCGCTCTGAGGGTGAAGAGGTAACTCCTGTATCATCTGAGGATGTTCATATGTCCAAATCCTGAAGTTACGTTTATACTCACATCAATTAAGCTAAAACTGAGCTTCGACCGAAAAGATTATTTTTTTCCAAAGTGAGAGTCACATTCAAACTACTCTAAAAGCAAAATGTATTGGGTATTATCCCATAGTAAATTGCTACAATGTACTGAACACAGCAGTCTATAAATGACATTTATATTTCAAACAGTGTTGCCACTATTACGTTTCAAAGTACTGAAACTCTCATTAGAAAACTCTTTTTTAGTACCCATGAATCAGTGAAACATTTAATAATTGTTTTGTGGCACCTTAATGATTATTTCGTCGCCACACGGTGGTATCTGCTCGTGCTACATGGATTAGACACTTTAAAGAAACTGACAATGCATTGAAAAAGAAGTTTCCAGGCAAGAGAGTGATGCAATTTTATTCGGGCAGAGGTTTACGACACATTTTGCATTAAGATTTCAAGCTCCACCCATACAACATCCAGAAGTTTCTCATCATGATGACATTTTTTAATATTAATTCTCGGTTCTAATGACAAAACAGGCTTAAATTTTATTGAATTTTTATTGGCAATAAATAGTCTATCAATGGGTTTTCTTAATATTTTTTTTTTTAAACGATTTACATTTACCATGTGTACCGGTTATAATTCTTATTTTTTTCTTAGAAAAAAACATGTTTAATTTGGGAGGAAGGTAAAAAATGGTTTATTCAAGGTATGCGTCATCGCTAGCTACACATTTCCCCATTTCTCTGAAAGACAGTAAATCTTTTGATGTGGTCCAGTCATCAAGCCATTTTTCGACATATTCGTAATTGTTCAAGTGTTTCATGGAAAGTACGTCAGATATCGATGAAAATAAGTGGTAGTCCGAAGGGGCCAAGTTTGGCGAGTACGCCGGGTAGGGCTAGATCTCAGCCAAGTGCAGAAATGGTATCACTGACCGCTTCTGCTGTGTGTAATAGGGCGTTGTCATGCTGTAAAATCACTTTTCCGTGTCGTGTAGCCCATTCTGGTCGCTTTTCGATCAATGCATGATTCAAATTGATCATTTGTACCAAAAGCTCATGGTACACGACACCCTTCTGATCCCACCAAATGTACGGTATTGATTTGGTTCCAAAGCGATTCGGTCTTGGGGTCGATATTGATCTTGATTTTTTTTCGGTTGATCTAAATGTTCTTTGGCTCTCAAGTCGAAATCACCATTTTTAAATCGTCTAAATCGACGGTCGCAAATCTTTTCAAGATATTGAGCTATTTTAATAACATACCAAACTTATTTATTGCAACAATCGAAACACATTTTCGAAGTACAGGACAACTAAATTGACATACCAAGCAACCGAAATTATTCAAGCGAGCAAATTATTAAATCAACGCCCACAAGCGTCTTGTGTTGGGACATTATCTCCATAAGTTTCCACAAATATACGACCGCTTTCACTCGGGCTTTTCATTTGATTAAACAAGAAAAGCAATACGTGCCGCAAATGCTCTTTATTTGGCTTGAAACTCGACGTATTTACCACACGAAAAAAATATGACGTTAACTCGAAATCGTTTAAACATCAATGGATTTTTGAAAGATACCGTCGTGACAGAAAAGGACATAAGGGATTGGAAGTAAACCGACATTGTTTCCAGCGCCATCTCTTAAAAAAATTACGAAATATTAACCGCCACACCTGGTATATTTATTTTATCAAGGAACATATTTATTTCTGAACATAAGGTACACTGTTAGCTAATCGCATCAGTCTCTATTAAATATAAATATAATAAAATGAAAATTCTGTCATTAAATATTTAAGCTGAATTTCCATACAGAAGAAGCCAACACAAGCCAAAAATGTCTTTCAATTTCCCCTAACAATAAATATCATCCAAAAATTTTTAGGATTTGATTCTTTATTATTTATCCGGCATCTCAATACATTTTGGGTAACCAAGGTAAAAGAAAAAGTTAAGAACTGTTCAGAAAATATATCGTTATCATTATAACTACATTATTTCCGAAAAAGCCCAGAAAAGCCAGAAATGTTTTTTATTTCAAGTGCTTTACGATTATTTAAGCTTCGTCCATACTAAATTTATAGATAATTCTCATAATTCAAATATTTAATTCCTTCTATTGGCACAAGATAGCGTTACTAGTAACATTTCCACAACAAATAGGCAATTTCAATATCTCTAAAAACGAAAGGGCAGGTTCCTAAAAGCCTTTCATAGTACAAGGTTATCCATTTCGTAGTTCCGAAAATAACTGTCAAACTTAAACGTCATCCAAAGTATGGTTTGTTTAGTTTGAGGTGTGTTATTTTATAATAGGGATCGTTTAACCACCAAACAATCGTCAGCGGAGCGTCAAATATCCGAAAATGAAACGGTGCTATTTTTTAAAGTTTTGCAATTTGATCGAAAAATTTTCAAAGGAGGTACCGGAGAAAAACATCAGAAAAGCGAAAGTCACTCAATTTCTATGAAAGTAAGCGACAAGATTTTTGCCATTTTACAATATGGACCGTTTAGCCACCGAACAATGCGTTAGGATTGTTAAAAGTTTTTACAAAAATGGTGATTCTGACGTAGCGACGTTTCGCGCCTTATGACCAGAATGTGGTCGCCATAATCGTCCTTCTGAGCGCACACTTTCCAACACAATCAAAAAATTTTAAAATATTGAACCTGTTACGAGTGTGGTAAGACATATGCATCATCGTAATGATCGCGCGATGGAGATTATCGCTGCTGTTAGTGAAAGTGTGGTTGATGACCCAAATTTATCGATTCATCGGCGTTAACAGACTGTGGGCTTGTCTTACGACACATCATGGCATATTTTGTATTTGGACTTGCATCTTCATCCTTACAAAGTTTAACTCACGCAAGTATTGAAGCCCGCCGAGCGTAAGCCGATTGGGTGCTTGAAGATTCACCTGATTTTTTAAAGAAAATGTTCTTCAGAAATGAGGCTCATTTTTCGCTCGGTGGATACGTAAATAAGCACAATTGCGATATATTGGGCTCTGAAAACCCATAAGTAATACTGGAGAGTCCATTGCAACCGCAAAAGGAGACTGTTTGGTGCGCGTATTGTCTGGTGATGTCACTGGCCCGTACTTCTTCGAAAACGACGAATTTTACATCAGAATTAATGTCAATTCTGATCAATTCAGAGCAACGTCGTTGATCTGAGCGTATGTGGTTCCCACAAGACGGCGCCACTAACCACACAACACGACCAATTTTGGCTTTATTGGGCGCGACGTTCCAGGCCGCATAATTTCGAGATTTGGCACTGTCAATTACCAGTCGAGATCATGTGATTTGATGCCGTTGGACTATTTTTGCGGGGCTACACGAAAGATCGTGTCAAAGTTTTGAGCAACATTCGTCAAGTGATGGCAGAGATACCAGCCGAAATGTACGGAAAAGTCATCGAAAGTGTGTGGGGAAAGTGAGTGGACATATAAATAATGTATTCGACACTCAATGACAAAGTCCTAGCAATATAATTTAAAAAAATCTTCAAAATCTCAAATATTTGTATGCCTTTTTTAATTTAACTTTTCGAAGTTCAAAATGGATAACCCTTTATTTTCATAATTAAACCAGAAAATTTTATTTAGATCTTCAACCAACCAAAAAAAAACTTTTTAAATATCCCTTTCTGATTAACTGTCATTTCGACATTTTTGTTGTATTTTTTAATATGTATTTTCCAATTGGTACGAACTGCAAACAGACAACGGATATGTCATTTTAAAAAGGGCATACTGAAATATTCGGTAATTTACCGTAGCGTATATGAAAGTCATATTTTTTTTTGTAACAAGGGTTCAAATTCATGTGTAATGAATGTAATTTCCGTCCGGTTGATGAAACAAAACGGGAGTAAATACCATTGCTGGGGTGAGATTAACAGCTAAGAAACAGTAATTTGATACATTATTTCGTAAAATGAACTTAAAAAAAAAGGAAGGCATATTTTACTTCTTTTATTAACTAACCTGAACAATTTATTTATCGTAAACTGAAATTCCTATACCAATAGGTGACGGGTTATACACGCGATGTGAAAAAGTTAATCACACTTGGAAAAAGATTTAAAAAGAATATAATAGGTGTTTCGAATTATAATATCGATTTAGATAAAAGATGGCGTTACTAATACATTTGTTAGTATAGACCAGGGGTGGCCAAATTTTTGGGAAGAGTTCCACTATCTGGAAAAAAAATATGAGTGCCACCTCCAACTTTCCCAACATATCTCGAAAACTAAAAACTATTTATTAAAGTTTTGCAATTTGATCGAAAAATTTTCAAACGAATTACCGGACGAAAACATCAGAAAAGCGAAAGTCACTCAATTGCTAAACTAGAGAAAATTACGAGGAATCGAAAGGCGAAAAGTGCAGTTTAATATCTCGAACGGTTTTCGAGATATTCGCAGAAAACTGGTCGGGGAATGCAATTTTTGCAGAATGTTAGATTTTCACGCATGTTTAAAAAATCATATCTCGAAAACTAAAAGATAAAAAAACGGGTGCCGGATTATTGATGCGCGTGGTTTGGAGCCTCAAATATCCGAAAATGAAGCGATTCTATTTTTTAAAGTCTAGCAATTTGACAGAAATATTTTCACAGGGGGTACCGGAGAACAATATCAGAAAAACGAAAGTCACTCAATTTCTATGAAAGTAAGCGACAAGATGGAGAAAATTACGAGGAATCGAATGACGAAAAGCGCAGTTTGATATCTCGAACGGTTTTAGAGATATTCGGAGAAAACTGGTCGGGGAATGCAATTTTTGCAGAATGTTAGATTTTAACGCATGTTTAAAATATCATATCTCAAAAACTAAAAGAGATAAACCAAAATGGGTGCCGGATTATTGATGCGCGTGGTTTGGAGCCTCAAATATCCGAAAATGAAGCGATTCTATTTTTTAAAGTTTTACAATTTGACAGAAAAAATTTCACAGGGGGTACCGGAGGAAAATATCAGAAAAACGAAAGTAACTCAATTTCTATGAACGTAAGCGACAAGATGGAGAAAATTACGAGGAATCGAATGACGAAAAGCGCAGTTTGATATCTCGAACGGTTTTCGAGATATTCGCAGAAAACTGGTCGGGGAATGCAATTTTTGCAGAATGTTAGATTTTCACGCATATTTAAAATATCATATCTCGAAAACTAAAAGAGATAAATCAAAACGGGTGCCGGATTATTGATGCGCGTGGTTTGGAGCCTCAAATATCCGAAAATGAAGCGATTCTATTTTTTAAAGTTTTGCAATTTGGCAGAAAAATTTTCACAGGGGGTACCGGAGGAAAATATCAGAAACACGAAAGTCACTCAATTTCTATGAAAGTAAGCGACAAGATGGAGAAAATTACGAGGAATCGAATGACGAAAAGCGCAGTTTGATATCTCGAACGGTTTTCGAGATATTCGCAGAAAACTGGTCGGGGAATGCAATTTTTGCAGAATGTTAGATTTTCACGCATGTTTAAAAAATCATATCTCGAAAACTAAAAGAGATAAATCAAAACGGGTGCCGGATTATTGATGCCCGTGGTTTGGAGCCTCAAATATCCGAAAATGAAGCGATTCTATTTTTTAAAGTTTTGCAATTTGACAGAAAAATTTTCACAGGGAGTACCGGAGGAAAATATCAGAAAAAGAAAAGCGCAGTTTGATATCTCGAACGGTTTTAGAGATATTCGGAGAAAACTGGTCGGGGAATGCAATTTTTGCAGAATGTTAGATTTTAACGCATGTTTAAAATATCATATCTCAAAAACTAAAAGAGATAAACCAAAATGGGTGCCGGATTATTGATGCGCGTGGTTTGGAGCCTCAAATATCCGAAAATGAAGCGATTCTATTTTTTAAAGTTTTACAATTTGACAGAAAAAATTTCACAGGGGGTACCGGAGGAAAATATCAGAAAAACGAAAGTAACTCAATTTCTATGAACGTAAGCGACAAGATGGAGAAAATTACGAGGAATCGAATGACGAAAAGCGCAGTTTGATATCTCGAACGGTTTTCGAGATATTCGCAGAAAACTGGTCGGGGAATGCAATTTTTGCAGAATGTTAGATTTTCACGCATATTTAAAATATCATATCTCGAAAACTAAAAGAGATAAATCAAAACGGGTGCCGGATTATTGATGCGCGTGGTTTGGAGCCTCAAATATCCGAAAATGAAGCGATTCTATTTTTTAAAGTTTTGCAATTTGACAGAAAAATTTTCACAGGGGGTACCGGAGGAAAATATCAGAAACACGAAAGTCACTCAATTTCTATGAAAGTAAGCGACAAGATGGAGAAAATTACGAGGAATCGAATGACGAAAAGCGCAGTTTGATATCTCGAACGGTTTTCGAGATATTCGCAGAAAACTGGTCGGGGAATGCAATTTTTGCAGAATGTTAGATTTTCACGCATGTTTAAAAAATCATATCTCGAAAACTAAAAGAGATAAATCAAAACGGGTGCCGGATTATTGATGCCCGTGGTTTGGAGCCTCAAATATCCGAAAATGAAGCGATTCTATTTTTTAAAGTTTTGCAATTTGACAGAAAAATTTTCACAGGGGGTACCGGAGGAAAATATCAGAAAAAGAAAAGCGCAGTTTGATATCTCGAACGGCTTTCGAGATATTCGCAGAAAACTGGTCGGGGAATGCAATTTTTGCAGAATGTTAGATTTTCACGCATGTTTAAAAAATCATATCTCGAAAATTAAAAGAGATAAATCAAAACGGGTGCCGGATTATTGATGCGCGTGGTTTGGAGCCTCAAATATCCAAAAATGAAGCGATTCTATTTTTTAAAGTTTTGCAATTTGACAGAAAAACTTTCACAGGGGGTACCGGAGGAAAATATCAGAAAAACGAAAGTCACTCAATTTCTATGAAAGTAAGCGACAAGATGGACAAAATTACGAGGAATCGAATGACGAAAAGCGCAGTTTGATATCTCGAACGGTTTTTGAGATATTCGCAGAAAACTGGTCGGGGAATGCAATTTTTGCAGAATGTTAGATTTTTACGCATGTTTAAAATGTCATATCTCGAAAACTAAAAGAGATAAATCAAAACGGGTGCCGGATTATTGATGCGCGTGGTTAGGAGCCTCAAATATCCGAAAATGAAGCGATTCTATTTTTTTAAGTTTTGCAATTTGACAGAAAAATTTTCACAGGGGGTACCGGAGGAAAATATCAGAAAAGCGAAAGTCACTCAATTTCTATGAAAGTAAGCGACAAGATGGAGAAAATTACGAGGAATCAAATGACGAAAAGCGCAGTTTGATATCTCGAACGGCTTTCGAGATATTCGCAGAAAACTGGCCGGGGAATGCAATTTTTGCAGAATGTTAGATTTTTACGCATGTTTAAAATGTCATATCTCGAAAACTAAAAGAGATAAATCAAAACGGGTGCCGGATTATTGATGCGCGTGGTTAGGAGCCTCAAATATCCGAAAATGAAGCGATTCTATTTTTTTAAGTTTTGCAATTTGACAGAAAAATTTTCACAGGGGGTACCGGAGGAAAATATCAGAAACACGAAAGTCACTCAATTTCTATGAAAGTAAGCGACAAGATGGAGAAAATTACGAGGAATCGAATGACGAAAAGCGCAGTTAGATATCTCGAACGGTTTTCGAGATATTCGCAGAAAACTGGTCGGGGAATGCAATTTTTGCAGAATGTTAGATTTTCACGCAAGTTTAAAAAATCATATCTCGAAAACTAAAAGAGATAAATCAAAACGGGTGCCGGATTATTGATGCCCGTGGTTTGGAGCCTCAAATATCCGAAAATGAAGCGATTCTATTTTTTAAAGTTTTGCAATTTGACAGAAAAATTTTCACAGGGGGTACCGGAGGAAAATATCAGAAAAAGAAAAGCGCAGTTTGATATCTCGAACGGCTTTCGAGATATTCGCAGAAAACTGGTCGGGGAATGCAATTTTTGCAGAATGTTAGATTTTCACGCATGTTTAAAAAATCATATCTCGAAAACTAAAAGAGATAAATCAAAACGGGTGCCGGATTATTGATGCGCGTGATTTGGAGCCTCAAATATCCGAAAATGAAGCGATTTTATTTTTTAAAGTTTTGCAATTTGACAGAAAAATTTTCACAGGGGGTACAGGAGGAAAATATCAGAAAAACGAAAGTCACTCAATTTCTATGAAAGTAAGCGACAAGATGGACAAAATTACGAGGAATCGAATGACGAAAAGCGCAGTTTGATATCTCGAACGGTTTTCGAGATATTCGCAGAAAACTGGTCGGGGAATGCAATTTTTGCAGAATGTTAGATTTTCACGCATGTTTAAAATGTCATATCTCGAAAACTAAAAGAGATAAATCAAAACGGGTGCCGGATTATTGATGCGCGTGGTTAGGAGCCTCAAATATCCGAAAATGAAGCGATTCTATTTTTTTAAGTTTTGCAATTTGACAGAAAAATTTTCACGGGGGTACCGGAGGAAAATATCAGAAAAGCGAAAGTCACTCAATTTCTATGAAAGTAAGCGACAAGATGGAGAAAATTACGAGGAATCGAATGACGAAAAGCGCAGTTTGATATCTCGAACGGCTTTCGAGATATTCGCAGAAAACTGGTCGGGGAATGCAATTTTTGCAGAATGTTAGATTTTCACGCATGTTTAAAAAATCATATCTCGAAAACTAAAAGAGATAAATCAAAACGGGTGCCGGATTATTGATGCGCGTGATTTGGAGCCTCAAATATCCGAAAATGAAGCGATTTTATTTTTTAAAGTTTTGCAATTTGACAGAAAAATTTTCACAGGGGGTACAGGAGGAAAATATCAGAAAAACGAAAGTCACTCAATTTCTATGAAAGTAAGCGACAAGATGGACAAAATTACGAGGAATCGAATGACCAAAAGCGCAGTTTGATATCTCGAACGGTTTTCGAGATATTCGCAGAAAACTGGTCGGGGAATGCAATTTTTGCAGAATGTTAGATTTTCACGCATGTTTAAAATGTCATATCTCGAAAACTAAAAGAGATAAATCAAAACGGGTGCCGGATTATTGATGCCCGTGGTTTGGAGCCTCAAATATCCGAAAATGAAGCGATTCTATTTTTTAAAGTTTTGCAATTTGACAGAAAAATTTTCACAGGGGGTACCGGAGGAAAATATCAGAAAAACGAAAGTCACTCAATTTCTATGAAAGTAAGCGACAAGATGGAGAAAATTACGAGGAATCGAATGACGAAAAGCGCAGTTTGATATCTCTAACGGTTTTCGAGATATTCGCAGAAAACTGGTCGGGGAATGCAATTTTTGTAGAATGTTAGATTTTCACGCATGTTTAAAATGTCATATCTCGAAAACCAAAAGAGATAAATCAAAACGGGTGCCGGATTATTGATGCGCGTGGTTTGGAGCCTCAAATATCCGAAAATGAAGCGATTCTATTTTTTAAAGTTTTGCAATTTGACAGAAAAATTTTCACAGGGGGTACCGGAGGAAAATATCAGAAAAACGAAAGTCACTCAATTTCTATGGAAGTAAGCGACAAGATGTACAAAATTACGAGGAATCGAATGACGAAAAGCGCAGTTTGTTATCTCGAACGGTTTTCGAGATATTCGCAGAAAACTGGTCGGGGAATGCAATTTTTGCAGAATGTTAGATTTTCACGCATGTTTAAAATGTCATATCTCGAAAACTAAAAGAGATAAATCAAAACGGGTGCCGGATTATTGATGCGCGTGGTTAGGAGCCTCAAATATCCGAAAATGAAGCGATTCTATTTTTTTAAGTTTTGCAATTTGACAGAAAAATTTTCACAGGGGGTACCGGAGGAAAATATCAGAAAAACGAAAGTCACTCAATTTCTATGAAAGTAAGCGACAAGATGGAGAAAATTACGAGGAATCGAATGACGAAAAGCGCAGTTTGATATCTCGAACGGTTTTCGAGATATTCGCAGAAAACTGGTCGGGGAATGCAATTTTTGCAGAATGTTAGATTTTCACGCATGTTTAAAATGTCATATCTCGAAAACTAAAAGAGATAAATCAAAACGGGTGCCGGATTATTGATGCGCGTGGTTAGGAGCCTCAAATATCCGAAAATGAAGCGATTCTATTTTTTTAAGTTTTGCAATTTGACAGAAAAATTTTCACGGGGGTACCGGAGGAAAATATCAGAAAAGCGAAAGTCACTCAATTTCTATGAAAGTAAGCGACAAGATGGAGAAAATTACGAGGAATCGAATGACGAAAAGCGCAGTTTGATATCTCGAACGGCTTTCGAGATATTCGCAGAAAACTGGTCGGGGAATGCAATTTTTGCAGAATGTTAGATTTTCACGCATGTTTAAAAAATCATATCTCGAAAACTAAAAGAGATAAATCAAAACGGGTGCCGGATTATTGATGCGCGTGATTTGGAGCCTCAAATATCCGAAAATGAAGCGATTTTATTTTTTAAAGTTTTGCAATTTGACAGAAAAATTTTCACAGGGGGTACAGGAGAAAAATATCAGAAAAACGAAAGTCACTCAATTTCTATGAAAGTAAGCGACAAGATGGACAAAATTACGAGGAATCGAATGACGAAAAGCGCAGTTTGATATCTCGAACGGTTTTCGAGATATTCGCAGAAAACTGGTCGGGGAATGCAATTTTTGCAGAATGTTAGATTTTCACGCATGTTTAAAATGTCATATCTCGAAAACTAAAAGAGATAAATCAAAACGGGTGCCGGATTATTGATGCCCGTGGTTTGGAGCCTCAAATATCCGAAAATGAAGCGATTCTATTTTTTAAAGTTTTGCAATTTGACAGAAAAATTTTCACAGGGGGTACCGGAGGAAAATATCAGAAAAACGAAAGTCACTCAATTTCTATGAAAGTAAGCGACAAGATGGAGAAAATTACGAGGAATCGAATGACGAAAAGCGCAGTTTGATATCTCTAACGGTTTTCGAGATATTCGCAGAAAACTGGTCGGGGAATGCAATTTTTGTAGAATGTTAGATTTTCACGCATGTTTAAAATGTCATATCTCGAAAACCAAAAGAGATAAATCAAAACGGGTGCCGGATTATTGATGCGCGTGGTTTGGAGCCTCAAATATCCGAAAATGAAGCGATTCTATTTTTTAAAGTTTTGCAATTTGACAGAAAAATTTTCACAGGGGGTACCGGAGGAAAATATCAGAAAAACGAAAGTCACTCAATTTCTATGAAAGTAAGCGACAAGATGGAGAAAATTACGAGGAATCGAATGACGAAAAGCGCAGTTTGATATCTCGAACGGCTTTCGAGATATTCGCAGAAAACTGGTCGGGGAATGCAATTTTTGCAGAATGTTAGATTTTCACGCATGTTTAAAAAATCATATCTCGAAAACTAAAAGAGATAAATCAAAACGGGTGCCGGATTATTGATGCGCGTGGTTTGGAGCCTCAAATATCCAAAAATGAAGCGATTCTATTTTTAAAGTTTTGCAATTTGACAGAAAAACTTTCACAGGCGGTACCGGAGGAAAATATCAGAAAAACGAAAGTCACTCAATTTCTATGAAAGTAAGCGACAAGATGGAGAAAATTACGAGGAATCGAATGACGAAAAGCGCAGTTTGATATCTCGAACGGCTTTCGAGATATTCGCAGAAAACTGGTCGGGGAATGCAATTTTTGCAGAATGTTAGATTTTCACGCATGTTTAAAAAATCATATCTCGAAAACTAAAAGAGATAAATCAAAACGGGTGCCGGATTATTGATGCGCGTGATTTGGAGCCTCAAATATCCGAAAATGAAGCGATTTTATTTTTTAAAGTTTTGCAATTTGACAGAAAAATTTTCACAGGGGGTACAGGAGGAAAATATCAGAAAAACGAAAGTCACTCAATTTCTATGAAAGTAAGCGACAAGATGGACAAAATTACGAGGAATCGAATGACGAAAAGCGCAGTTTGATATCTCGAACGGTTTTCAAGATATTCGCAGAAAACTGGTCGGGGAATGCAATTTTTGCAGAATGTTAGATTTTCACGCATGTTTAAAATGTCATATCTCGAAAACTAAAAGAGATAAATCAAAACGGGTGCCGGAATTATTGATGCGCGTGGTTAGGAGCCTCAAATATCCGAAAATGAAGCGATTCTATTTTTTTAAGTTTTGCAATTTGTACCGGAGGAAAATATCAGAAAAACGAAAGTCACTCAATTTCTATGAAAGTAAGCGACAAGATGGACAAAATTACGAGGAATCGAATGACGAAAAGCGCAGTTTGATATGTCGAACGGTTTTGGAGATATTCGCAGAAAACTGGTCGGGGAATGCAATTTTTGCAGAATGTTAGATTTTTACGCTTGTTTAAAATGTCATATCTCGAAAACTAAAAGAGATAAATCTAAACGGTTGCCGGATTATTGATGCGCGTGGTTTGGAGCCTCAAATATCCGAAAATGAAGCGATTCTATTTTTTAAAGTTTTGCAATTTGACAGAAAAATCTTCACAGGGGGTACCGGAGGAAAATATCAGAAAAACGAAAGTCACTCAATTTCTATGGAAGTAAGCGACAAGATGGAGAAAATTACGAGGAATCGAATGACGAAAAGCGCAGTTTGATATCTCGAACGGTTTTCGAGATATTCGCAGAAAACTGGTCGGGGAATGCAATTTTTGCAGAATGTTAGATTTTTACGCATGTTTAAAATGTCATATCTCGAAAACTAAAAGAGATAAATCAAAACGGGTGCCGGATTATTGATGCACGTGCTTTGGAGCCTCAAATATCCGAAAATGAAGCGATTCTATTTTTTTTAAGTTTTGCAATTTGACAGAAAAATTTTCACAGGGGGTACCGGAGGAAAATATCAGAAAAACGAAAGTCACTCAATTTCTATGAAAGTAAGCGACAAGATGGAGAAAATTACGAGGAATCGAATGACAAAAAGCGCAGTTTGATATCTCGAACGGTTTTTGAGATATTCGCAGAAAACTGGTCGGGGAATGCAATTTTTTTCAGAATGTTAGATTTTCACGCATGTTTAAAAATCATATCTCGAAAACTAAAAGAGATAAATCAAAACGGGTGCCGGATTATTGATGCGCGTGGTTTTGAGCCTCAAATATCCGAAAATGAAGCGATTCTATTTTTTAAAGTTTTGCAATTTGACAGAAAAATTTTCACGGGGGGTACCGGAGGACCTGATATTTTCCTCCGGCACCCCCTTTGAACATTTTTCGATCAAATTGCAAAACTTTATAAAATAGAGTGGTTTCATTTTCAAATATTTGAGGCTCCAAACCACGCTCACCAATAATCCGGCACCCGTTATGATTTATCTCTTTTAGTTTTCGAGATATGGTTTTCTGAACATCGAAGGAAATCGAAAATTTTTCTATCAAGTTGCAAAACTTTAAAAACCTGAATCGGTTCATTTTGCAAATTGCTCGAAAAATTTTCAAAGGGGGTCCCATAGGAAAACATCGGAAAAATGAATGTCACTCTATTTCAATGAAATTAAATCGCAAGCTGGAGAAAATTACGAGAAATTGAATGGCAAAAGTACAGTTTGTTATCTCGGACGGTTTTCTAGATAATTGCAGAATGCTGATCGCGAAAGACAATTTTTGCAAAATGTTCGATTTTCTAAAAATGATATCTCGAAAACTAAATATTAAAAGGTAATATACGGCTGAAAAAATATTAAAAGGTAAAAAAACGATATTCATAGGCTGATTATGGAATTTTTACGCAAATAGTACATTTTTTTTCATTCAAGTCTGAGTAGTGAAGAATTAAAAAACAACATAATAAATAAAATAAATTACACACTTAGGTTTTATAGTGAATAAGCATTTTTAAAGGTTCAGACAGTTATGTCAGTCAGATTATATATAAAATAAAAATGTATAAATTGAAACATTAAATTCTAAATAATTGTTAAACTTGTAGCTTTTTTACCAAGTCATCTATATTAAAATTAGTTGTTTAATCTTGGACGATATTTTGTTTTTATTATGTTCATAATAAAAAGAATTTTTTCACAAATATATATTTATCCAGTCCTACAACAATATCTGATAGCCAAATCGTGTAAATTTGGAAAATTTCTTGTTGGTGCAAAGTTCCAACATTCAATATAATTTGGATCACATGCAGTTGAAATAAGTACCTTATATTTGCTTTTCTGTGTAGTAATGTGTTATAGGTCAATAATTTTGATTTGGATTTTAGGTGGGTAACAATAAACGTCTTGCAGACAAATTGAAAAAGGATTTGTAAAAAGACCAGCATTTTTTTATCATCTTAAAAATCATCAAACCGAGCACCGAATGAATCCTACAAAATGGATATTAAATTTGTAAATCTATTATAGCTCGGAGCATTATTGACTTTGGTAGTTAGTTCATGCATTAATGTGAAATATGATAATTTTTTTTTTCAAAATCGATACAAAAAGGAATAGTTTGTTCACAAAAGAGATATATGACCCATTAGGGTAGGAAAAATACAATCTTTTCCCTATAATCTTAAATTTAATTTATTTAAATGTCTCATAACATTGATGAGAAAAGCTAAATCCCATAGCCTATATTCATTCTTCAGTAGTAAGCACTCATTGGGCAGTTTTCTTTCAGACATTTTAAAACACACTCCCTCAAATTCCAAAATCTCACTGAAAATCAACTGAGCCAGACAACCAGAGTGTCGCCCTCGCTCTTACTCGAGAACGAACAACCATAACAACAGTGGCTGTTGGTCCATAAGGGCACATGGGCACGTGCCCTGCCTAGGAAAGTAAAAAAAATGAAAGGGAAAAATAATTTTAGATTTTATATTTATTCTCTGTTCTGTTTATGATCACGCTTCTTGCGACTTCTATAGCCTAACATCCATAATGCCATTGGCGGTAACGAAATAGATCGTGGGTTGCCGAAGCGCACCGATTAAAGAACTCGCTTTGGGCACAGACAAGTTTGTGCCGCTACTGTTTTCTTTACTACCGCGTGCGAAAAACAAAGACCGCAATGCATCGCTTTGCTCTCAAGCCGGAGATTAAACGTATTTATAACGTCATATCTTGGGTGCTGCCCCGTTCTCAATAGTCAGGTGTTTTTCACCATAGCGCTTTTCGACACTTCGAGTGGTTGTAAAGTAAATATTTTGAACGATTACAATAGTGAAGATGTATTCATTACAATATATAAATAGAAATGTCACATTAACATTTGGGGACCGAATTGTCATAAAAAATCATGGACGGCCGACACCGATTCTGCAAATCGAGCAAGTTAATATTACTCAAAAACGAACATACAAACGCACATTCAATAAAACCATGTATGAGAAGTATTTGCAATTATTTAGATGCGAGACAACAAATACATTTTATTGTTTTCCGTGCATTTTGACACAAGTCGGAAAACCAATGAGTGTAGGCTATCTTGATCTTGGCTGGATTAAACACGGAGTTAATGATTTGAAACATTTGGACACAAAGATAAAATCGCATTCTATTTCACAAAGACATTTGAAGGATGAGCTAGAAATTAATATGTTGGGCAAGACAGACATTCATTCTCAACTCAGTAATACATATCCGGACTCTAATAGAAAGCACAATAAAACTGTTGATAGAAATCGTTACATATTGTCTAAGTTAATTGACGGTATAAAATTCTGTGGGGCATTTGAGCTTGCCTTAGGTGGACATTACGAAACCTACACTTTAAAAAATCCTGGCAATTTCAGAGGTCTAGTAAATTTGATGGCCGAAATAGACAGTATTTTAGAAGCTCATTTAAAAAGCTCTAAAAATAAATTATTTCTAGGCATCTCTAAAAAAAATTCAGAATGAATTACTGGATTCAATGTAGCATGTTTATCGCGATTTATTAAAAAAAGACCGATGAAACAACCCATACATCTATTCAAATGCTGATGGTTTTTATAATCAGATATGTTAAAAATAGCGAAATTTACGAGAGATTCTGGAGCTTTTTAATACCAAAAAATCACACAACAGATAGAATTGCAGACGAAATGGATGGTGCTTAGCGAGTTAGGAATAGAAAAAAAACCTAAGAAACTCATCGCCCGAAGTTATTATACAGTCGGAGGAGTACAAGCCAAAATTAAAAATATTTAAAAGAATGCACAGTATATTTACTGCTATGCTCACCAATTAAGTCTAATAATTAAAAGTAACTTTTTCAACAGCCGTTCAAAATATTAGAAACAATATAGAAATACAAATTAATCAAGAATTTGGTAACTTAACTGGTGAAGAATCTACAACGATAATAGAGAATGGCAAAAAGAACGGGAAATTTACTGACAAGGAAGACCCCAATCCGAATGTCGGGATATGTAAGAAAATCTGTGATACCATACAGGTTCATGAACGTTTTAGTTTCGATGTATATCTAACTGTTTAATGTCTGAATGATTGTGGCGTGTTCATATATATTTTTTTTCCTTTATTTGGGTTTTTCGCCACTATCTAAAACTCAAAAAATATCAAAAATACCTGTTCTTATTTAAAGAAAGAATCACTGGGTAAAAACAAAAAACCAAACGGAGACAAATTTCTCAGTGATTCTTTTTGGTAATAAATTTGCCTAACGAACAAAATTTTAAAGATATAATTTTTTTTTACAAACTTTTAATGTTAACGTTTCGGGGGGTACTCTCCCCCCGTTTTCAAAACTAAACTAAAAAATAAATTATATTAATTTGTAATATATAAAGTAACAAATGAAAGCAAATATATTTTTTTGTATATGTCAACGATACTTACATTGACAACAATAGATTTTCATGACAGTGACATACTACCAAAAAATAAATATAGGTAATGTTTACTGTGTTATTGTTTATTGTAGTGATTGTGTGTTTATTGTAGTGACAGTATCTTCTGTATTTTGTTACCGATTCTTTTAATACTATTTTGGAATTATTCCAATTGATTTTATGACCCGATTCCCATACGTGTTGACAAATTCTAGAAATTTGTCTCCGTTTGGTTTTTTGTTTTTACCCAGTCATTCTTTCTTTAAATAAGAACAGGTATTTTTGATATTTTTTGAGTTTTAGATAGTGGCGAAAAACCCAAATAAAGGGGAAAAAAATCTAACTGTTGCAAATTTATTTGAAACTGAAAAATTTGGTGAATATCGAGCCGTATTTCCAAATAAAGACATTAAAACTGTGTGTAACCTGTTTGCAAACGTAAATTACTTAAAATTAAAAAATGAACTCTCGGTAATGTACGCACGGGACAATTTTATGACACAGTGGGGCTGTGCCACTGTTACAAAAATGAATCCAAAATAATTTAACATCAACGTTTAGTGAATCTGTGGAATTGCTGACTGTTTTGAGTACCGTCTCTATGACGACTGTGGAAAGGAAAGATGTTTCTCTACCCTCAAACGAATCGAAACATTTCTAAGAAACACTATAGTCCAGAAACAGCTGTGCGCGTTAGCAATGCTATCTATGAAAAAAAAAACTTATGAAGTCAATTTCAAATTTTAATGATCAAGTCATCGACCATTTTGCTGCTCAGAAGTTTAGGAGGATGAACTTCAACTACAAACAGATTTAATGGTCATGGTCCTATGGTGAGTTTAGCAAAATTTTATTATCTAGGTACCTATTTGAAAATTTGATATCTGTCAGTTACACTCGTAATTCTACACATATCAAAGTGTTTGTATCAGACTAAGAAATGTAGCAATACTAAGAAATGTAGCAATTTATGGTTGCGACGCATTTCCCTATCCCCATTCCAAAATTGGGTTATACGTGCCCCACCTGTTTTTCCCCCACGAACCGCCGTTGCATAATAAGACACAGTGCCAAAGCAGTACCGCTTTCCGGCGCTGTTGTATTAAGTAGCTTATGAGTAGGAATTTTACGGATTTTGGCAAAATTCCTGAAGCGAATTTTTTTTTTTCAAATTTTTTTATTTTTCAATAAGTCTTGGCGTGCCACTATTAAAACTCCGCCGCGCCACACTGTGCCGCTGGTTGTTCATCCCTGGTGACTAATAGACCCTGGTGACACTAATGACGTCCAAGGCATTTTGGAGGCTAAACATACGCCAACAAAAGCCACTTCATTAATTGTTTAACGTAATAATTGTTTATAGTTTTAAATATGTCTAATTATGGACCAGAAAAAGACGTTTTGCGGGGAAGTTTAATAACCTTCTTTTATTTGAAAAAAAGGGTTGCTGAAAGTTATCGATTGTTGGTTGATTAAACTTATTGTGAACATGTGCTAACCCAAAAAACTTGTGAAGGACGAAACGTAATTTTTACTTCTTTTCCATCCCATATAAAATTAAAAAAGAATACAGTTTTCTAAATAATTTAAAAACAGACATAAAAATCCTGAAATTCTTTTTAAACACATTTTACGAAATAATAAAGGAAAATTAAGCTGTGTTAGTCCTTAATCATGCCCCAACATGGCATTACCCCGGTTCTGTTTTACAAAAGCGAAGAAAATTAAATTTGTTCGAGGCATATTATGAACCTGTGTTTCAAAAAAAAATCTATTATCGTATATTACCAAATATTTCAATTGAACTAATAACGAACGCATTTTAAAATGCAATTTTATTCGAATTGTTTGTCTGCGTTGGGTACAAATTCGGAAAAAAAACGAATTAGAAAAAAAAAGTTTCCCGATTGCAATGAGAATCGATTTTTTTTTCGATTCAATAACAGAAAAAAAGCCTCTAATTTAAATAAATGCATAGTGGCCAGTTATTTTCCATTGACAAAATTTTCTCTTTTCTATTTGCTTAAAATCTAATTTAAATTATTATCAAATTTTAAACATTAAAAACATCAGAGAGAAATTATTTTTTTATCCAGAACTTTCCATATCCTTAAATAGAAACAACTGTGTACACTTTATTATCATTATGTACATGTACCAGGTCTGTAAACATGAAACTAGAATTTACCCATAGATGGCACTAGCTGTCAATGTAGTTACGTCAAACCACGTCACTGGCGCCATTTCCTTGTTGATATCTGACAAAGATTTTCAACTCACAACAATACAAGTTTCATACAACAGCAGCAGCAACAACCGTTTGTAATAGTGTTGAACATGTCGAATGTTATGCCTGGAAACTACGATTTGCGGATAGCATTAATTTTCTGTTACCATTCGACCAAAGATCTGGTCGAGTATTTGTTATTAGTAATGAAAAGTTGAAAAAAAAATGACTTCAATTATTTAAATAACTATATCAGTAATCCGATATCATTCATATATTATAACATTCTACAAATATTAAACTTTATCATGTAATATTTTTTTTAAATTGAAAATATTCATAGAAATAATTTAGAAAAATCCGTGCCTGAAATCTTTCTACCCTAAGAGACTGTATATAAGAACGGTTTGCAAATATATTATATATGTATATATATATATATATATATATATATATATATATATATATATATATATATATATATATATATATATATATATATATATATATATATATATATATATATATATATATATATATATATATATATATATATATATATGTATATATATATATATATATATATATATATATATATATATATATATATATATATATATATGTATATATATATATATATATATATATATATATATATATATATATATATATATATATATATAAATTTTTTTTTTTTTTATTATTCACGTATGGGCCCTGGTGGACCACGCGAAGTACAATTAGAGGCGTTTGTTGTCGTTAGCCTTCCTTTGCGCCCATACTAATTTCATTCTTTCGCTACGAGCTTTTTTCCTTTCATCAGACCAAGTTGTTCCATTCTTTCTACATTTTTCCCTCTGGCCAACCTCCCAAACGTCAACCTTGTGTCTGAAACAGCCTCTATCCTGAATTTCACATTGTGTAATATTTGCTGATCTTAGATCCTCTTTAATTGCTGCAATCCATTTAATTATTTCTACTTTAGCTCTACTCCTATTTTCATAAAATTCGACTATTTGTCTAGTCCATCTACTCGGATTCATTCGTTTTATGTGTCCGTAAAACCTAAGTCTTCTTTTTCTCATATCATATATATATATATATATATATATATATATATATATATATATATATATATATATATATATACATATATATATATATATATATATATATATATATATATATATATATATATATATATATATACTGAAGATGGTTCGTTATTAAATCGAGACGTCAATAAAACAATAAAAAAATTAAAACTTATTAACTCACCAATAAATAAAATAATAATAATATTAAACGGTCACTAAAATATAAGTAGTAATATTTAAAAGACATGGGTGAAAACGTCAATAATTAAATATGTCAGAGTCAAATATGTGTCATTTAAAAATTAAAACAAAATGTCCCATATTAAAAAATTTGGAAAATTAATTGTTTATTTAGATATTGAAATGTTCTGAAGATGGTTCGTTATTGAACCGAAACGTCAATAAAACAATAAACAAATTATATATATATATATATATATATATATATATATATATATATATATATATATATATATATATATATGTATATATATATATATATATATATATATATATATATATATATATATATATATATATA
The DNA here is from genome assembly GCA_031761425.1 of Cosmopolites sordidus. NCBI lineage: Eukaryota > Metazoa > Arthropoda > Insecta > Coleoptera > Curculionidae > Cosmopolites > Cosmopolites sordidus. The sequence continues at coordinate 193,555 of JARFXV010000478.1, read as the reverse complement.
TATATATTCATATATATTCTATAAAAAGTCAAGACGTTTCGCCAAAATCTCATGTAGCATTTTCAAGTGTTGTCTACTTCGACTGCAACTGACGTCCACGGGTCGTTCCGCTTACTTTAGATTGTATCGGGGTAATTCGGAACTATTCGCGGTTCGGAACGCCCGGCAAAGCTGACAGGCGTTCGTTTGTCGATTTTTCTTCCTCGTCGCCACGTTGCCCTGTTTCTTCTTTTTCAGAAGCGATTTCTATACTTTTGGAATATTGCGAGCGTCATTTCGCGTATTTAGCTCACCCCTTTCTTCTATTTGAAGGGCTTCTCTGATTGTTCCGACCTTGTTTTTTCTAGTAAAATGTCCAACTTTCCCATATAGTCCTTGGTGTTCGTTATGACACAACCATTTCCACAGCCCTTAGACAAAATGGATATTCAAAAAATTGTATTAGGAAGACCATTCACCGTCAGGAAACCCAAACAATAGAGGATCAGGAACCAAAAGCACCAAAATACGTAAAAGGAATTACTGATAGGATAGCCAGACTACTAAGAAAACATAAGGTCAGAACAGCCTACAAACCGTACAAAACTGTCACAAACATCCTAAAAAACCCCAAGGACAAAGTTAGAAATACGCGAAACGAAGCTCGCAACATTCCTGAAGTATGGAAATCGCTTCTAAAAAAAGAAGAAACACGGCAATGTGGCGACGAGAACAAAAAATAAATATACGGATGCCCGACAGCGTTGCCAGGCGCTGCGAATAGTCCCGAACTACCCCGATACAATCTGTGCAGTCACCGGCCGCCTATAAGAGCAAGCGCAACAACCCGTGCACGTCAATTGAACTCTTTAGTCGAAGTGGACAACACTTGAAAATGCCAAAACAATGAACGGAGCGACACCCGTTCACAGAATGACCGGAGCGACACCCGGAATGATTTAGAAACATTATCAACCATCCGTAAACATATTAGATGTAATATATATATATATATATATATATATATATATATATATATATATATATATATATATATATATATATCAATGATGATAGTGAAAGTGCAAGTAAAAAGTTTCACTTAAAGATTACCGTATGAAGATTAACAATAGACTTGACATTTGTACAGTATTATTTTCAAAACATTAATATTCAACTTTTTAATTAACCATATGAAAAACACTTTGATTAATTTTTTTCTTAAAATTTTGTAACACCCTATATTATCGCCTAAGTCAATAAGTTTGAACGACGTAAAAATTAAAGAAAAACAGCTTTAATTCAGGAGATGTTTATTTTCCTTTCATTTAGGTGTTGTTTACTTTGTGCAATATCTTGTATTCCACTGGTAATAGCGTAAATTTGGGAAAAGAGTGATCGCTTAGATACCCTGCTTGCTAAACTGTTATCTGTTTTTTGCCAGCACTCATTTTGCAGCTCTATTCGGTGTGATTTTGTAGAAAGTCTATTTTTGGGTCTTTTTCCCTCTTTTCCTTATATTCTTCCTTTCTCCAAATATATTGTATGACCGTTTTTTTCTGTATAAGGTAATTGGATGGTACTTAAAAAAATAAACTTTTTCTTAACAAAAATATCCGAAAATAAATGTATTAAATGATATAAAATTCTAGATTACATTCTCTTTACAAAAATTTGTGTACAGCTATTTTCTTATAAATTATTGTCAGTACCTTTTTGATCCCTTTTGACCTTTTTATTACAACACCATCATTCAGGCAAATGCACATATCTATAGATAATCAACAGGAAGGGTTTTTTTTTCAGTTAATCCAGTATATACAGTGGGTGGAAAAATATTTGAATTTTTCAATTCTTATATTGGAACCTTTGGTGTTACACTAAGCTTGAAGAGATTTACCACTAAACACCAAATCACTTTTTTTGAACTGCTCGAATTAAATGCAGATTAAATCATCTCCTGATGATGGTAACATGGTTAGCGAAACGTGCGTGGAGCAATTCAAAAAAAGTGATTTGATGTTTAGTTGTAAATCTATTCAGGTTTAAACCAATTTTTCTCAATTTTCTTTAACTGCATTACATTCGTTAACATTAGGTCAACAAAATTATACTATAATTAAAACGGAATATAAAGTGTTTTAAAAAGTACTTTATAAAGCACCAATTTTTCATAACTAATAAATATTTAAATAGTACATCAGAAGAAGATTCAATCAGATTAAATCATCAGGAGATCAGGAGATGATTCAATTAGATTGAATCATCTCCTGATGATGCTAACATGGTTAGCGAAACGTGGTCCGAGAAGTTTAAAAAAGTGATTTGGAGTTTAATGGTAAATCTCTTTCATTTTAGAGATAATAAATAATTTCGATACACAAAAACAAACAAATTTAAATGTTTTTTTAATCTTAACCAATCTTAGAAGTGGATGTTAAATGTTAATATTCTTATAACACAGGTCAATAAGTTTAAACTTTTTTGAGGTAACATTGATGAAAAAGGTGTATATAAAGTATTTTGTAGCCATAAAAAAAATGTAAAGGTATTAAAATGAAAGAAAGAGTCAGTCTGGTCAGTGCCTTCATAGAATGCAGACGCGTTCTGAAGAGCAAACAAAGTGAGGTTAAGTCTCATAAGGTGTGGTAATTTTGTGCAATATTGCGCAATCGTTTGTGAAACGTTTAGTGTAGTGTTGTGCATCAAATTGTCCATTATGGTCAATAACAAAAATAAAACTGCTCACGCAGAAAGCTCCTTGGATATATTTATCCAGGAAGCAAAACATAAATCATTTAAAATCTGGCGTAACCTGGAGAAACATTCTTCAGGTAGGGGAACTATGCTGGAAACCAACCAAATAACAGCAAAAATGTCATTTTTGCACCTGAAAAATAAGATATTAGAGGTTTTAACTTACTTCTAATAACAAAGACCAACAGACTCCAGAGACCACACCACCCGAAGATGGAGACAATCAAGTCCCTATCAAGGAAGAACATCAGTCGATATTCTTCCAACCAAAAAGACGTAAGGAAAAGAAAGTACCGACGGCTATGGGGGGTAGCTGTGTCGAATCTACCCTAGTACTTCGTCAAACCAAAAGGACCGACCAACGTGGAGGCAATATTCGTTGCAGCCACGGTCAATCCCAAATCCAATCAATTCTGAAAGCCATCAACAGCCGGAAGAAACCAACAAAGAAAAGACGGGTCAGTGCCATGTCCCGCAAAAAACGAAGGAGAAAATCCTACAAATCTACAGTGTGAAGATTTAATCTCCGCAGCGCCAAAAAGAATCAAAGTAACCCTTCTTAATCATTCCTCAACCAACAACATTAATGCAACACAACACCAAGCTGAAGGAAGAATGCAAGATCCACGATCGAACATTCCGCTCCGGACCCCAAAGTGCGCGAAATTTCTCATAAATCTCGACGGTTTCGGATCTTGCGACCCGTTTCCGTAGCAGTACAATAACTCAGTTATTCCAATAATTAAAATTCATGAAAGAATTTTACCAAACAAGTAAGGACGATTTTGTTACCATTAGGCTTACTTAATCGTCAATACAGGGCTAAATAGAAGCCCCCAAACAAACCAGGGCTTGCTAAAACAGGCAAACCACCCGCAAAAGCGGAGACCTCAGTAGAAACTGGTAAGAGCGGCAAGGCTAACCAAAAAACCTGGAAAATAAATCGGAATCGGAATGAAAGAAATTGAGGTTTATTCAAATACTTTTGTCCCTCACTGTATTTAACAGTTGTGCTTTTTCTTCGTGGTAATATTTGGCCAGTTTTAATTTAACATTGACACATTAAAAAAACGACAACTTTCGTTTACATAACAGTTTAAAAAAAACCAGTCTTACAAAGTAAAAATAAAGCGTTAATATTTAGTGTAATGATTGTTAAAGATTGTTTATGTTGTCCAACTCGACAACAATACATTCAACAATGTCTTCGTTCAGCTTTTTTTGAAGAATCGAAATATTTTATTACATGAATTTAATGTATTATTATTTATTTCTTAAGGTCGTTTATTTTCATCTATTGTTAAAACAAACATTATGAAAAAAGCTGTAAAAAAATAATTGAAGAAAGTGCATCGATTTTTTCCCAATAAAAGATGTTGATGGACGACACTGAGACATGGGCGCCATTTTCTTTTTCTGACACAATTAAAAGAGTAGGAAATAAATACAACATAGGAACGACATTTAAAACAAAAAATACTCTTAGATCTCTATTAACAAAGACCAAACCAAACAATATACAACAAAATACCAAAAATGTGGTTTATAAAATTCCCTGCGAATGTGGCAAATTCTATATAGGTGAGACATCTAGACCGTTAGATGTTAGAGTAAAAGAGCATAAAAACCTTCTTAGAAAGGGCGATTTTAATAAATCTAGAATTTGTCAACACGCATGGGAATCGGGTCATAAAATCAATTGGAATAATTCCAAAACGGTATTAAAAGAATCGGTAACAAAATACAGAAGATTAAAAGAAACCGCTATAATTAATTTAAATAAAAATAACTGTATTGCTATGCCTTCGGTAGATTTAAATTCAATATGGTTCCCGATTCTAAAGAATACAATTAAAAACATTTAAATATTTTAATACACAATCAGTACAATAAACAATCACACAGTAAACATTACCTATATATATATATTTTTGGTAGTATGTCACTGTCATAAAAATCCATTGTTGTCATTGTAAGTATCGTTGACATACAAAAAAAAATATATTTACTTTCACTCGTTACTTTATCTATTACAAATTAATATAATTTATTTTTTAGTTCAGTTTTGAAAACGGGGGGAGATTACCCTCCGAAACGTTAACGTTAAAAGTTTGTAAATATTTTTATAACATTTTTATGTCTTTAAGATTTTGTTCGTTAAGCAAATTTATTACAAAAAAGAATACCTGAAAAATTTGTCTCCGTTTGGTTTTTTGTTTTTATCCAGTGATTCTTTCTTTAAATAAGAACATGCATTTTTGATATTTTTTGAGTTTTAGACAGTGACGAAAAACCCAAATAAAGGAGAAAAAATATATGAACACGCCACAATCATTCAGACATTAATGGGCGTCCATGTTTAAATTTGGTAGACCCACTGGAAACAAGGAGCATTCTGCTTGTTCATTAAAGACCAAATGTTTTTTACATAAACATTAACTTTCACGTACATTTTTTTCTGTATTACTTAGTTTTATATTTATACAATGCTTATATTTCCTAAAATAATGGTCTAAGCTACTTCTTCTTTTATATATATGGCTATTCCTAGAGGGCGCTTGCTACCTAATTTGTTAGGAATTAACTCGCTCATATTTTTTTACGCTATAAAGCTGGAAATATTTTGACTTCAAAATAGGGAAGGGTCATAATTTCCACCTAAAAAGGGTACCCTTGGTCAATATCGATATCTCACACAGTTTGCAAGATATTCGTGTTCGAATATTCCATTGCACATCTTGTCGATTGCTGAAAATTCTACAATTCACAAAGTGTGCCTTTAATATGTCAAAAATACAACGGACTTTATTTAAAATAACAAATTTTTTAAATATACTGTGGCCTATTATTTTCTGTTTAGAAACAAAATAAAAAATATATAGATCACAGCGACGGCAGCTGTTCGCCGGGAGCACCGGGAAGAAGGTCCAGGACAGAATGAAGCCACGACAAAAGTTGAGCGCCACGCGGTTACTTCATATATCGGAAAAGACCCTGGAACCGGGAAGGGGTCTATCTTAAATAAAACGGTTTACTAGAATTTTATACATATATATTATAAAAGCACACTCAAAAAAGAACGACCCAAAGCACACAAAAAAGGAATAACTAAAACTATCAAACAAAAGACACGGGAAGGTTTAGGGAAGGTGGTTCTCCAAGCCTTACGTGAAATAAATAAAAAATCAAATACACAGCTCTGAATTACCCCAGCTGGTCTCTATGTCCCTATACTTACAAATTAGAGGTTATTTCCTCTATTCTGACAATAGTAAAAAGATAAATATATAACGCTAGGGTAACCAAGAATGGTCAGACGGCAAATAGATACAAAATATAAGGTGCTAACGTGACCATTATCAGTATAAGAAATTATGGTAAAAATGTGTTTGTGAAAAATAAATGGTAACTGCAATCCTTAACGGTACATGAAAATATAATAAAAAAAAAGTGTTTATCTGGCCTTATTTCCTGATGTTGTCTATCCTTGCCTGTCAAGGTACTGGGTGTCCGAAAACACTGAGCACGACTGCGGGCAGTCCGGTATCCCTATGCGGGGGTCCCGAAATAATATCGATCTGACCAACCGGCTACTGTGCCATGTGGCCCCAAAAAGGTGTAAGGTTTCCACGATGTTCGGCCTCTGTAATAGGTGGTCGTTCAATGGCCTGATGTCTGTTGATCGGATACTCTGCTGCAGCGTTGTAAAACCCTCTGGGTTGGAAGGGTAAGGCGCGAAAACGTCCGCTCACCTGGAGATTTGGAGTTAGACTCTCTTGCCTTGTCCCAACGATACCAAAGCTCTTTCAGTTAAGAATTTGTCCGAAATAAATCTACCAGTGGTGATCAACAATTTACGAATGCTACCTGTAGCGATCAAGAATTTGTGAACGCTACAATACTTCAATAAGTGTTGAAAGTGTCCACCGTTTACCTCAATACACTTTCGCAGGCTCTTTGTTAAGTGACGCCTCACATTTCAGAAGATGGGAGAAGAAAACTGGCCGCCTGCTTAATTTTTTGTAAAAGTACGTCTCGTGTATTAATTTCATCATGGTAAACTAAAGACTTCATATGACCCCACAAATAAAATTCTAACGGATTAATGTCTGGACTATAAGGTGGCCAAGGAAACTCACCAGCAGGCCCAATCCATCGATGTGGAAAACGTTGATTCAAATGATTTCGTACTGCAACAGTAAAATGCGGTAGCGCCCCATGTTAACTGAATGTCCACTGATGAACGGTTCCGCTGACGTTTCGATTGAATCTCATTCAAATTTTTGAAAGCGTTTACTCGACGGCGATGATTAATGCTGCTCAGCAGTCTCTTCAACTCTCAGCAACTCTCTAAACATACAAATAACGCTAGAATAATTCGCTTAACAAACGAAATGATACGAAACTTAGGTCGGATGTCAAAGACAAAAGTTTTTAAAACAAACGTCACCTTAGTTTTTGATTGTAGTAGTATATCAGCTCTGCGAAAGAACCTGATCTATGGCTTGTTTAATTATTTTCTCCCATAGATATCTGTCGTGTACTTTCTCCCTCCATCAATTGATTTTCATCGTCTCTATACCTCTTTCTATTCACATACCTTTCACATTATTTTCACCCTTTCTGTTCTGCTTTTCCCAATGATTGAGCTTATCGTTAATATTATGATGTTTATGGTGTCCTAGCTACTACAATGTTTGACCTATTATAAGACCCGATATACCTGCGTCCTTGTACAGGTCTTCCCATTAACCCTCCCTCCTTCAAAAAATCTTCTTAAGTGCTTTTCAGTGCCATAGTTCCAACTGTATTTGCTCTAAGTTATTAACTGTCCATATCTCGCAAGCGCATAATGTCAAGTGTTATTAACACATGTCAACTATTATTTTTTACTAGTTAACATTCTGTAAAATGCTTCAACCTATCTATCCCCAGTCATAACTCTGGATGGTATCGCAATACTGGCGTCTGATTTACTCGTAAATACAATCCCTAGATACCCGAAACTGTCCTACTCCTCAAATGATACTCCAACCTCCTTTCCCTTATAACCTTCAGAGAATGTCAATTTTTAAATGTTTTCGTTCCATACCCGAATAATGTTATAAATATCTCCATAGATTGTATTCGCTACATATTTGACGTATGAAAATGTTTCTACTCTATGGGTTCCACGTTTATCAGTCCACCAAAGAAGCATTCAATGAACACGAATTCACTATATCAAGTCAAAAACATAATAGAACTCCAGAGTGTGGCTGGAAGCAGGTAAAACTGCGCCAAAGTCACGGCTGAGATTTTCTGAGATGGTGTGGTGTTCATAGAGTACCTGGTAAAATGCAGGATCATCACGGTGGAGTATTAAGTTTCACTACTGAACCAATTGAACCAATTGAAGTCAAGTTAAACCTTCACATCTGAGACAAAAAAGTTCTCTATCAGCACGAGAGTGCGACAGCACATACATCTGAGATTATTCCTGCAGAATTCCTTAACCTTCGGACCTTCGAAGGACTACCATAGGCACCGCATTCACCAGATTTACCTCCCAGCAAATTTCTTTCTATAGCTAAAGGAATGGCTCGTTGGGCGAAGATGATGATCAAATGATGTGGTAAAAGCTAAGATAACTGCTTATTTCACAAAGTTGGTCACATCGAATTATACTGCAGATATTCAAAAGTGGGAACGTCGTTGGCCTAAATGTATTTTTATTTCTTTTTTTTGCATTTTGGGGCATTTTGCTATGTCAGTTTTTTTCCGCAATACGTAAAATTCATATCAGGATCACATTATATGATGTCCAATATGATTTTAAAAGTTTGTCTAATGTAACAAAAGTTTTGATTGATTGCGCGGTTGGCTCTTGGTCAAACATAGTAACAATGATAATAATTAAAACACTTGGTATTTGTTTCACAATATATTCAAGATATTCTCTAACATGTTTCGGCCTCGCGACCATTCTCAAAGAGAAGTTTATACATAAGTTTTATATTATACATAGTTTATACATAACTCTCTTTGAGAATGGTCGCGAGGCCGAAACATGTTAGAGAATATCTTGAATATATTGTGAAACAAATACCAAGTGTTTTAATTATTATCATTAATGTAACAAAGTTTAACGGCATGGTTATTCCTGAAAAAAAACCGTTAAAACCTAAATTATTTTTCTTTAAATAAGTTTCAACCTCAGGTACAAAAAAATCCCGGAAGCAGTCTCAGAAAATCACATTTCTAACCCACGCTTTCTCGTTTGAACGCTAAAACATAGGTAAGTTGCTTTTTTTTGATTTTTCAAAGCACGAGGATCTAGCGATCTGTAAAGCATAAGTGACTTAATTATCTATCTTATAATCTCCTGATGCATTCGAATAGAGCAGCAGTGTAACTTTATCTTTGGCTACCTTAAAACCAGATGCGAACTTTTCACTGTTGTATATAAAATCTTTGTTTGTCATGTTTTTTCCAAAACAGGGAAGTTTCGTATGCATTAAATACTTGTTCGTGTTGGTATCCAACATCAGCTATTAACTTTGAAAATTCTTCTGGATATGTTGCTGCTGCTGATGTGTCTGTAGATACAGGTTCTTCAACAATTTTGATGTTATGAACTTTATTTAGAAAATTTACAAATTCCTAGGACTGATCTGATTCTAGCTTGAGAATTAAAAGGGTATGAGGGAGGATCCCTCAAGTGTGAGCCTTGGCTCGGGAAGTTCCAAAAACCTTCCCTGATGTTATGAACCTATAGAACCAACTTTCCGATGCTTCAAAATCCTCCATCCGTATGTTCATCACCAGGTTCTTTAAATCACGAACAATTTTTGCTGACAGTGAGGTTGAAGTTGTAGAATTGCATATTTTGTCTTCTGATTTCTTGATGGATCGTACAGTTGATGTAGAAATTAATTTTCCTTTTCTTTTACTCGGCATTATAAATCGCGAATAAAACAGAAGAGACGTGTACTGTTTACTCGAAATTATTGCGACAAATGACAAGTTGAAACAATGAAACAAAAGATCCGGTACTGATCGTGCGAAAAAGGCTTTTACTAAAAGCCATAGCGTCACGCGTAACTAACAATAAGACTTGTTTGATTATAAATACGTTGATACTTGTTTGTTTTGAAAGGTAACTGGTAAATAAATATATATTATTCTAAAAATACAATATGCATCATTTAATTTTGGATCCACAAATAAAGAATTATTCAACCGCGAATACAAAAAGTGGTCACAATTTATTAACCCGCGAATATTCGAAACGCGAATAAAGGAACCGACTGAAAGAGCTTTGACTGGATTTAATTCCGAATTTGAATGGTATTAATCTAGAGGAGATATGGTTCCAACAAGACGGCTTTACATGTCATACAACCCACACAACAATCGATCGATTGATTGAGGAAACAATTCACATGTTCATCTGACCTGTTAATTGGCCACCAAGAGCATGTGATTTAAAACATTTAGATTATTTTCTTTGATGTTATGTTAACTATTTGATCTATGCCGAGAAACGAGCAACTACGGACGACATGAAAGCGGAGCATAACTCGGACAATTGCGGACATAAGACCCCAATTGCTTGAAAAAGTGGTCGGAAATTGGATTAACAAAATGCAGTTTGTCAGAAATAGAAGCGGCTAACATTTGTCCGAAATTGTTTTCAAACATTAATGACATTGAATGGGCGTTAATGTTAAAAATATGAAAAATGAAAAATCACCCTACAGAACAAGACAATATAGATAAATTTCTGAACTAAGCCGATGGCTGGAAATGTAGAATACAATATATTAGAAAAATATGGACCACAGAAAACATTAAAACTGTCTTTTTAAAGATACGTATTCCCCATAACGATGTTTCTAATGGTCCATACAAATAATGTTACAAAAATCGGGACACATTAATAACAAGGACGAGAAAACATGTGGCGCAGGGTAATTTATCATAAGGAGACCTCGCAGAAACGACAGTATGATAATCGAGACATCTAATGGAAAAAGTGAGAACAATATATTGATTTAAATGCGACCCTGCAAATACTATATAAACATCTTTTATATATCTCTCATTGGGTTTGTAGGTCAAGTACGAACGGATTATATGGTTGCATTAAATATATTGCAACCATCAGAACATATAATGCTTATACAGATTGTCTTTAATTAAATCGTATTTGGAAGAAAGGAATTTTCTGCAAGAATATTTTTTTCGTAAGTTTAACCGACGATTCTTTTCATCATTTTGAGTATAAGGTTCCATAAAACTTCACAAAATTTCTTTTAATTACCAATTCTTACTCGTTAAAACTTATTATAGTTGATTTAAGTTAATATACTATATTTATACCTTCAAAATAGCTTTATAATTGTTTACCGAGGACAAGAAGAAAAATAACAAATAAAACCGAATTGTCGTGTTCACTTTTCATATTATTCTATGATGTCATTAATCCCGTTTTTATACCTTTTTCGCTTTGTTTAAACATTATTTATTAGAGCCAGTAGTGGCTCGTGGGTTTTTAGGAGTGGGAGAGGGAGTAGAAGAAAATAGTGCTGATGAAGAATGTTTTCGCTTTTCCCTTTCCTCCTTTTCACTACACGAAAACATTAAAATTTTGTATTGTTACTACTTATAAGAACATTGAAGGATGTGTTGTTGCTTGTTGCGCAGATAAATGAATAAATAAGTATTTATATACCGTTTCCCGAACTTTACTGTAACTGCAAATCCATAGAGAAATCCTTTATTGTAACTGCAAATCCATAGAGAAAATTCGAACAAGTTCATGAAAAGTTGGAAAAGTTCAAAAAAATATCAAAGTTTTGTGACAAAAAAGGGTTATTACCCACACACCCACGTACATATTTTTGTCGGTGAATAGCTCCTCGCCGTTTCCTAATTTTTAAAGCGAAATTTTATTTATATTATTTTTATTTAAAAAGTACAACTCATTGTGTACACACATAGCAAATCCCAAATCAAAACAAATATCGCAATATTCGAACGAAATACGTAACGCGAGGCATATCAAACGCTCCGTACCCATTTAAAACTAATTACCGATACGCTCAGCCGCAGGGAATCTACGTCCAAATCGCATGTTTTAGAAAGCAGTTAAACCCCCGAATTCTGGCAGCCAACAAAACATGTAACGCCAAAAACGATGAACTTTTCTGAGATTTTGCAATATTTTTTTTTTACTCAACCGGAAAAAAGTTATAAATTTTTCCAAAAAGCAACGTTTTATTTTCAAATAGTTATAACTCCAAAAATTGACCAAATAAGATGTTTTTTTAATTATTCTTTTTTGAATGAACTTTTCTTAGAAATAAACATTTCAATTCATCTTTTATGAAATGTATGAGTTTTTCGGAAAAAAGTCATTAATTTCGCCATTTTTATTTTTTCTTTTTTTCAAAAAAAAACTTTCATTCAATCTACGTTTGATGCCGTAAATCTCATCAAACTTTTCTTTCTATTTTTTTTTGCGGGAAGATAGAAAACATTTTATTTCAATTAAAAAAAAAACAGAAAGAAAAGTTGGCCGACGATGAAATTTGATCCATCAAGCGTAGAATAAATAGAACTTTTTTTGGGAAAAAAAGACAAAACTTAAAAATGAGGAACTTCCGAAAAACTCAAAAATTTTATAGAAAATTAATTAAAATATTAGTTTTCATTCAAAAGTTCATTCAAGTTGATTCAAAAACGAATAATTTAAAAGACAAACGTCTTATTTGATCCAGTTTTGGAAGAGTTGTCAAGATTGACAGAATGCGTTTTGTCAAAAGTATCTGCCGAACATGAGTCCGAAATTGTTTTCAACCATTAATGCCATTGAATGTTAATTTCGCATAAAATAAATAGTTGCAAGGTATCTAATTTAGTTGTTGTTTTATTGAAATTTAAAATTCGGGCGCACTAAAAAAATTACCCTATGAAAACATCCATGTCAGCGGAATTCGAACTCTGGCCCCCTTAGCCATCGTGCCAAAAGGCCCTGACTACAGACACCAAATCAGGATGAGTAAGAGGATGAGGAAGTGCGCGCATACAAAACTCTGAAAAAATTATAATAATTAAGGAAAATCCGATAGGTATTAAGAAAACTATCAGAGTGGGTTTCATTAAGAAAACATCAAATGGGTCAAAGAACAAAAGAGACGTTTTTCCATGATTTTTTTCTTTCTACGCTTTGGAAAAATCCCACTTTCAATTATCGCATTTATCATAAACAACAATTTTGTAATTATCTCGGACGCTAAAACAAAAACTGCATCAATAAAACCCCGAAAGCTCATAAATTAACGCAAAATGGAAAACAAACTTATGTAACATTGAAATTTAAATATGTTCCGATGCGATTCATCAAGGTTAAAAGTAGCATAGGAACTACCAAGACGCATCTTTCGAATGTTCTAATTGGATTTGTATTTTTACCTCAATTTAATTGAACAGTGGCGTCAAAATTTTTGCCAGTTGGTTTTCTGGTAATTTTCCACCGAAATACAAATTGTTTATAAAATTGTTGAGATAAACTAAATTTATTGAAAAGACATACATTTTTATTTTTCTGGATTTTTCGCCACGATCTAAAACTCAAAAATATATTCTTATGTAAATAAAAGAATCATTGGGTAAAATGAGAATCTGCAGCGCTTATAAAACATTTTCTGCGGACGCGATAATACTTAGTAAGTAACTATATTTTTTATATGTCAATGATACTTACATTGAAAATAATCTTTTTTACTGACAGTGACATACTACCAAAAAATTATATAGGTGAGGTTTGGTGTGTGATTATTGTCTATTAAAATAATTAAACGTTTTTAATTGTATTGTTTAGAATCGGGAATCATATTGAATTTAAATTTACTGAAGGCATAGCAACACAGTTATTTTTATTTAAACTAATTATAGCGGTTTCTTTTAATCTTCTGTATTTAGTTACAGATTATTTTAATACCATTTTGGAATTATTCCAATTGATTTTATGTCCCCATTCCCATGCGTGTTGGCAAATTCTAGATTTATTAAAATTACACATTCTAAAAAGGTTTTTACGTTCTTTTATTCTAACATCTAACGGTCTAGATGTGTCGCCTATATAAAATTTGCCACATTTGCAGGGAATTTTATAAACCACATTTTTGGTATTCTGTTGTGTGTTGTTTGGTTTTTGTCAATAAAGAAATATAGATCTAAGATAATTTTTTGTTTTAAATGTCGTTCTTATGTTGTATTTATTTCCGACTATTTTAATTGTGTCAGAAATACGCGGATTTAAGGAATTGTGAGGTTAATTGTTTGAGTTACCTATCTGTGTTTGTAGGTTTTCTGTAAACTGTAAAACTGTAGTTGTAATGTCACTAGTGATTTATTTAAACTTAAAAACATCCATTATTTTAAAGGTGCTATCAACCGTCACCAAAAATATTTTCCCTAGGTCTGTTATCGAGATACAACATGTACAATATATATCAGTTTCTATGTTTCCTAAGTAACAAAATATATTTTAAAAGCACCTCTACGATATAAGCAAAAATCTACGGTTTGTGAGGGAAGGCGTCGAGGCGCCGCCCCTCCATCATTTATCACAGTAAACAATTTTTAAGAGTAAAACACTTTATTTTATTTCCGTTCAGATTTTTTCCTTTAACTCATTTTAAGATATTATTAAAAATTAAAATCTCCAAATGTAGAAAAACGTCTGTCGACCCATTACACCAAATAATGTGGATAAAAATTTCATCCCCAACATGACGGAGTTTGATTTAAAACAGTTACTAATGACTAATTTAAGTTTGGAGGAAAAAGTTGAATACAAAACTAACGGTCATCCCACGCCCATGTTGAATTTGAGTCAACTTCAAAAAAAATGAAAAAAAAATATTCAGCACCACTATTTTCTTCTACGCCCTCCCACTTTAAAAAAACACGAGCCGCCACTGCGATATGCACTTCTCTTCTTCTTTTTCCCAACCAAGGCATCTGCTTCGGTGGAGTTGTTTTAATATTTTTTTTGCTTTAGGTTCAAAATAACATAGTACTGGACAAATGTCATGTTTATTTTCAGTATTAGTGCTACACTGTGTATATAAATCAACGAAAAAGATTATTTATAAAGACTGAAAAAAAACAATAAACATTTGTCGTACTTTAAGAAATTAGTGATTTCGTGTTAATCATTACCAACGTGTCATGTCGGTTGCCCCCATATATAGCTTACGTGTTTCGAAATTAAATGAAGGCTCTGTATAAGTTATTGTGTGTGGAATAGTGAAACAAGTGAAAATCCTGTGTGCAAGGTATAGATTGTAAGGTGGATGATCCAGTTCTCCATCCAAAAGACCCGGCTAGATATTGTATTTGTGCAGAAACGTGTGGCCTTGTATCGAGTCAAAAACAAAAAAGCACAGCTCAATCGCTTTGATTTGTGATCATCAGAAAGCAGTCTGATGATCGTCAGAAAAATGTCCTTGAAACATGTTTTTGAAACATGCGCAAATTGACTTGATAAGTTTGAAATCATGAATCGTCGGTTCTCTCGAATTTTGTTGTCCACATCACGAACCAAATTTTCGGAAATCAAAGAAGGGCCAGAGCGTAGGTTATCATTTTCATTAACCCGCCCGTCCTTGAACATTCTCACTCACTTTCGAACTTTACTGTCACTCATAGCATTATCGGCGTAAACCTCACAATTTCCCCTGCTGACAAGTTTCTTCCACTCAAGAATCGAATTACAGATCGTATCTCACAGTCGGCAGGGGATTCGATTTTCTTAAACATTATAAACTTCTACAGATCAGCACACAGTCAGACGATACGGCTCCAAATCGGCCAACGGTCGAACAGGCTCCAGACCAACGCCAGACGCGCAAGCGCAATGTGGCGTTTGTACGTCATTCTCACTCTCATTCACAACCTTATTTAAAAAATACCCCTCGTACTATAATCAAAAAAAGTAAAGTGACTTTTGTTATAAAAAATCACGAGTTTTAAGTATCGATAACCATTTGTTTTTTGTCGCTAAGGATGTGTCGGAGATACAATCAGGTGCAAATATACTGAAAATATTAATAAAACGTGTAAAATTGATTCGAAATAGTTTAAGTTACATAATCTGAAGATTTGGAACGCTTGTTAGTTTTTCTTCGTATATTTGTAGCGTTGTAACTAAATATGTTTGTGAATCTCCATAATCTCCATAAGATCACGTATAAAATTACGATAATTTTAAATCACAATAACTTTTGAACGACTTAGTCAATCGATTTGAAATGTTCACAACGTCTTAAGGATTACGTAAAGAATATTCTGCGAAATTCCTCGTCGGTTTATATATTTTGGAGCATTTTGACATACCTCCGATACATCCTTGAAGTTTAAAATATTTATAATTAATAATTTTCAAAAATAAAAAATAATTAGAGGTTTTAATTAATATTTAAGTATTATAATTATTATTAATCCCATGTTCGTAGTTCTAAATATTTAAAACAAACATATTTTTGCCAAAAACTTAAAATCAAGGCATATTCATTACTAAAAGTTAGTTAATTTTTTTCATATTATTTGTTATTATTAATTTAATTCTAGATTATAGATAAAATTTGCTCTTTATTTTTTAATTATACATTATTTTCATTATTAATTTTCGTTTTCTATGTTCTGTAAAGCAAAGATGTTTACGAATTTATAATTTTCAAACATTTGCCTCCGATTGTACCCCAGATGCATCCTTAAGTTAAAACTTGTACCGAATTTTGTACTCGTTATAAATTCTTATCATCCTTATTTACAAAAGATGGCGGCATTTATTTCGTTAATACATAGATTCTTAAATATTCCAATATCATGAGATAATTATAACAAAGAATTAAATATCATTAAACAGATCTCGGTGGACAATGAGATGTGCTAAATATTATAAATCTAAAAATTATTCATTATATTATTATATATTAAAACTATCAATTTAATACATCTCACCACAAAAAAAAATAACGAGTACAAAACACTACGTATACAGAAAACATAACAAAATTAGTTTCAAAATAACTATTAAAGACAAACAATATAAAAATTGCTAAAACTAATAATATTAGGTTGTTCGAAAAGTTCGTAGAGATTTTTTAAGAGAAAGAGAAACGCAGATAGTTTATGTAAATATGTATATAGTCTATTGTGTTCTTACTATTTACTATTATTATTTACAACTTTTTGCCAACATAGTAGTGAGATCCAAAATGCTTTTTCATAAAACATTTGTAAAAAATTATTAAAACAATTGTAATTGTATTAAAACATTAGTTATAACAGAAATAAAACAGGAAAGGTCATTTAAAAGAAAAAATAGAAAGGGAGGAAGACAGAAGTAATATGAGGTAGCAAAAGTACAGGATAGGACAACCGCAATGCGTTTCGGGCAGTAAATGAAAGGAAAACTAGGAAATAAACCCAATAAAAAACATTTACAGAAAGAATGCACACAAATTTGGGGAGTTTTGAAGGAGCTAGCAGAAAAAATATTGGGAGAACTCAAAAAAATCAAACAAATAAGTGGTTCGACGAACAATGTAAACAAATTTTGAAGTAAAGAAACGTCTCAGAGCACGCCTGAGATTCCTGGAAGAAACGTGTGAAAACAACAAAGAAAGATATGATCGCATACGACGGGAAGGCCAAGACCGTATGTAGCAGGAAAAAGAAAGAACTTTTCGAACGTGAATTAAAAGAAATAGAAGAATCATATGCTAATAAGGAGATAAGTATTTTCTGTCAGAAAGTTAATAAAAGTAAAGGCAGTAGTGTCAGGAGACTTCATTATTTGAAAACGCAAGAAGGATCCCTGATAGGAGATGCAGATAGAAAACTGAAAAGATTTGCCCAATATATCTCAGAGACGGTCAATGAGACTGGGGAAAACATAAAATGGAAGAAAATGAAATTGCAGACAATAACCAAATTATAAATGCGCCTACAAAAGAAAAAGTAGAAGTTTGTATAAAACAGTAAAAAAATAACAAGAGTGCTGGAGAAAACAATATAACAGCAAAAATATTGAAACACGGTGGTGATACATTGGTGGCGAATTTGGAAAAAAGAAAATATGCCACAAAAATGGAATAAAATGCTGATAATATCCCTTCCCAAAAAAGGACCTAAGGAAGAGTGCAATAACTACAGAGCAATTGCACTTCAAGATGTGACTTACAAAGTTATGGCAAAGATGACTAAAGATCGGCTAGAGAAATACCATAACGAACAAGTAGGGGAATACCAAGGAGGATTCAGGACAGGAAGATCAACAATCGACCAGATATTCATCATGAAACAGATTCAACAGAATACTTATAAACAAAATTTGAGCTTACATTTGCTGTTCATAGATTATCGGCAAGCATATGACTCAATTAGCAGGAAAAAAGTGACTATCAGGAGAACAGAAAATAAAGTTTTAGTCGATGGAGCAATGTCTAAGGAGTTCATTGTAAAGTTTTGTTCAATCCAGTGCAGGAAGTGATTCTGAGAGAGAGTGGCATCAATGTCAATGGGTTACACAAATGCTTGGCCTATGCCGACGACATTGTATTGATGGGGAGATCCAAGGAATTGTAAGGGTATCCAAGATGTTGGAAAGAAAGGCAAGAGAATATGGCCTAACAATTAACGAGAACAAGACTAAATATATGGTAATGAAAGATAGTACCAGAGGACTGTTCCTTAATTTAGTCACTGATTGTGCAGAAAATCAGAAATATACGATAGAGAAAGTTGAACAAACTAAATAACTAGGAGTAACACTAATATGTAAAGAGGATGAAGAGAAGGAAATAGAGCAAAGACTATCGAAAGGAAACAAAGCCGCAGGAATGTTTTCAAAGATTTTAAGGGCAACAAATATAACAAGGACAGCAAAAATAAAAGTGTACCAAACAATATTAAGGTCTCCAAAGTTACCTACGCGTGCGAGACATGGAAAATGGCGAAGAAGGAAGAAAGTAAGCTAGAAATCTGGGAACGTAAAATATTAAGCAGGATTTTTTGGAGAAATTAAAGTTCAGAATAAATTTAAAAGAAGAACAAATGGAGAAATAGAAGAACTGTACAAAATAACAACCATTATTTAGGTGATGAGAGCGCAGAGAGCTAGATGGCTGGGACACATAGCTAGGATGCCCGGTGAGAGATGGGTTAAAGAAATACTGATGAGAGGTGAAGGGGGAAAGAGAAGAAGAGGGCGACCGAGGAAGAAATGGCTGGATGAGGTGTTGAATGATTTGAGGAAAGTAAGAGTCAGGGATTGTAAAAATGATATTTTGGACCGAAACCGGTGAAAAAGAAGTGCGAAAGAACTCGAGGCCAAGGGTCAGTCTGCCTGTGGAACTGAATATTATTATATCATTAACTTATTTCGTTCTTAACTTTGTGTGACTGTAGTTTCGTAACCAAGTTTTACATTATCAAACACATCTTTAAAACTAAACAACAAATCACTTTTTAAAAGCTCTCGACGCACGTTTCGGTAACCATGTTAGCATCATCAGGAAATGATTTAATCTTAACATAAAATCTCAAGATTAAATCTTAAAATTAAATTATCTCCTGATGATAGTTACATGGTTAGCGAAACGTGCATCGAGAGCTTTAAAAAGGTTATTTAGTGTTTAGTGGTAAATCTCTTTGAGTTTAGTGTTTCACACCGAAGGTTCCAATAGAAGAATCGAACAACTTTAAAACTCTTTTAAGTTTTCAAGTCACTTTGTATGACTATAATTTCGTAACCAACATCACATCATGAAACACGACTTTAAAACTGTTTTAAGTTTTAAAGTCGTGTTTGATAATGTAACATTGGTTACGACAGTATAGTCACACATATTTAAAAATAAAGTGAGTGATAGACAACAAAGTAAAAAAAAATGTTTTATTCTATTTAAAAATGAACTATCACAAAGCAGCGGACAAATCAAAAAATTATTTGATATATTTTTTGTTAAAGCTCACCATTTACTTTATTAACGTATGTAATGTATGACTAAACTACGCCTCTGAAGTTAAAGAAAATTAATCCATCTACCCGTATATAAACAATTGTTGTTGTTCGTGTTTTACCATAAACATTTCCATCCTCGCATTGCTTGAACAACAGTTAGTTCTTATATTCTACCTGGTTTTAAGAAAAATCAACGAGAAATGTAAGTTTTCATTTTACATTTTTGAATTAAATATTGAATATACATTTCGATAATGCTAATTAATTTAAAATAGTTAGTTGATTCGTCCGTTACTTTGTGATCGTACATTTTAGCTAAGTGAAAGAAAGCACTTCAACTTTGTTTTAGATCACTTTATTTAATAAAATTTGGGGTGACGACCGTTTCGTAGTAACAACTACATCATCGAGAGGCTTGAATATGAACACAAACTAAAATTCGGTTTACTATAATGTGGGTGGATATTATAAAATTTATAACCAAAGGGGTTTTTTCACCAAAAATATAGTGACGGTATGGCCTAGGTATATAATTATAAGTGGGATTTTTTCTCTTTTTTATATAATCTTCATAATAGTTTCAACAATGTGAAATTTCTTAAATGTGTGTGATGACAAGGTTTACATTTTGGTTTTTATTATGTTTATATATTTCTAGATTTTCTAGTATGTCTAATTTCGTACCTTTCTATTCTATATGTAATATTTCTATATTGTTTTTTTCTGGAAAACTATGGTTGGTTTTTAGAAATACCCTAAAGACTCTTACATAGTGCAGGTATGGTTCGCGAATGGCTGGCTATTATACAACTACCCAAATGTGATTAAAATGCCTTCTCAGTCACCTAACCTTCATCCCATTGAAAACGTTTGGCATTATTTGGAAACTAATATAAGGAAACAAAAAATTACTAATAAAGAAGCTTTAAAATCGACCTAAACACTAGACAGTACTGTAAACGAACACAACAAACAAACTAAACTATAGAAAACAATAAAATTGTCCTTAAAGGTTCGTAGAATACTGTGGAAATACTCCCTCTATGGTTTTGTGGTAATTCCTACATTGTCCAGTACAAAGTCAGATACAAGTAATTTCAAACATCCCATGATATAAAGGAGCAGCAGGTTTTTTTTTCATTTTCATAAGCACGCTTATGGCAATATACCTGTCCGAATATTTTTGGAATCCACTGTATATAAATTCTAGTTGTTCAACCTTTACGATATTTTATTTTCTCGCATGATTTTCATTTTTATTCTTTAATTAATATTTTTTTTATTAATATAATAATCTTTAATTAATAATTATTCCTATTCTGCGTTGTTTCCAAACAAATCAAAGAGAAATATAGGTTTCCATTTTACATGTGTTGAATGAACATTTAATGTGATTTTTGTTGATGAAAACTGAGTTTCAAGAGACTTCTTCCACACTTAACACTCATTATTATGACTATCCTAATTTTATAACAATATTTGGCAACTATTCAAGTGTGATATTTTCGGAAAAAATGAAATATCAACATATCCTGAAAGAGTATCGTTAATGTTTAATGGAAGAAAAGCTGTGATCGATAATGTTCGATAAAAAATATGAAATATACCGCTTTGAAAATGTTTTAATATTTCATTTAAAAAAAATTAAATACACCCCGTTAATTAATTGAAATATTTTATTTAAAAAAAATTGAATGATATCATGTTACAAACCAAAATCAATAGAGTTTTGAGAGTTTTACACAATTCAATTCGACGCGTGGCTTGCTGCGGTGATATAGCATAAGAGAGCGTTCTACAGCTTTTTGGCTTCATCCCTATGCCTCGCAAAGGCCGGTTACTGGTAGTGTTAAATACTCCTGATTCCCTTGATAGTTTCCAAATACTGTTTCTAGGACCTACAGCCACAATTCCTCGTAAAACGTCAGTATCGAGAGACCGCGGACGACCTAATTTTCCCCTATCTTCAAGGACTCATATCTCTTGCACTTTTTGAACCAGATCTGAACAGTGATAATCTCCCTCTATAAAGCATTTTTTTAAAACAGTTTCTTAATGAATTGCCCTAATTGCCCGAAATTAAATAAATTACACTACTAAATCACTTTAGTACTGTAGAAAAAATGTTTATTTCTCAGAGCAAGAAGTTGAAATCAGATTAAACCTTTAAGGAGAGAAGAACGTGGGTAGTCTGAAAAGTTTCCAGCCGTTAACGTGAAGTTACAAGATAACCTTAAAAATTTCAGCCATATTAGATGTTTATCAGTCATATAAAGCAGACACATAAAGCAGTTATAAGCAGCACCTATAAAGCAGTAAAAGTATAAAATATACTACATTTTGAAATTCGTATGAACATATGTGAAGTTTCAAGTCGATCTGTCAATTCATTCTTACAAAAACAGCTTAAAGTATCAGTGTTATTTTTTTTATGAAAAATATCGAAAATCATGCAATAATTAAATTCTTTGTAAAAAAAGATTTAAAGGCAATGGAAATTCATAGTGAAATGATAAATGTATTAGGGGAATTTGTAAGTGAACAGATGAGTTTCAACATGGTCGTACAAGCCTGAATGATGATCCTCATTCTAGACGTCCAATAAGTGCAACTACTAAACAAATAATTCAGTCTATACATGATATGGTTATGGATGATAGACAATTGACTTTGAGTGAAATTGCTAAGGCCATGGACATCTCTGATGAACATCTCTGACTGAATGGGGGTTTCATATTTTGAAAAAGAAATTGGACTTGAGAAAACATTGTGACCTGATTCTGACCAAAAACGACTTCGAGTAAAACTTTCTAAGCAACAATTTGATCTTTTTCGAAAGAATAAAATGGATTTTAAACGTCGTTTTGAAACTGTGGTTCAGACTTGGATTTACCACCTGAACTGTAACAACAAACCGCAGAGTAACCGGAAATTCGTGAGAACGGACCTGGTTTAGCGTAGAAAAAAATAATTTTTCAACAAAACAATGCACCCGCTCACAGAGGTGCTCTTGTCATGTCCAAATTGAAGGAGTTACACTACGAATTATTGGAACATCCAGCATCTTTCCCAGATCTGGCCCCCTCTGACATTCATCTGTTCCCAAACCTCAAAAAATTCCTACGTAACAAGCGTTTTTCATCAAACGAAGAAGTTTAGCAGCCGTAGATGAAAATTTTGAAGGACTTTCAGAAAATCACTTTAAAGGTGGAATAAATAAATTGAAAAAAGAATAAAGTAATTTTTTCAACTATAAACTTATTTTTATCATTTCCGCTACGCAAACTTTCCAGTTAGCTTAGTATTATGAACAGGAGCCACGTTAGCTGTGGTGTCTAAGGCGTCAGCCTTATGTTACGGCAGTTAATGTGGACCGGGTTCGAATCCCGTACTAGGCAAAAAAGTTTTTCTAAAATTTGTGTGAATGTTTCTAGGTAAGAGTGTAAAATCTGACAAGGAACCACCCCTCAGTCACGCCAGTTCGAGGCTGGGTAAGGCCCGATGCCTTCTGAGAGGTTTTCTACGTTGGTCACTCGCCAATCGGTAGGTTTCTCGAGATACTTTCGGTTAAGCACAAAACCAAGGGTTGATAGCCCGAGGGGGGTTCTGACGGTCGTTTTCGGTAGGTGATGATCGTGGTTCGGAACCCACGTTAAACTGTAGGTCCAGTCGCTAAATAGCCTTCTCAGTTGCGCTGATGCGCCTCTAACCCCAAAACTTTACTTTAGTATTATGAACAATGGATTATTTACTGATAAATATTATTTATATTTTATTTTAGGAAAACCGTCGCTGTTTTTTTAACGTTTGTCTGCGCCGTGGTATATACCACGAGCCCACCCGTTCCATGTGGATGTTGGAACGATTGGGAACCACGCCAAGATGATCAAGGGTGGTACTGCAAAAATGGAGATAAAAGTTTCGCTTGTAACATAGATACTCCACCAAAGTGTATTTGTAAGGTATAATAAAATTTTATCACATTTAGCTTCTAAACATTTAAATATATACTGGAGAACAAAAAAGTGCACAACACCCAGAATACTACTATACCCCACCATATATATAATCATAATCATCATCATCAGCCCGTGTCAATTCACTTCGGATGAAGGCCTCTTCAGCATGTTTCCAACTCTCGCGGTCCTGAGCTTTCCTCTACTATTCCATTCCCCTCTGTGCCATCCGAAATTTGTAAACTGACTGAGATGTAAGTGTCCAGGTTTCACTTCCGTATGTCATAGCGGGCAGGACTCGCTGTTCAAAGACTTTTCTTTTCAGGCAAAGGGGTAGTTTGTTTCTAAATTCTTAAACATTATGCTGACCGTGCGAAATGCCCGACACCCACATTTAACGCGTCGTTCCATATCCTGGACGGTATCCCCTTCCATTGAAATCATCTGCCCAAGATTGCAGTTTTTGTATGTGTATTTGCAGCTCCTCTGCATCCTGTGAAGGAAGAACGATATCATCTGCGAATTTAAGATGGTTTAAGTATGCACCATTGATCTTTATTCCATCCTGCCCCTAATCCAAATTATGGAACACTTCTTCCAGGCAGGGTGAGAAAAAAAAGAGGCGATATTGGGTCACCCTATCGTACGCGGCGCTTTACATTTATTTTAACCACAAGATCGTCAATGTGGACTGTCGCTGTAGCTTCATCATATATCGATCCTAGTAGGTTCACATAGGCTTTCTCAAGGAGTAGAGAAGTTAAGCAATGCAGCCATTATGGCCTGTTTTTGTTTAAAAGCCAAGCACAGTGTCATAGTATTTTCGTTGTGTCTTTCTATGACCCTCTGTATAGTCTGTATGTGATCCATTGTACTGAATCCACTTCTGAATCCTGCTTGCTCTCTTGGTTGTGCGTCATCAAGTTTTCTTAATATTCTTTTGGATCTTATCTTGGCCAAAACTTTTACACCACTAATAGGAGACTTATTGGACGGTAGTTCTTTAAATCTTTCTGTGTTCCTTTTTTATGAAAAGATTCACGTCTACATTTTTCCGTAAGTTGAGTACTTTTTGTTCTTTGAGGCATTGTTGTTCTTAAAGTCCGACCACCAGCTTTTAACATCTCAACACTTATACTATCCTTTCCTGGAGCCTTGCCATTTTTTATCGAGTCTATAGCCTTTGTCACTTCCTCCACCAGCATACCCGGTACTTGTTCTTCAGTATACTGTATACTCTGATCCTCATATAACTTTGAATAAAATCTTCGGACAACCTCTAACATTTCCGTTCGCTCCCCGCACTCAAAATGGCCATCCTTTCGTTTCTCAGCTTCTGTTGAGTCTTGTTATTAAATTCCCCGTTTTCTTCCAGAGTTTTTTTCACTAGTATATATATATATATATATATATATATATATATATATATATATATATATATATATATATATATATATATATATATATATATATATATATATACATGCTACTACTATTACTAGTATATGAACCTGCTCGTATGCCTATCTGAAATCTATGAATATCTAGAATGTAGGAACGCCAAAGTACGTTGTTTTCTGCATTAATTGACAAACTAAGAACAACTGACAATTTTTGTGCCCCTCCTTTTAAACCAGGTCAAATAATCGCCCATCTCATGTTCGATATATTGTACTATTCTGTCTAACTATATTTATATAGTACGTATAAAACTTTATAAGTTCTGCAAAGTAATGATATGCCTCGATAGGTTTCGCATTTCGATAGTTTTCGCATTTTTTATGAATTTTTACCATATACTGATTACATGTCTTCTTTAGGAAAAAGGTAAGTCAGTCGAACTACCGCTTGGAGAAGTCAACTGTGTCCACCTAGACGCTACCAAATACGATAACACAAATTGTGAAATAAATCCAGAGTGGGAGACCTGGTTTGGCAAATATCCCCAGTACAGATTATATCATTAAAAAATGAAACATTTTTCAAAGTATAATGTTTATTAGTTTACTGTTAGATGTGCTAATCACTCCTTGCTTGTTATATTACTTCCTATAAATATAATATATATATATAAAAAAAGTGGTAAATTTTCATTTAAAAATACTACAACTATTTATTTTATAGAAAATAAAATTTATAAAAGCTATGACATTATATCCTTTAGACTCCTTAAGGAAGTAGGAACGAATCTATAGGAAAAATACTTGAAATTCGGTAATTGTGAAGGATATGTAATTGAACTATGCTCAAAATTTGAAAACCGTCTAGTTTTTGATGTTTTAAATGTTTTTAAAACGGGGAAGAGTTGAACTTAACTCACCCAACCATTCACCTGATTTTGACCAATGAATTAGATATGAAGAAAATCTGCGCGAAAACAGTTACAAAAATCAAAAGGATGATAGGAGGGAAACAGTTCATGAATTTGTGGAGCGGATTGAGATGTCATTAAAAGTGACGAGTCTTGAATTTTCACGGCAAAGATTTGCTTTTTATGATAGCCAGGAGTTCGCTCATAAAGAATTTGTGAATCAGTGTCAAACGGTAAACCTCATTCTCAAGTTCTTGAAAGACAACTTTGAAATTGTGACTCATCATGGCATCAAAAAATCCAAAACCTCCTATTCGACAATAAACAATCCGCATTCCTATGGATATTCTATGTTCTGCAAACTATTGATTTGCAATTGCGCGTGTGAAGCGGTCTCTTAAAACCAACAGCCTCAGGCGACCATCTTGGCGATCTTGACGTTCTGTTGTTCATCTGCATACAGAATCATGTACAGGGGTACAGAACCCTTGGTTCGATGTGTACGGCCTTCTTGAAGCCATGCCCGACAACATCTTAACACAGTAGCTAGACTTCTTTTCACTCTGTGGCTAATTCCCCGAAAAGACAGACCAGCCTCTCGTAGTCCAACTATCCGTCCCCTGTCAAACTCGGTAAGTTAACGAAAGTTTGCATTTCCTCGCACGCGAGGCATGGTAAACGATTGAAAATAACGTTTAGGAACACAGTCTGCAAAGGAGAACCAAAGGAGAACAAAGGAGGAACACAATTTATAGGCCATTGTTACTAATATCGGTCTCTGAGACCAATATTTTAAGAGGGGCAGAGTTGGTTTTAAACTGCCAAACTGCGCCTATCAAACTATCAAACTGCCCCTTACAATTTTTTAGAAAACACATGATTTTTCACCAAGTTGACACATTTTATCCTCCAATTTTTATAGCACAAAAAATATTCTGAAACTAAATGAAAATGAGACATTTTTAATATAACACAAACAAAAATACAGAAAAATCTAAAGTCATATAATCCCGCAAATACTAACTGAACAAAGTACAGGCTGCAGAAAACAATTATATTCAAACAAAAATTTACTTCCCACAACGGTATATTGAGTAGTGAATTGTATACAATATCTAGTCCTCACCTACACTACTGCATTATTTACATATAGATATCAAATGTTCTAGACACATAAATTTGGAGCACCTGTCACAACTGTATCTAGTTTTTCTATTTTTTCTACTATCACAGTAACTGCATCTACCATAAGTACTTTTGCTCTGCAACTTATTTTCGTCTCCTTATGAGTTTATTCACTAGGTCAAATCCAAGCTTTTCTAAAAAAACTTGTCTGAGAATGATCTGATTCATTTCTTTATTGCCTTTGTAAATAATAAATGAATTTATGCCTGCTACATTCATTGCGCAATAAAACAAAATCATCGGCCAACGACACGTAGCTCTGGCGTAGTTGTAAGTTTCACGAAATTTGCCAACAAACTGAACGCCAACTTTTATTTTATTATAATTGATAATAATTTCCAGTTTGTTCCTCACTTTGTCGATGGTATCTGAGAAATACATAGTAGATGAATTCGGAAAACATATGAAAGAAGAGTTACTTGATCTTGAAATTAAACATATTCGTGTTTTCTGGTCACTTCACATTTACTAAATATGGTGGAATTTGTTTATTGTTTTTCCTAAGTGTGTAAAAAATTATCCATTGTCACATTTCTCTTTGTTCCCCATTTTGGTTGACATAATCGTAGAACCAATGCCATATTTAATATATCTAACTGGTAAGGACCATCGAACTGTTTTCCTACGTAAACTTCCATAGATATGACTTAGAACATTTTGGCATCAACTAAGGCATAAACTATGATACCATATCTACGAGGTTTATTTGGCATATAAACCCTGAAACTGAATTTACTTCGGAGACCTTGAAGCATTTCATCTACTGTTGCAAAATAAGACATTGAACAGTATTTTGGTAACGTGGCATTAAATATCTCAAAAAAATCTGTATAGCAGCCATTTTATCAAATTGTAGTCGATCCTCTCGCGTTGATTCATCAAAACGTATATTTCGCAGAAGAAAACGAAATCCACCAATGACATGATGAGGTGCTATATCTCCGTGAACATTCCGTTTGTTCTAAACGAATCCTTGGCATTTTAATAGTTGCTTTTTTTGCTCCTGAGGTCTATAATAATCCAAAGAGAGCTTTAATTTCAATTACATCAGTTTTCTTGTAAGCCGGATTAACAGTTCTGTAAGCTGGATCATAATTATTCGTTTCTATATATTTATTCGTGTGCTGTACTATACTTTGCCACATACTGTCAGTGAAAAACTCCAAATTTCTAATGGTTCTTCTATCTGACGAGCAAGTCATTTGACTCCTGATAGTATAATATATTGAGCGCGAGTACGAACAGCTCTTTGAGAAGTTGCATGTTTTCTCCACCTAATTCCGTCTTTTCCGATAAAATACGGAGTTTTATGCCTAGGTCCATCTGTTGATATAGTTTCATTGTCAGAAAAAATCTTCTTCAGATTCAATATTGTCGTCGATACTTTCCATCTGATCATCTTCTAAACTTTCGTCATCATCGTCAACATCTGAAACTGTTACTAGTTCATCGAATATTCGTAGGAGTCTCTCATAATAATAAGTTCTTTCTCATAATACCAAATCGCCATTTTACTTATTCTGTAAATGTATTAATTCAGAAATAAAAAAAATGTAAAAACTACTGTACTACTAATTTTTTTTTTTGTTCATGGATGCTAATCTCGGTACGAACCAATACTATTTATAACTCGATAAGGGAGTTTCACTACCAAACGCTGTTAATACAGTGTGTATAAAAACTACACATTAAAGTACCTAAACACATTGCACGCGCATTTAACCTACTCGATATTTATCGTTAAAATTCGTTTTGATCGGTCTCTGAAACCGTTACGTACTTTAACAGGAAAGAGCCTTGCGTATCTTTATGCACACATAAATGGGAACGGAAACGGCTATATTAAAGCACCAAAGAAGTTGGTGTCAACAACTTAGAAGTTTAATAGTAGATTTGAGCAGTTTTACTTTGCTTTAATCCACAATAAAAACAATAATATCGGAAGTAAGGCAAACACACCATAAAATGGATAGTTTGCGTCTTGTGATTGTTTCCTAACACGAAAAAATAAAAATTCAAGAGTAACATTACAGCAGTAAATGCTTTTAATACTAAATTTGTCAGTCAGTTATTTAAAAATAAAAACGTATTTTGTTTAAGTGAAGTTTTAAGGTTATGAAGCCAACAAATCGCCTGGTATACATAGGCGTAGTCAAACTGATATTAGGTAAAATTATCTTTTTTTAGAACTAGAGTTTTTAACCTATGTTCTAAAATGTTAGTTTTAGTTAAAATGTTTGTAATAATACAGAGTGTTAGCTTTGTTAACTTTCTTTACAATCCTTTTTTTCAGAAATGATTGTACTAATAAATGTAAATATTACTTCCATTTTAATTTGGATTTCATGTTATTAAACTAGTTTATCTTTTTTCAAAGTTTCTCAAACATCCAAATAGAAGAACACAGCGGATTAATTTTATTAAAAAGCCAGATTTGATTCCAAACCGCAGTATTTTTTTATTATTATAATTAATATATATTATTTTATTTTTATATTATTATTTTATTTATTTAAATAATAGGGTTATCCAATAGACAGGTGACCTGTCCTATTACAGGATAACACAATTTAACAAAGCTTAACTTAACCTATACTACCTATAGCAAGTACTTATCACTTAAATCTAAAAACTAAACCATTTAATTCCTAAATAATTGCAAGATACAGTATGCAGGTCATAGTACATTAAGAATATTATTAATCTGTTTTAAATTACTAGAGTAGAAGAAGTCAAGAAAACTTAAACTCACTGGGTCCGTCACGCTGTCTGGTAGTAGAGTCACTGCAAGATTGCGTCCATCCGAGATGAGGCAAATTAAAGTCACCGACCACAAGTATATCACTTTTGTGATATTTCTCCAATACTCCTTCCAATTTGGTAAAGAATGCTGTATAATTATTTAAAGAGGCATACGGTGGAATATAAACAGTACATATCAAGAGCCTCCTCTCTCCCCTCAAAGTGATAGAGATCCATAAGTCCTCCACAATATTATCGTTGCCGCACAGATATGTTAAGATGCTACCTTTGAATGATTCACGAATTCCCAACAAGACTTTACCACCGTCCCGCTTGCCCGTCGTTATGGGATTTCTGTCCAATCGAAAGACCGAATATCCCTGAGGAAATAACTCACTGTACGAAATTTCTGGTTTTAACCACGTTTCTGCAATGCAAATAATATCATAATCGGCGTCACAAATTGCTTGAAAGAAGTCAACGCATTTTGTTTTTAGGCCTCTGGTATTCTGATAGAAGACACAGCGTGATCAGCCATAGCAGTAAGACAATCTTAAACCGTTTTACAGTTTTATACTTAATGAGACTAGTTAGAGATGAAGATTGTTAAGGTCGATTTCGGATAGAATGCGGAGTGGACGGGAGTTCTCCTCTTTCTTAACAAATATCTTGGAGTCCTTCACCCAGCAATACTTCAATTGGAGATTCCTACAGCATTCCCGAGACTTAGCAAAGATTCACTTTTAGTACGGTGACAGGTGTTCATTTATATATACTCTGGTATTTGCGTCAAATCCCAATTTCTCCGATGCAATATTAGAATTTTTCAAAGCTTTGGCAGCTTTGAGTAGTTGGTTTCTCTTTTCTAGGAATACAAATTTTACCACAATATTTTTAGGTAAAGGTCTTCCAGTGTCTTTGTGCGGAAAACGTATTACTCTATGACAGGTTACTACATCAGTTTTATCAATCTCTACATTTATGGCGTCAGCAATTTTTATTACCAAGTCCTGGACGTTTTCCCCGCGCCCCTCCGGGATACCGCAAAGCTCTATGTTGTTTTCCCGTGTCTGCTACTCCGCAGACTCCACCCTGGCTCGCAAGTCGGCGCACTCTTTCCTAACAGCTACCAGCTCACTCTGAATATTATCAAACCCTCTCGATACCTTTTTAAAGTGCTCCATCTGCTTGTTGAAATCATCTATCTTATCACCGTAGAACTTAACTGAGTCTGTCAGACCAGATTGTTGTTGTTGCACAGAGGAAACATCTCTTACGATTGAGTCCACTTTTGCGAGAAGCTCCCGCAATAATTCACTAGTGTCCGATTTTCTACATTCATTACAGGACCAAATGACCCCCGAGTCATCGGGCAACTCGCCCAAAACCACTGGCAATTTATTGCACTTTAAGTGAAAATGGCGACGGCAGTGTCCACTACAACAAATGCCTGGGTTAGCGCGGCTAACAGAAGTTGAACACGCAGCACAACAAGCCGGCATCGCAAAAAAGTCAGTGTTCAGTGTTCAACGATGTCCAAAATTCAAGAGGTTAACAAGACAAATCAAGAAGACACTTCTACGATTAATACTTTAGTACACACAACATCAAAAAAAAATGCAGCAAATTTTATCAATTAATTTTCGCGATAACGCCACAACAATAGATTAAACACGGGAGCAAAAGCACCCGCGTTCGCCTCACCTGCTACGTTCTCGAATTTATGTTCCCATCATTTTGCTGAGGATTGTTTTCATCGAACATCTAAGGTAAAAGAGACACTAGTACCGAATGATGTTTCAACAACTGCAGTGCAGCGTTTAAAATATGTATTTTTTTATTTTATCATTTTAATAAACATCTTTCATAGCATTTAGTTTTGAATGAGACTGAAAACTTTAATAGGTATCTACGACGAATACGGTATTGTCAAAGGTGATTTAAAATGCATTCCTACTTCTAACAACACTAGAATCACAATGAGTTGTCTTTTGGAACAATTCGATTTTAAAGAGGATACAATAATAATTCCACTTGCAGGCAGTTTACTGCAGCAAATAAAAAATATTAATACACTCAGAAATGAGAGATGGTGGCGTGGAAATTGTATACCACTTGAAGATATTACTATTTTAAATGTTAGTTCCAAAACTAAATCTTCCTAACAGATTATTAATGAATCTGTATCAAATCCGTCCAAAAATGAAGATTATACTCAAAACAATATTAAATTACATAATTTAATAACTTACATTGTCGGTTTTGTTTCATTTAAACTGGGACGGAAGCAGCAATGTGAGCACGGTATTTCACAACTATTTGGGAATAAGGATGACTTCTTAAATTCTTTAAAAAAAAACATAAATCTCGGGGTGGTTTGAGTTACCCAAGTTTCGATATAATTGAAATATGTGAAAAAACAGAGATATTTTTAAAAACGAACAATCTTGCAATATAAAAATTAATAGTGTCGTTAAAAATATAAAAATATTTTATTGGAAAAAACAAGAATTAATTATATTTGTAGAAACGCTGTAGTAGATGAAAAAATTCGTAGTTTGTATACAAATTTAATTTTGTTTAAGGGGCAATAAACACTAAATAAATAAATACAGAAAGGTAAAGTGTTTGGGTTAGAGACGCATCAGCAATTAGGCTATTTGGCGACTGGACCTACAGCTTAACGTGGGTTCCGAAGCACGGTCATCAGCTTCTGACAAACCCAGGCCAGCACCCCCCTCGGGCTATAAACCATTGGTTATGTGCCTACCCATAAGTCTATCAGGAAACCCACCGACTGGCGAGTGACCAACGTAGAACACTTCTCAGAAGGCATCCGGCCTTACCCAGCCTTTAACTGGCATGACTGAGGGGTAATTCGTAGTCGGATTTTACACTCTTGCCTAGAAACAATCACAAACATTTAGAAAGTAAACAGACAAAAGAAAGAAAGAAAACGGCACAGCAGCGGCAGGCCGTTGCTCTTACCGTCCACACCATCGCGACCGGCAATACAGAAAGGATATATTTATTTTAATAATAAATAATTTAGTAAATATTATGTATTTTTATTTCACTTAGCAATAATTTAAATATGAACATCAACTTGGTGCATGATGCAACTGATTATGACAGGATATTCCAATATCTTAATAACTTTTTGTCATATTAGCCACATAAAAAACACTTTACTCTTTAAAAAAAAAAAATTTTAATTAATTTAAATGTTTACTGGACAGAAATCAACACCATCCGCTGATTATAAATAAATAAATACGTTTATTTCGCCCATAACAACTGATGATATTCAATGCAACAATTTACAATAAATACACTCTTAATAAACACATCAATTTGCAACTAAAAATTCTCCATATAGCACAATTATATTGTGATGAAGCCAACTCTCATAAAGTAAACTAGTGTTGAGACTTAGAGTAAAATAACACAGTCAGTCATCAATACAACCATTTACAATTCAGAGTGATTACACTATAATGCAATGTGATCTTATTAAAATATACCAATTTTCCTGATGTAAAACACATTAGCAATACAGTTATAATGTTTATAGATACAAAACCAAAAACCATATACTTATCTAAATATTGTTCAGCTACTAATTATATTAAACTTGAAGAGATTTACCACTAAACACCAAATCACTTTTTTTGAACTGCTCGACGCATGTTTCGTTAACCATGTTAGCATCATCAGAAGGTGATTTAATCTAATTCTAAAACTAAACTATGTTCTATTTATATGAAAAACCCTACCTAACGAAGCGTGTAAAAATGATGAAGCATGAAGTTTACTAAGCTTTATATTAATAATTGAAAAAGTTGACTGCACGGGATAGGTCCTTTATCTTGGTTCATGATTTTCTTACATTTTTCTATTTGAATGCTTTCATATGCATCTAAAGCCCTATTGTTATTAAGACTTTTAATTAGTCTTAAATTACTAATATCTAAGCTGTGGTCGTGTTCGATTGCATGTTGGGCAACACAAGATTATTCATTTCTCCTATATCTAATGTGGGCAATATGTTCTTTATATCTTGTCAATATGGATCACAGTCTTGACAACTAATTTCGTAAATCTCCGACTTTTCATGTTGCTCTACTTTATCTTTTGGATTACCCAGAACTTCTTTTAATTTATTATTATTACTATTATTATTGACGTATGGGCCCTGGT
The DNA here is from genome assembly GCA_031761425.1 of Cosmopolites sordidus. Classification (NCBI taxonomy): domain Eukaryota; kingdom Metazoa; phylum Arthropoda; class Insecta; order Coleoptera; family Curculionidae; genus Cosmopolites; species Cosmopolites sordidus. The sequence continues at coordinate 159,402 of JARFXV010000478.1, read as the reverse complement.
GGACCACGCGAAGTACTATTAGAGGCGTTTCTTGTTGTTAGCCTTCCTTTGCGCCCATACTAATTTCATTCTTTCGCTATGAGTGTTTTTCCTTTCGTCAGACCAAGTTGTTCCAATCTTCCTACATTTTTCTCTCTAGCCAACCTTCCAAATGTTAACCTTGTGTCTGAAACAGCCTCTATCCTGAATTTCACTTTGTGTAATATTTGCTGATCTTAGGTCCTCTTTAATTGCAGCAATCCATTTAATTATTTCTACTTTAGCTCTACTCCTATTTTCAAAAAATTCGACTATTTTTCTAGTTAACCTACCCAGATTCATCCGTTTTATGTATCCGTAAAACTTAAGTCTTCTTTTTCTCATATCGCTATGTATATCTGTGTATTGTTTGATTTCTTGGTTTTCTCGAAGTCGGTATGTTGTGCTATTTATTTGTTTGTGGCTTAGGATTTTTCTTATGCTTTTTCTTTCCTTCTTTTCAATGTCCTCGATGTCCCTCTTTCTATTCAAAATGAGCGTTTCTGCAGCATATAGACATTCTGGCTTAATAAATGTGTTGTAATGTCTCAGTTTTGTGTTTTTAGATAGGCATTTTTTGTAGTAAATATTTTTTGTAGTATAATATTTAGATTCAGGATCTGTTCAGGGCAGGATCTGCCCGGTCGAAAACCTGCTTGATATTCACCAATGTTAGGTTCTAGCTGTCCCTGTGCTCTGTCTAGTAGACATTGAGATAGAATCTTGTAACAAACTGGGAGAAGAGATATCCCTCTGTAGTTGTTTACATCCGTTCTATCTCCTTTCTTATGTAGTGGATGGATTAGAGCATCTTTCCACTCTTCCGGAATCCGTTCGGTTCACCAAACTTCTTGTAGAATTTTAGTTATTTCCTTGATTGTACCTGGACCAGCGGATTTCAAAAGTTCAGCAGTGATTCCATCTTCACCAGAAGCTTTGTTATTTTTAAGCCGATTGATTTGCCTAATTATTTCATCTTCATTCGATGGTAATGAATCTAGGTTTGTTTGTTTAGGGTTTAGTGTTGGTAATTTATTTAAGACAGTTTAGTATTTGTTCAAAATATTTCGCAAGTTCTTTGCAATTATCTTGGTTATTTAGAGCTAATTGTCCGTTTTCCTTTTGGAAGCAAGAGCCTGTTAATTTAGTTTTAAATGTTTTGTAAAAGTTTCGGGTGTTATTTTTTTGGAAATCTTTTTCAATTTCACTAAGTTGGTTGTTTTCATATTTTCTTTTAGTTTGTCTAATTAGCTCCGATGTTTCTTTTCTTACTTCCAAAAAGATGTTATAGTTTATTGCTGTTTTTTGACTGTTCCAATCTTTGAATGCTTTACTTTAACTTTGCTTTAATTTATTATATGGTTTGTACAAAACCTTAATGTCCATTTTTTTCAAAATTTTGTCTAGCCCTCTTGTTAATTGGGCATCAAATGGTATTACCATGAATTTCTTTGTGTTCTGATCCTTTTGAAAAGTCGCAGATTCTTTCAATAATTTTCTGAACTTATATTTTCTAATTAATTTATCTACAATGTTCTTATTATAACCATTTACTTCAGATACCTCCCTAATTAATTTTAATTCTTTGTTATAATTACCTTTATTTAAAGGAAAATTAATTCATCTATTTACCATAAAATTTAAACTAGCCATTTTATTTCTGGAAGCTATGATTTGAATCGTTAGGAATGTATTTCGAAGTGGTGGTGTTTTTCCAGAAAATATCAAAATCTAACCTATTTTTATTGTTTCTACTGACTAAAACATCCAGAAATGGTAAATTATCGTTGTTTTAGAGTTCATGCGTGAATATTATATTTTGGGATTTACTGTTTAAGTTCTTAATAAAAGCATCTAAATTTTCATTTTTCGAATCGAAAATAACAAAAACGTCATCCACATATCTTAACTATACCTTGGGAAAGTAACCGATAATCCATCTTTTGCCTCGGTTTCAAATTTACTCATAAATAAGTTGGCTAAGAACGGTGACAGAGGATTGCCCATTGCCGTTCTTTCTTGTTGTTCATAAAACCTGTTATTAAGCTGAAAACAATTTTGCTTCATAGATAATCTTGTTAAGGAGATGTACTCAGAAACAATCTTGTTATTAAAAGCGTTTAACTCGAGTAACTCCCTCAGGTATTTCAAGGTATGTGGAATCCGAAACTAAATAACTTGAATATATAAAACAATTTTCTAATATGGGCTTATCTTATCAACATGAAGCTTAAATTTTATATTTTTATCGAAGTAAATACCCAGATATTTACAATGATCAGAAACAAAAGGGTATTCCATCGATCTTTAATGAAAATATGTTATTAATATATAAAACAAAAAGTAATGGACCTAATACAATACCTTGAGGGACTCCGCAATTTACATTTACTGACTCACTATAAATATTACCGATTTTAACTTTTGAAGACTTGTTCTTGATATATGATGAAATTAAACTTAGAGCAGTACCTCTTATTCCATAGTTTTCAAGTTTAGTACACAATGATTCATGACTAATGGAATTAAATGCTTTCTGAATGTCAAGAAACAATCCAATTACATATTTACTCTGGTCAAGGTTCTCACAAATATATTTTGAGACATCAAAGAGTACATAAGATGTGGATATGCCCTTTTAGAAACCATATTACCTCCTCGACAACACTTAACTCATTTTCTAAAACGATTTAAATTTAAAATTAACAATTAAATAGTAGTTGACATTACCTGTCGTATCTAGTAAGTCATCATTAGTTTAATACAGTAACTATAATTATACAATAATTTATTGTTTTAAACAGCTGTAAACTTTTATCAGTTCCTTGTTTTTATTCATACTGCCCTACGCCACTACCAAACCAGAAGCAGGTGTCGGACATACGCAAATACCATTCTGGTCCCACTTACAGAATCATATGTTCTTTCCTGACGTTTTATATTCAATGTTTACATTAGTAAAGGAGGGTTAACCTACTGCCAATGCAGCGCAAATCACAAAAACTCTCATAAAAAAAAAATCCAAATCGTTGTTTGAGAATTTAATCGTATTTTGTTTTTGCCAGGGTAAATATATACAGTGGGAGACAAAAGTATTGGAATAGAACATTTTGTTTTAAATAAAAATATATATTTCCAAAATACAAACGTAAAAAAATATAATTAGTTGTTTTTAGACAAACTAAAAGAAAATATGAAAACAATCAACTTAATGAAATAAAAAAAGATTTCCAAAAAAATAACACCCGAAACTTTTACAAAACATTTAAAACTAAATTAACAGGCTATCAACCCCAAAGTCTTTGATTCCAAAAGGAAAACGGACAATTAGTTCTAAATAACAAAGACAATTGCAGAGAACTTGCAAAATATTTTGAACAACTACTAAACACTAAACCCTAAACAAACAAACCCAGATTCATTACTACCGAATGAAGATGAAATAATTAGGCAAATCAAGCAACTTAAAAATAACAAAGCTTCTGGTGAAGATGGAATCACTGCAGAACTTTTGAAATCCGCTAGTCCAGGTACAATAAAGGAAATAACCAAAATTCTACAAGAAGTTTGGCGAACCGAACGGATTCCGGAAGATTGGAAAGATGCTCTAATCCATCCACTACACAAGAAAGGAGATAAAACGGATGTAAACAACTACAGAGGGATATCTCTTCTCCCAGTTTGATTCTGATTCTACATTGAGATTATATCTCAATGTCTACTAGACAGAGCACAGAGATAGTTAGAATCTAAAATTGGTGAATATCAAGCAGGTTTTCGACCGGGCAGATCCTGCCCTGAACAGATCCTGAATATAAAGTTGATCCTAAGACATCAAAAACTATACAATAAAAATCTCGTCTGTACATTTGTAGATTTCAAAAAATCATATGATTCTATTGACCGCGAATCTTGAAAGAACAAGGACTAGATCTGAAAACGCTGGCAATTATTAAAGCAGCGTTGACTAAGATAAAGTCAAAAGTTAAATTCATGAGTGACATCTCAGAGCCCTTCCAAATTAAAACTTGAATGAGACAAGGGGATGAACTCTCGCCACTCTTATTTAACTGTGTTCTAGAAAAAGTAATACAGGAGTGGCGTAAAAAAAAAGTCTGCCCTGAAGTTTGACCAGCCCGTTAATCTGGGGAGAACCAACATCAAAATTGATTGTCTGGCATTTGCGGATGATCTAGCAATTTTGGCTCAAGATATATTAACGACACAAAAACAGATTGAAATCCTAAAAGAAACAGCAGAAAAGGTAAGACTCCAAATTTCCTTTGAAAAGACACAATACATGACCTGCAACAGGCTAAGAACACCATTTCTAAAAACAAAATATGGTAACATCAGACGAGTCTCTCAATTAAAATATTTGGGTGAATTAATCATGAAAAATACGTAAGCTATGTTTTGGATCATTGTGTTCCAGAAAAGAGATCGTCCATTTGAATGAAAGATATTGTAAAAAAGAATTTTATACTTTGTTATCTATCACTTTTATCGTTTTATAAAAGTGATAGATAACAAAGTACAAAATTGTTTTATTCCATTTTAAAAAATAAACTATCACAAAGTAACGGACAAATCAATCAGTAATTTGAAAGATATTGTATTTATTTACTTTTCTCTGAAAATATAACTGTCTCCCAAAACTCGGTTACGGTTTCTTTCTGGCAACCCTTGCTCTATCACCAGCACGATACAGAACTCTCCGTACGGTTTTAGCACTAATATCTTTATTTTCCTGTTCTCTAATCATTTAAGTAATTTCCGACGCTGAGGTATGAGGATCCTTTTGGCTAATTATTTCTCTTGTTTCCAATTCTGTAAGTTTAGATGGTTCGTGGCATATTTTGAAAATTGTCGCTATTTTGAACCTTTTAATAACACTACGAACAGGGTAACGACTTTTCCTCACTACGTTCGCAATTTCAGTATATGATTTTCCGTCACGATGCAGATTAACTTTTATTTTTCTTTCAGTCACTGTAGTTTCCTGTCCTTTGCGACCCATTTTATTTAAAATGATTAATTTTCTAGATATTACGGCCAATGCACATCTCAGAAGGCTACCCCATAGTAATATTCGACCACAATAAATACTTTTCCATAGGTAAAAACAATTTTTTATCAGCGTCTTGCTTTAAAATATTTGATCAACATTTAAAGGTGCCAATACTTTTGTCCATTCAATTTTTGACATTATATTCATTTTAAATTTACTTTATCTATTCGATTTGAAGTTAACAATTTTTTAACAGTATAAAATAATCATTTAACTATTTATATTACGTTTGTATTTTAAAAATATAAATAGTTATTATAAAAACAATATGCTGTGGCAATACTTTTGTCCAGCACTGTACACAAAATATTTTAAAATTAAATAATTTTTACTGGGTGTTCGGATGTCTATGTCATGTAGTGACACACAATAAAGATAATAACAAAATAGTGTAATAAATATTTATATGAACCATTTGCGCTTCTCTTTCTCTTAAAAAAAATCCTTACAAACTTTCCAAACAATTTTCGAATTTAAGCGTTATTGTTACATATTCATTAGTTTTTCGTACTTGCGATAATCTTTTATTCTATGGAGTAACCTCGGGGGTATTAAAAAAAACAGTCTGTTACAGTATTACAGTCGAAAGCAATAAGTCAGCAGGCTAAATTTGGAACTTTGTTGTTTCTAATTAAGTTTTGCGAAAATAAAATAAGAAATCTAAACAAATGTATAAATCTTGATTTAATAAAAACTATTAAATATTGGACGCATTCTGTAAACTTAAAAAACTTTTTAAAATATGTAACTGTACCAACCAATCTGAATGTTTGATAAAGAAGTAAATTATACAAGTCTAGATCAATTAGAGCACTTGATGTTTTTGGATCGTGTCCAAGAAGCAGTAGCAGATCATAATTTTTATTATTGCCAGGCTTGTTATTAAAAACCACTTATACATTTCAATTGGCATATTTTATGGATGAATAATTAAAAAAAAACTAAGCTAATAAATAAAATAATGTTATGGTAAGAGTATATTAACTCTGTTCATGATGCTTCTTCTATTTATACCGCATTTTATCTTAGAAAATGCAGTTAAATATTAATATAGAGTGATTTTTTTAGTGCGTCCGGATTTTAAATTCAAATAAAACAACAACCAAATTAGAAGCTTTGAAACTAAAAGGTAGACAACTATACTCCCGCCGTTTTTGAAGTAAAAACTTCTTTAGTCGAGTTGAGCGATTTTTGGTAGGGGCAAAACTTATGGGTTCGCGTCACCGACATGCTAGTGACGTATAGCGACAAACTGGCGACGCGCAGCGGCCTGTGTATAAGTATATAGCCTTTACAAAACTAAAACCGTTGCACGGCATCGATGAGGCTATTAAAAAACTGCAGAAATACCACTACAAACATTAAATAATAATATAATCAAATGGAATGTATTCAATATATTTCAATTTTAGGGGCTGTGTTCGGTTGGCAGCATATGCGACGTTGTCGGGTTTAAAATCTGTCTTATTAATATTTATTGGAGGTTATCCCATTTGTATCTAAACGTTTACTTTTATTTTTACCTTGCGATCGAAAACAGTTTCTTTAAGAACTTAGTTCGCGCCTGTAAAATGCCAAATCATATAAATCGTTACTGTCAAGACTTTATGACATCTCTGATACACTATTTTGAACAAAAACGAGACAATAATGGTCCATTGTTACCCTTTGCGACTGTTAGAGAGGTATGTTAAATTAATTGCTAATACATGGATATGTTTAGCTTAAGTCATATTTTTAGCTTCTTGCAGTATCCTTAAGGTTGGGTATGTCCACTGTTTTACTACTGAGTCCACTGAGTACTATTTCACTAAAAGTGAAAAATAATGAAGTTTTAAAATCGCCTAGAAAACATAACTTTACTAAAAGGGTTACCAATACTGCAGCTTTAGATACAAGTTCTATTTGAGACACCATTTACATCATGTATGAACACAGTAAGTATTTGTAACCTAAGAATTGCAGAAAAGACTGTTCTTAAACCCAAAAGAAAAAATGAACCGTGAACTTTTCTGATCTTGACATTAACAATTAAAAAAGTTGACTGAACGGAATAGGTCCTTTATTACATTTTTCTACTTGAATGCTTTCATATGCATCCAAAACCCTATTGTTATTCACAGTTTTAACCAGTCTTAAATTACTCGATGAAACCTAGATTTTTCAAAATGGTACTGTAAGTCATTCGTGGCAAGATAATAATAATTATAAGTTGATGGTAAAAGGTAAGTTACATAAATATGCAAAAAATTGAAAAGTTTTGATTGAAAATTTTTATTTCAGATAGTGGCAAGAAAGTACTTCCCTAGTCCCTACAGATACTTATAAATGTACTGCAGGTGATAGCAGTGATTCCAACCAGTACTTTTCAGACTCCGATTAATGAAAATAAGTGCATGCAGATATTTCATTGCTTTTCTTTGTTTAGTACTTGTATATTATATATCAATAAATGTCACTGATAATTATATAATCTTTTTATTTTAATAACCATTCAAATATTAAAAAATGTTGTCGATGGTTTTTGAACGAAGTATTTTTACATGTGCTGAATCTATCTAGAGGTACTAAATCAACGACACTTGCAAGACTTTCAATATTTATTATCATTTTGTAACTTACTTTGTAATTTGTATTTAATTTGGAGATATTTTTTAATTGTTATTAAAGTAAAATTGTAAAAATAATTTGCTAAAGTAAGGTTATGATGTTTAATTGCAATCTGGAAACAGTGCAGCCGAAATTTTGATCACGTGTTTTATGTCTTGCAACGGTTTTAATTTTGTACAAGCTATACGTACATGTATACGTTAAATTGACCACGTGAAAAGTTTAATTTGTGTATACTGTGCATTGTTTAAATTGTGTTTTAGATAATCATTATTTTAATTGTTTAATTGTAGAATCACTGTGCAGTATAAGAGTGAGTACTTAATATGCTAATATTTTTATGTAGAAAAATGAATAAAGTTCATTAACATCTATATAAATACAAATGCAACGTATAAATAATATAAGTGTATATTAATTATTATTTCAATTAAGTTGTACAATTTATATTTTGCCGGATTTGCGCCACCCATCATATGTTTTGGTTAATAAATAAACTATATGAAAATGTATATAATTAATGCTCAGAGTGACAATAGATGTAAAAACCAGACTAATGTTAATAATGTGCAAATTTACAAATTATGAAATTTTAATTTTTTATACCATAATTAATTTAAAAATTAAAAAAAAAACAGTTATTCCAAAGTTTCAAGTTTTCACTTCTGTCGGCAGTCCCCATGATTACCTATTAATATTTTTTTTTCAAAATTCAAAGCTTTATTGTAAAAAAACTGGTTATACATTTGATTCAAAATATTGTCCATCGTTAACAACTACTTTCTCCCATCTTCCAAGTAGCATTCGAATCCCGCGTTGAAAAATTTGGCCACGTTTTGAAGCGATCTACAAATCGATCCAAGTTTTGAATTGTTCAAGACTGGAACTGCTAGTCAGACAGGCTGTATTCTATCGATCGAAACAGGTGATAGTCAAAGTGAGTAACGCCTGGGTAGGGTAGGATTTCCCATTTCAACGTTTCCAAGTCTGTTTTGATCACTTTCGCAACTTGAATCTGAACATTGTCATGCTGCAAAATCACTTTATCGTGATATCATAATACAGTTCACAGAGCTGGCCCCCCAAATGCAGAGCATGACCTTGGAACCGTGAATATTCAGTTTGGGCGTCGGCGTAGAAGCGAGGCCGGGATATCCACATGATTTTCGACGCTTGGGGTGATTTTTCGTCCCAAGTCAATCTGATGCAGATATCCCTTCCGTGTTTGCCTTTCAAGCAACTGTTCACAAGCAAACAAACAGCGTTCTACATATCTCGGTTTCAACTCGTATGTAACTTTATACCCTTGCTTCTGGGTCATTCCCAGGTCTTTGAGGTGTTTTGAAATTGCTTGTTGAGTCACTCCCAATGATCTTGCCAACTCTTCTTAACTTTGACTCGAGTCATTAAACAATGGCTCTAATTCTTCATCTTCAAAATATTTCGCTCTTCCACCTCTATGCCGGTCTTCGACGTGAAAATCACAGCTCTTGGAGCGTTGAAACTACCCACGACACCTTCTTTCACTCATAGTGGCCTCACCATAATTGTCTAAGAGCATTCGATGAGCCTCAGCCGAAGATTTCTTCATATTAAAGAAATAAATCAACACCTCCCGCAAATGATGAGAATTTGGCTCAAAACTGACATTTTAATCGCGAATAACTTTATGATGTAAACACAAATCGACTACTGTATACCGAGCAAAGTTGTATATGTTTTATTTATTTTATTTAATCAATTTCGGGCAAATGTCCGCCCGGGCTACTTCTGACAAAACGCCAATCCAATTGCCGACCGCCTTTTCAAGCAATTGGATCATATGTCCACAATTGTCCGAGTTATGTTGGCTTCCAAAGCGTCAGTTGTTGCTGATTTATTTGGTATAAGCCTTTTCACGAGCTGGTAAGCAGAAGCGCAACCCCGGTGTTGAAAAAGCGACATTTCAATAGTTTCATAGTGTTTTGTGTAATAATAGCAAGAAACGCTGTATTATCTTCGATATCAAATAGTTCATTAGAAAAAAAATTATTGATGGTGTTTTACTGATTCACAGTTCAGTAAAAAACACAGTTGTGAACTATTAAGATGGTTAAAATGTCATGGACATCCGCAAAAAAGAAATAAGAGAAAACAGATTGACAGGTTATGGGTTTGTATTTTTATTCTATGATAAAAAAAATAAATTAAATAGAAACAGAATGATTAATTATTTTAATTGTATTTTAATGAAATAAAAATTAATTTTTAGGATTTGTAGAAACCTTTTGATAAAATATTTACGTAATTCACAAGTATTATTGATAAAATAAATCATTTAATAACTTGATGGCAGACATATTTTATAGTAATTAATTATATATGATCCGATATATTGATGTATTTAAAAATATGAGAATAATGTTATATAATGCTTGATAATAAATTAAAAATTAAAAAAAAATTACAAGGTGAATCAATTTTACAGGGGGTATAAGAAATAATGTACCGGTTGATCTAACTATTCACAGAGGAAATTGGCTCGCTATTCAGAGCAAGGAAAATCAAAACCAAAACACCTCTAAAACAATCGATTACCATCGTCTGAGACAACCATTGCCTTAAATGGGGCCACGATCGATCTGCCGATCGACAGAAATACAGGGTTGGCGGCAATAACCGGACTGCCGTGAGTTTTGTTCATTTATCGAGTTGCATTCGATTTTTTAATAATTGTATGTTGTTTCCATAAAATATCTGATACGGACACAGCTGATGAAGTTGTCGATATTAGCAATACCCGACCCAAAAAGAGGACAGTTCTTAGTGTAGTCCTGTAACGATCACGTGTAATATGCGTGAATATGTTTGGGTTTAGTTTCTTTCTTCAATAAATAGGTTATAGTTTTATGTCCACTTTCTTCATTAAATTTTTTGGCTTGTGGTTTTTTATTGCATTCTCATCGAATTAGCTCTGGTTTTTTACTGATGGAAAAGAACCTTAATTGTCATTTGGTATAATAAGATACGAGTGAAGTGCATATTAAAATGTTTTAACTTTCCTTGAAAGATATTATCAGATATATCTCTATGTATAAGAATATTCAGGGCCGGATCTGATCATCCACAGACCCCCAATGCGGGGGGCCCAAAGCCCCGTGAAGGAGGGTGGGAGGGGGCGATGAGAGCTCCCAAGGAAAAATGGAAAAAAGAAATAATATTTTATATTTAATAACTATACTAGTGCATTGCAACGTTCCTCACAGAATAACTGTTTTTATTTTTAACCAAACTGTGTTAAGCAATTTACTAAAAAAATACCTTTATTAGATTGGGGTTTATAAAAAAATAACAACACACGCCAAATCTGAACAGTATAACTTGGGAACTAACATCAGTGAGAAGAGAACATCAGTGGACGATTAGATGACTCTGGATTCAGGAAAAAAAATAGTCAACATTTTGGAATATGGTCTTAGAGAGACTCATTGACATAACTATGATGCTCGCAACAGATGTTCTTGCATTTAGAGACTTTAAAGAGCATAGCGGAAGCTACGATGGAAATGTGTTTATGAACTGTGCATTATTAGCCAATTACGATCCTAAATCATGACATACAAAATCAAATGATCAGTTGTATATCTTCTCATATTAAAACTGAACTGAAGCGCAGTATTTTTCAGTCATAATTAAAACAACACCAGATCTGTCTAAGAAAGACCAGATAAGTTTTGACGTACGATACGTCGATTTATCTGAAGTTGTACTAGATGATGAAAAAAGTCAAGGGGAAGACGTTTTGGAAAAGAAAAAAACATATATAAGCTGGTTTCGCTTCGGATGGGCCTACAATCTGAAATTAAGGAAATGAAAAAATTAAGGAATCTTTAATGGGATTTTTTAATGTAATAGATCCAACTTCTGCTGGTCTATCTGCAGATATTATTACCAGGTTGGAAAATTGGGGTTTAAATATGAAAAAGTGTCGAGGGCAAGGGATGAAGAAGCTGTAGAGATGAAAGGAGCATATTTCGGAGTACAAGAAAGATTGCAAGATATTAAAGAGCTGGCTGTATATGTTCATTGTTCTGCTCATAATTTTAATTTAGTAATGAATGACGCGGTTGAAGGCATTGGAGATGTAGCGAACTATTTTATAGTATTGCAGTCTATATATGTATGATAGGTAAATGTGAGGTAACACTGAAAAAACTTAATCCCACAAGGTGGGCATCTCGTCATGACACAATTTCAGCAATCAAGTTAAGATATCTTAATGTTATGAAAGCCATGATAGAAATTTCTTTTAAGAGCAAAAAAACGGATGAGGTATCAGAGGCAAAGCACCTCACAAAACTTCTGGATAGCTACCAGATTGTATTAGTAACTGTGCTTTTATCTATGGTAAAGTGTCACGCACATGAATGTTGCTTGGAAATGCCTACAAAGAAGAGAAATGGAGTTTGAAAGGCAACCAGAGTTTTCCAAAACATTGTTTCTAAATTGAATACGCTAAGAGATAGCTTCTTCGAACTAAACGAAGAAGCTGCAGCGATTACTGCAAAATGGAATATAGAAGCAATATTTCCGGTTAGTAGACAGTAAAAGATTAAAAGACACTTTGGCGAGTTAGCAGAAGAATACAGGTTTTGTGATTGTGAACACAAGTTCACAGTTAATGTATTTTTTCCTCTCTTGGACACTAATTGGTCAAATTACCTAACGCTGTTCATCTTTTCAAGATTTAACGGAAAATTATTGATGATATTGTGTCAAAAGATCAAAGACTGCAAACCAAATACAAAGCTGATATTGGTCCCACTGTACATTTAGAACTTCACAGGTTTCACTTCGGAGGGGCTACAATCTGAAATAGCACAGTTAATTTCAGCTTATGCTCTTCAATCTTGTGTATATATATATATATATATATATATATATATATATATATATATATATATATATATATATATATATATATATATATATATAATAATCTAGTCTTTATTTGAAAATGCATCAATACATAAAATAAGTGCATTACATAGATAGCATAAGGCGGCGAAGTTTAGCAAATGCTACTCTTACACTCAACCGCCGAACGCTTTACATTATAAAGGTCTTAGAGTAGGAAAGACAAACAAAACAACGACCTAACCAAGTTACAATTCTAACAGAAAAAAAAACAATTTCTAAAGAGAAAGAAACGATCACAAAAAAGTATTCATTGCTGCAAAAATATTCCCTTCAACTGAAGTCCGAAGGAGGTGACATTAAAAAATTTCAATTTATTACTAACACTGTTGTATAATTTAGGACTACAATAAGAAAAACTACGCCGGAAAAGCGAAGTCTTATGCCGGGGAACTGATAAAACTGAGACCTGCCTGACGTTCACACTGTGAATTTCACCACGAAAAACCAATTAGTCCCTCAAGTATGCCGGCTCAGAACATATTATTAGTTTATGCAGGAAAACGAGATAGTAGTATTTCATAAATAATTCAATATTTAGCCAGGCTAATTATTTATACTTATGTGAGACCTGATCAAACTTGCTAATTCTACAAATGAATCTGACTAGATTATTTTGTACTATCTGTAACTTATGGTTAGTAAAACAATCTAAATAAGGATAATATACCATACTACAATAGCTGAAGATAGGCAAAATTAACACTTCGCAAAGATTTTTTCTCAATTTAAAGTTAATTAGATACCGATTAGCGTACAATGTTCTGATTTTAAGATAGACTTTCAATAACATATTCTTTACATGGCTGATAAACCTCAACCTTTCATCAATTGTAAGTCCCAATATCTCTGCTTCTGAAGAAAACTGCAAATCATGAGAACCGATGTTAATCTTTAGTACATTTCTGATACGATTTCTAACATTATTGGAACAAAATAATACACTTGATTTACTTTCATTTATTGATAAGTTGTGATCGGCGGAATATGCACAAAGATTGCGAATATCGGCATTCAATACCGCAGCCGCCAGATCAAGTCTAAGTGGAGAAAAAGAATGAACAAGTTGGGTATCATCAGCAAGAGGATTGAATAACTGAATGATTGATACAGGTAAGGAGATCAGAAGAGAGATCAGTTAGAAATAACAATGGCCCCAAGACAGACCCCTGCGGTACGGTGGACTGAATTAGCTGAAATTCAGAACGGTGCCCCTCCAACTCCGTACATTGACTCCTACCATGCAAGTATGATTGAAAGAAATGCTGAACATTAGTGGAAAAATCCAAAATAATTCCATTTCGCACACAAAAGTGCATGATTTATCTTATCAAAAGCTTTTGAGTAATCTATAGAAACCAAAGCTACTGCCATTCCCTTGTCCAAACTGTTCATCAAAGTATCAGTCAAATTTTACAAAGCTGTGTTTGTACTATGTGAGGCTCGAAACCCTGACTGTCCAGCGGGGAGTATTCTAGCGTTATCCAGAAAACTGGTCATTTGACATTTTACAACTCGCTCTAGTATTTTTGACATTATGTAACTTTGTTTATGTAACTATGTAACTTGTTTTGACAGTAACTTTGGGAATGGGAACAACGACAGCCTGGCACCATTTTATTGGAAAATAATTACTTTCCAAACACCTATTAACTATATATACTATATGTAGTAGGACAACCGGCAAACATATTTTTATCATACACAATGTAATACCGTCAACCCCAGAAACGTTTGCTTTAATTCCTTTTATTATATCTGAAATGGTCGCAGGCCCAACAAGTGTAAAATCAAAGGTAGGCTAATCTTGTATATAGTTTATAGTAAGTATATTGCAAAGCTTGTTTTGAGCAAAACTTGTCTTACCAGTTTGTGTCTTATTTTCTATTTGTAAATATTTTTTTATATTGAAGTAAATTTAAATTTTATTAACTTCTCTTCAAGCGTTGTCAAACCCATAGTATTATACATATTTACTGACAAAATAATTGATTAAGTATTCTTGAAAAGTTTTTTTTTTTGGGTGATTTAGTAATTTTTTGCGGGGGTTTAGTTTAATAATTAATATTGCGTAGCATATTTCGTAGAACATTTAAGCCATTAAAACGAGGGAAGTTACCAGCTGTGTCGGTAATTCCTTAAAAATGTTAAAATGTATTGATTCAAAGTATTGGCCATTTGATTCTATACATTTTGCTCATCTCTCAGGCAATTTATAGATGCCATTCAAAAAAAACAGTTTTGAGCCAAACCATTCATCGAGCCATTTTTTAACTTCTTCGAAATCGGAGAAGTGCTGCTCTGCAAGCGCGTGCCCCATCAATGCGAAAAGGTGGTAGTCGATTGGAGCCAGGTCTGGAGAGTACGGCGGGTGCGATAAAACTTTCCATCCAAGTGATTTCAACACTTCTTTGACTGGTTTTGTTGTATGAGACGGCGCGTTGTCATGCTGCAAAATTATCTTATCATGTCTTCCAGTTTTTCCCAGTCTGTCGTTTATTTCTCCTTCCATTTTTCCTTTGCTCTCGATTGTATATCCCAGGTAGCTTTTCACTTGTTCTACTAGCTTTCCATTTAATTGTATGTTATGTATCTTGTTTTCTTTGAATAGAATCATACTCTTTGTCTTGTGTATATTAATTTTCATGTTTATTTTTGTCAGCTCTAAATTTTGTGTTGAAGGTTTTCTTCTGTGTCCGCTACTATGGCCATATTATCTGCAAACATCAATTCGGTCAATTCAATCTGTTGCAATTTCCAGTGTCCGAATTTTAATGTCTTCATCATTTTTTTTTTGCTTTCTCTAACGCTTCGACTACTACCATCGAGAATAACAATGGACTCAGCACACGTCCTTGTTTTGCTCCGATAGTTGTAAATTTCTTCGATTCCTCATTGTTTGTCCTCGCGAAATTCTTGTTGTCCCTGTACATATCCTTTATTACTTCTACTGTCCTATATATTTCTCGTTTCTCTAGCATTTTCCATATGTCATCTTTTTTAATTCGATCAAAAGCTTGTTCTGGGTCTATGAAACAGATATGTATATCTGTATTCTTTTTTACCATATACGTCGAGAGCGGCCACGTGTTTGATGTTTTTAATGGTATAACTTATGATAAAATGTTCTGTATGAAGTGCAAAGTCCAAGATTCGTTTAAATTAAGAGAAATGCCCGAGTAGTTCACTGAACTTGTGACTGCAAAGCATCAAGCATGGGTCGCTGTTCTCATGTTGCTGCTCTCTTATAAATTTTACTAAATTATGTAGATAAAAGTGATACAAAAAATACCTTCTACAAGCAAATTGTAGATTGTATTGTAGTACCTGGGATCAAGGTCGAAGACAAAAAAGAGTAAGATCCGTAAAAATCCGTTGTAAAAAGAGTAGTTCTTAATAACATTATCAATCGTTCAAACACGTCCGTCACTTCGCCACATTTTTTCAACCACAATTTACCTTTTGTGCAAGTAGGACATGATTTAATATGCTTTGTCCTTACTTTGCTTGATGATTTAATCATCTTTTTACAGAATTGAAGGTAATGTTTCGAAAAATTTATAAAATTGAATTTGTTATCTTTAAATGATTTATATCGAGTATCACTCTTACATACTCCATAACAACACCGTTTTGTTGTTCCCTTTACATACGGATAACATAATTTATACTGTCTTAAACAGTTTTTCTTAGCTAGACCACTTATTTTATTAATTACTCGCTTTTTGAAAATTAAAACACTCAATTTTTTATATCTATAATTTATATTCGGATACTTCAACACGTTTGCTAAAAAACACGTTCTAAGACTATAGACCAAAGATTTAACATAACCCCAAAGAAAATAGTCTAAAGGCGTTAAATCATATGACCAAGCCCGTTCTCTCAATAAATCGATTGTTTCGTTGGCTGTATGACATGTGGAGCCATCCTCTTGGAAGCACATCTCCAAATCAACACCATTTCAATTCGGAATGATCATCGAGCTGAGCAGCATTCGATCATGAGCTCTGTAACGATCCCCTTTAACGAATTGATTAATGTTTATCTTCATCACCGAACTATTGAGACACACATTTACAGGACATACGCGCAAACTCACAGTTCATCTGATGACTGTCGAATGGATTCTAAGAACTGAAAATGGTGTTAACGAAGTGGTTAGTTTAGTTGAAGAAACAGATGGTGTTATATCTGGTGAGTATGTGACTAGTAGATCGGTATTTGTTTTATTTTTAGAGAAAAATTGACGTGTGTTTTACTAGACGTTTTATCTATAATGTATTTATTGGTTAATGGATGTTTATTCATTATAAGATCGTTGATTATGGTAATATTATTGCAGGAAATATTGACGTCGGAGGTCCTCCTGAACGAGGTTCATCTTCATCTACTTTTCTACCACCACTAAAGTCCTGGTATCACTTGTAAATATTCTTTGTAGCATGCCTTCATCACCGCAACGATTTCTAAAAATTTTTAATGCGTCACGCAAGGAATTTCAGTTTTTATTTTGTATAAAAACGCAATTTAATGCAAATGATGTGTAAGTTTTTGCCGAAATATTTTTTTTCATTTAAAAATTAAGCGACAAAGAAGATGACAAAAGACTCTATAATTTTTAACTCAACGGGCGAAATGATCTGAAACTTATGTCAAATGTAAAGGTCAGTCATATCAACTTAAGAAATCAAATGTTTGTATAACTACGCAAAGCACGCAAATTTTTAAGTCACCTTACTTTTACAATTATTTACTAATTAATTATTACATTAATTTCATTTAAATTACACATATTTAATTGTAGTGATAATTTCAACAACTCTTACCTAATTCGAGAATAAATTCACATTGCAAGAAAAGACCAAGAGGAAATATTTTCATAAACCTTTGCAGGTAGATTATGAACTTCGGAAGAATTTTTCATTAAAACTATATACATTAGGCTGTACGAGAATAAAGTCTGTTTAAAATTAATAGAGCTGAAAATTTCTCAATAAGGAAATTCCCCAAATTTCACGCTTATCACCATGACTGATATTAAAATTGTGGTAACGTTATAGCTATTAAACAAGACGATTTGAAACATTACTATTTAAATTAAAAACATCAATGGAGATATTAAATGAATCAAATGGAAAACAAACAGCTTCAGCGAGCTTTTAGAAAAGGTTACATTCTGTTAGCATAAATAACTTGTTTTCACCATAGTCTTCATTACTCATAACTCATTGACATCATTTTTCCCCTAATTATTACTTTCCATGTTTTCCCGAGCTTTCTCTTAATCTTGTATCGTGTTTTTTTTTCATATATTTATGTTTTATTTGTCTTTCTATACTCTCTATAATTAATTCCACGTATAAATCTTCAATGGCCGTTTCATAGTTGAATGGTTTTTCTTGTAATACCCTTATTCGCTCTTAGATATTTTTTTTATTTGTTTGTTTGTATATGGTATAGTCCGTTTCAAGATATTTCGTTGCCCTTCAGCAAAATGTTAATTGCCCCAAATAAATCTCAATAAAAATATTCCTAGATTCTTAAAAGGCACCAAAGCCGGAATAGTTTAACTTCTGAATAATTTTGGGAATAATAAAATATTGTTCAATTATGATTAAATTATTATTATCTTCGTACTGGTATTTATTATTATCCTCGTATGATTAAATTATTATTATCCTCGCATCTCAGCCTAAGCTGGTCTATATTACAATGCCAAAATGAGAAAACAATTCAACTCCTCTCACTTAGCATAAAATTTTACGAACAATGTGGCATGTCTGCAAGAGAACTGCACGTTGTCCTACTATGGCAATCGATTTTAAGATACCAAGGTTCTTCAAATTTTTTGAAAAGTTCTTACTTATTAGGCCTTCGGCGGATATAACGAAAGGCACTATCTCTACCTTATGCAGTTTCCACTGGTTTTGCAAATCGTACGCAAGGTTTTCATACTTAGTGGTTTTCTCCAACTCGGTTTTCCTGATATTATGAGAGAGTGGTACTGCGATGTCAATTATAAAAGCCCTTTTCTCCTTTTTACTAATTAGAACAATGTCTGGTCTATTATAATCGACCGTTCGATCTGTTGTGATTGGTCTGTCCCAGTATAGGATTGAATCAGATGATTCCAATACGGGAGAAGGTGAGTACTTATAATATGGAGCAGGTGCGTTATCTAATAGCGAATACTTTAATGCAATTTGCTGATGTATCATTTTCACCAGCTGATTATGTCTTCCTAAATAAGCATTAGAGTTTTTATTTATTATTATTATTATTATGTATGACTAAAACTGGAGCTTTTGTTTGGCATTTCCTTGATGTATCTACCCATCATTCTCTTTCTTTTCTCATTCATCATTCTCTGTCTTTTAGTAATGTTCCGATATGCAAAATCCGTTTGAGATAATATTCTCCGGAGGCTAGTTCTGCTGCAAAGAATGTTGGTTTCATCTTTCCTTAGTCGCTTTTGCAATGAATGCAATGTAGGCAGAGTTTACTCGTCCTACATAACGTACATTTTGCTTCGACTTAAATATTTGTCGCTTTCATCAACATATTTCCTTTTACCCGAATCACTACGGACTTTTGATTTAATTGGCTTCGTCACAATATCTTTAACTATAGACAACGGAGTTTTCGTTAATGAAGACGTTTCTACTGCGGCTACATTTACATTAATTATTCAATCAAGAGACATACACATTTTTAACAATTTGCTTAGCATCGGGCGATAAATGTTTTCTTTAAAAATTAGCACTACCGGAGACACAATGATTATTATCTTGCCAAGAACGCCACATTTTTAGCACGTTTAGAATAACAAAAAATACGATCAAAATTATAGGACTCCACTGTTTAGAAAAAGAATGCGAACTAAACTAAAATATTTCAAAACTAGTAAACCAGGTATTTTATTAGACCCGGTCCTGTTTATGTTTCTTGCAACTTTGCCGGGTTTCGTTACGGCATGGGTTGTTAAGAGTTTATTGCAACCAATCGGTCAACGATATATCTTGAAACGCACTTTACCATATATTTACTACCCAACTTTATTTACCTTATAAGAATATTGTTTACGATACCATGATTTTTATTTTTGCAGATAGCTCCTCTGTCTGCGAATGAAATCAACATTTTTAAATTTTTTCAACGTGATCACTTTACAGTTCAATATATTTCGGTTGTCTTTGACCTCATCATTTGAAGTGTATTGTGCAGTGAATTAGTTTGCGAAAAGGCAATAATCACGACGAGATAAATCTGCCAAATACACATATTAAAACATTTCAAAGCATAGGTCATTAAGTTTAACAATTACAGTCCGAAACATATGTGCAGGTGCATTATCGTAGTGAAAGACCTCTTTCTCTTTGGTCAGATATGGATATTTAGCCTGGATAACACCTTTTAAATGACCCCACATGACAAGAATCCCAGAAAGCCAAAAATCCACGATTGATTGATGAGAAACCTTTACATCCTAAATTAGTCCCTGTTTGATGTGCATTATGGTCAGGAGGTAATTGGGCCGTATTTCTTTCAGAATGATGTTGGTGCAGAAGTAACTGTGAATGGTGTTCGATATCGTCAGATGAACTGGATTTTTATGGGCTGAATTAAATAATATTGATCTGGAGAATATGTGATTACAACAGGATGGCGCGACACCTCACCCTGCTAATAAAACAATTGATGTATTGAGTAGAAAACTTTTCTGGATGAGTTACTGCAAGAAACGGTGATATTAATTGGCCACCAAGATCATGTGATTTGACACCATTGTACTATTTTCTTTGGGGTTACGTGAAAAATCAAATCTATAAAAGCAATCCATAAACGATTTCTAAACTAAAGGATGAAATTATTCGAATCATATGGTTATGGTTATATAATCAAAATGTCATCCAAAATTTTAACAAAGAATGTAGAGTGGAGCTACAAGAGGTGGTTATTTGGCAGATATTTTCTATCGTGTTTAAATGTCATACACTATGCTTCAATTATCAATAAAAAGTTTTTTGAAATTAATGCAAATTCTGTGTTTTTATTCAAGAATTAAGACGCTTAATTTTAACGACCCTTTAATTGTGAAGATGCGTTTCATCTAATGTTATAAAACGTCGATGAAACTCATCAGAGTCACATTTAATCACACATCTAAAGATTCCGTCGACTTAATAAGTACGACACAAAACATTATATTTTTTAAAGTGTAGTTGACATTATCTATATACCTACAATAGTACCATACTCGCGTTCCTTCAGTCGGGGATCATTTAAGAGGTATAGCCACTGTAATGGGACAAAAAAACATGTTTAAAATTTTAGATCAAAATTCCGAAAATTGACTATGTTACAGTCATTTTAGTGAGAACATGTAGACCGACTGTCCTTGCTTGACGCTCCGACTAGGTTATGAAGATGTGTGACGATAGATGAAACATTTTATAACATGAAAAAAATAGGTAGTCGACTCAGGGCTATTAAAAAACAACAGAGTAAGTCAGAGGGGAATTTGGGGGGGGGGGGGGGGGGTTAAGGTTGATTAACCGACAAAGTGAAAATTTGTTTTGGGTATGTGATGGATGTCTGTCAGTATTTGAGGTGAATGTTGACCTTAGTAATAGATTAAAAAGGTTGGAACAACATACTGAGGAGTGTAAAGTGAATACAGAGACATTATTAAATAATTCGCAACATAATGACATCTCGACTCCACAAGGAAAATCATGGACAGATATTGTAAAAAAAAAAAATCCTCCGTTAATAATTAAACCGAAAAATAAGCAACAAACTAGTACTACGACGAGGAATGCGATCACGGAAAAAATTAATCCATCCAATTTATCGGTAGAAATAAACAAATTAAAATCGATAGGTCGGGGATCCGTTATGATTCAGAGTAAGGATGACGATTCTCTGAAGAAACTGCAAATAACAGCAATAGAAGAATTATCCGATAATTATGAGGTAGAAATACCTAAATATATTAACCCCCGAATAATTGTGGTTGGCGTTCAAGATAAATATATTGCAACTAATGAACTAATGAAACTAATGAAATTTTTTAGAGCGCATAAAAAATCAGAGTTTTCTTAAAAATACAGATCTGAATATTGAAGTAGTTCGAAAATATATTCCTAAAGGAAATAAACTGTGTAATATAATACTGAAGGTGTCGGCAGAGATCTATAAGTGCATGTTGAGTAGTAAGAGAGTTTTCTTTGACTGGGACAGTTTTCCAGTCTATGAATATTTGGGAGTGCTGCGATGTTACAAGTGTTGGAGGTATGGACATAAAGCGGCAAAGTGCAGTCAACAAGATGTTTGTCCTTTATGTAACAAACATCATAAAAGCTCAGAATACAATTCAAATAAAAAGGAGTGTACTAATTGTAAATTTGCACATGATGTCCTGAAGATACCACATATTAAATATGATCACACAGTGTTTGATAAAAATTGCGAATGTTATAAACGAGCTGTTGAAAGAATGAAAAACAGAACTAAGTATGCATAGCAACCACTTGATTGCTTCAGTGCGTCCACTAGCAATATAGATATATTACATATTAATATACAGGGAATGACGATCCACATGTTGCAGCTGAGGCAGTTTGTAGAAGATAGAAACCCATTGATCTTGTGTGTTACTGAAACTCATGTAACACGAGATATAGAAGAGAACGAAATTAACATAACTGGATATACGGCTGTTGTCTGTTATTCGGATAGTCGTCATACGGGGGGTGCTATTATTTATATTAAATCTGGCTTGAAATATTGGGTGGTTTCTGGCGAGACAGTTCTAACCAGTTACTGGGTCGTAACAGTTAAGATACAGATAAATAAGCTGTTTTTCTTGGTAGCGGCCTGCTATAGATCGCCTAGTGCCTCTGTAGGTGACTTTTTAAACTATTTGGAAGACAATCTAAGTGACAATGAATTTCAAAGAAATAAAACCTTTCTTCTGGGTGATATAAATATCGATTTATTGAAGAACAGCAGCGAGTCTAGAAGGTTGAAAGACATTATCAGTGGAGCAGGTTTCACACAGATTGTTACTAGGGAAACCCACAATAGTGGTATCTCACAAACACTGATTGATCACATAATTACCAATTTTTTGGAGCTGTGGAGCTTGTTAGAGATTTTCCGATGATAAGCGATCATAAGATTATTGGTGCCGAGTTTAAACTCCAGGGTATTGTATGTGAAACACCTCAACATACGTATGCTCGGAATCTGAATGAGCAAGCATTCTCGAGGCTGACTACTGAGTTGATGGTGAATGATTGGGATTACAATTCCATTGACGTTAGTAAATTATATGTTGATTTTATGCAAACTCTACATGATGCAATTGATATGGCTGCTCCCTTAAAATTAGTACAACCTAGAAAGTTCCCTTGGATGAGCAAAGAGCTAAGAAATGCTCAAGTTGAGAGGGACAGGGTGTATAGAAAGTTTTCTTTCACAAAGAATGAACATGATTGGAGAATTTATAAGCAGAAAAGAAATATTGCACTGTCCATGATGCGACTTGAGAGGAAAAAGTACCTTAATAATAATATCGATGCTTGTAGGGGGACGGGAGGAAGATGTGGAGAACAATAATGGATTTGCTGGGCAATGGCAAGGAGCGTGCCGATTTTTCGCGAATCGACTTTGATGCTCACTACGGACCTACGGAGGAGAACTTCAATAACTTTTACTTAGTTTGAATGAAGATAGTTTGAATGAAGTAGAACAGAGTATCGAAGAGCAGGACTGGAGCAGTGATGTCAAAGTATGCAAGACTCATGATTTTTCTGAGTTTAAACATGTTACTCTAAACAAATTAAGAAAAGTTGTGTTTAGTTTAAAAAGCCGAAGTACGAGTGACAATGAAATTTCGATAAGGTTAATGAAAAAAAATTTTTGTGTCATCGGTTATCCTTTATTGTACTTAATTAATACATGTTTTGAAACGAATACATTTCCTGAGGACTTAAAAACCAGCATTATTGTACCAATTTCAAAATTACCAAAGCCTAGTATACCAAGTGACATTAGACCAATTAATTTATTACCTGTTGTTGATAAAATCATTGAGACTATAGTATGTACAGAGTTGAAAACTTATTTTGAAACCAATAAATTGTTATTTTCTGCTCAATCAGCGGCTATTCAGTATGTCTGCGCAACATGGAGGAGCGATATAAAGGTCGGAAAAACTGTGCTTAGTGTATTTATAGATTTAAAGCGAGCATTCGAAACTATTGACCGGGATATACTGTGACCGGGATATACTAACAGACAGACATCATAGGACGAGGGTTGAGGGAAAAGTGTCGGCAAAGAGGGAAAGTGCGTGGGGAGTTCCTCAGGGTAGTGTTTTGGGCCCGTTGCTATTTTTGATATATATCAACGATATTTCTACAATATTGGATAAACGTTTTATTAGTATTTTTGCAGATGGTACTCTCATATCTGTGTCTGGGTATAATTTGCCTGAGGTGGTTAAAACATTGAATAGTGAACTGGCAATAATATTTAGATAACTATGCAAAAATAAACTTAAACTAAACGAACTAAAAACAAGGTGCAGGGTGATAGGGTCTAAAACAAACTGCAAAAGATTTAATGAGTTAGGGTTAAAAATAAATATAAATAATTGTGATATTGAAATTGTAAATGAAATTAAATACTTAGGAGTACTGCTGGATCCTCAGTTAACGTTTTGTAATCATGTCAGTTATCTATGTAGAAAGATTGGGAAAAAATAGGGTTCTTTAGTCGTATATCGTCACATTTATCACCATGGTCCAAGAGACATGTATATAATACTATAGTTTTACCCTATTTTACCTATTGTATGTCTGTGCTGATATCATGTAATAAGGAGAGTATTGGTAGACTTCAAATACAGCAGAACAAGGCTATGCCTGTACTATTGAACTGTAATAGGTATACACCGATAGAGGTAATGTTGCGGTCATTGGATTGGTTTTCAGTTGCGCGGGCCATTGAAGGGGCTAACATTCGATTGATATATAAAATAAAACATAATTTGTTGCCCCATTATTTGAATACTTTTTTGGTACAAAGAGTAAATATGCATTCTTACGATGTCCGTTCTAAGAACAATTATGATGTACCAATTGTGAGAACTACTGCTCTCCAGAAGACATTGTTTTGGGAAGGTGTTTATCTCTTCAATGCTTTGCCCGCCCACATAGGGAGCGCTCCTAATGTGCATGTATTTAATAGACTGTTAAATTATTATTTGAAGCAATAAAGTGTTTTATCATTTGAACAATGTTGGTTATTGCCTTTTGATTGTATTTTCTTTTGTTAAGATTTTTTAGAATTTTTCTTACTTTTATTTTTTTTTTGTATATTGATTTTGTTTTGTTACTATTAGCTGCATATGCTAAATAAAGTGAGTATTTATTTATTTATTTATAATTACTAGAGTTTAGCAATTCGACTAACTCAGAAAATATAGATAATATGTATAATGGTATTTGGCAAACTTTCTATCATAAATCCCCACCATTAAAAAATACACAATATTTTTCTTTGCCCTGAAAATAAAAATAAATAAAAATAATATAAATTTCAACCAGCTGTATCAACAAATAGCTTGAACTCTTTTGTTGATAAACTACCACTTCCGACAGATATAGCCAAACAATTGTTACCGTTGAATTACCGAAGAAACGTTATCTATGAAGACCTTTCGGGTCCTAAATTGTTATATTATAAAACGTCGATGTAGTAGACATAGTCTATCTAGATATCTACAGTACCACTATACTCGCGTTCCTTCAGTCATTTAATGCTATGTTGTGAATTTTTGTGACGATTATATCAATCATAGCAATATTTGGGCATCCCAATATTTTATCACATTCAACAAAGGATGTACCAGCACGTTTGTATTCAGCAGCGCGTACTTTTACCATCAAAGTACCACCACCAAAGTTTTACCATCAAAATTATAACGTGAAATTTAAGTATTTTTATATATTTGTCATTGCTAAACCCCTTTAAACAAAGTAATTGTTGCTTTACTTGTTCACCAACAATAAACAACCCTTGCGCCAACTCTCTCTCTCTCTCTCTCTCCATTAGACTGAGAACTTTTCAAATATCCCTCTTATAATCGATTTGTTTTTCCCAAATAGTTTTCTGCCCTCCCTGGTAGTTTTTTCGAACTGAGAAAAAAATCCAACAGTTACTTTTATCACCAATACATCTATTTAAGTAATGAAAGCTTTAGAGGCATGACCTAAAGAAAATAATAGCATCTCACGTTTTTTTTTTTGTTTTAAGTAAAAACCACAAAGCTTAAGTCCGCTTTGGCGCCCTTTTATATAAGGATATAAAACGCGGGATTTAAACTCAACAAAAGTTTGAACAAAAGAAATTTTACGGACGCAAGAAGAAATAATCAGCTGAAAGATAAACGTATTAACAGGGCCATCAAGAAAATTACTACGGCAAAACGGCTATCAGAGAATCGATAACTAAATTGGTCAGGGTAGTGTATACATTAAAGATTAGAGAACAGTACGCATAAATTTAAAATTGATACATCCCTATTTGGAGGGTTGGAAATTTAACTACAACGCTAAAATCGTAAAGATTTTATGACTATATTTTCATTTTCATTTGATATTACGAGCCTATAACAACGGCACAAAGAATCCGTGTTTAAAAAAATGTTGTTATCTTAAATTTTCTCTTCAATTACACTGATAAACAGATTATTTATGATACAACAATTTTTGGATGATTATGGTATAATTTTGGGCGTGGGCATAGCGGTCCCACCCCCGGAAAGTTAGTGCTACGAAACCTGAAGCGAGGTTTGTAAATAGAATAATAAGACCGACTTGTATACCGTTTTGTATTTTTTCTATAGAACTGTTATTTTAATTTTTTTTGTCATAAATGGAAAGATCATATATAAATTTTATAACTAAACTATTTTTATTTTTTTAAGTAAAAAGTTATAACAAATTAAAAATAAATGTTTAAACTTAGTACAGAAGACTCGTCGACAGTTCCCGAAAAAAACCGAACGCGTGTGACGACACAATGTTTATTTCTGCTCAACACTGCAAACAGCTGATACGAATGTTTTAGTTTTAAATCAATTTATTCTTATTATTACCATCAATGTATTGATAATTTTATTGAAAATATCAAATTTTTTTAGTTGTTCATTAAGAATTAAGGTAACTGCATAAGCTTTATTCAGAACGTTATGTCCTGGATGGACATACACGTTCTTTCACCGTGCAAATACCATTTTAACATTCGCGGGACAAATAATTTAACTATATTTAATAGAAATATTTCGTTTTTTATTTACATTTACATTATTTTTTTTTAACTAAAATTGACGCTTTAGCACCTCGAACTTCAGCTGAGTTGAACCGAATGTCATTTTTGTGAAAATCTTTGGACATAAACATATCCACACCAGGTATGTTATCAGAATTAACCTTTATGAACCATTTGTCGCACATTACTGAATTAAATTAGTAACCAACAATATTTTTTTGCACTAAACTTCAAGAATGTTGACAGTACTTATACTGTAGTAGTATTTGTATTTGTTCAGTTTGTACAGTAGGCAGAAGCCGATGACAGTTCTTACGGGAAAACATTTTAATATAATAACATCACAAAGATGACAGCCAATCGTAGCGCTTTCGTAGTCACACGATTTTATTTTAAATTTTATAAATTTCAATTATTTTAGAATTAATCGTAAATATATATTTTGTTTCGTGTGAAGTGTTTCGCTTCGATTATCAATATTATTTATGATAAAGTTTTAAAATAAAGTAAAAATTGGAGAATTATTTTTAATTCAAAACTCAATTGGATGTACAATTCTACCTTATCTTCTTCAAAGTAGTTGCCTTGGGAGGCCACACTGCGATTCGTGTACTCTTCGTAGCGGTCCAGGAACTCTTACGGGAATGGGCTTCAGCCTCATTTCATAGTATTCCAATGTCCCAAGCTCCTCCTAACAATGTTAGACAAAACTTGAGATATACAAAACTTGTCTAACATTGTTAACAGGTTAGTTGAAAGGCTCAAATCGTAAGTTTGCAGTACCAACAATTTGGAGAGCTAAACAAAATCTAAATATACTCTGTAGTATCCTAATTTACCATTAACTTTACAAACCATTAAACATAGTAATAAACTTCCTATTCCAAACCACCAGAATCCTCGACTCTAAATGAAAAAGTACCTGAATCCGTTGATTCTTCCAGTGGCCACAAAGAATTTGAAAAGTTTTCAAATAGTTCGTTTTTCCTGTCCTTAGATACTACTCCGAAATTTGAACTTCACAAAACAGAATATTAACAAAGACGCACAAACAGCGAAACTGAAATGGAGATTTGCCGGTGCATTGTAAGACAGAAAGATGAAAGAAGGAATAAAACTTACACAATATAAAAGAAACAGAGAAAGACCTCAAATGAGATGGAGATGAGATGGAGATAAGATGGAGATGAAATGGAGACGAGATGCAGTTGAGATGGAGATAAGATTGCAAATGTAGAGGTAGATGAGAGGCTTGGCAAAAAATTTGGTAGCAAAAAATCAGAAATAAATCATATAGTATTTAAATAAAGTATAATAATACATTTTCAAAAACCAAAATATACTTTCAATTGTATAAACATCTCCATCTTATGATCGCACCTGATATGTATAAAGTACTGTACATATTTTCTGAAATAATACAGTTCTAAAGAAAATTAAAGTCATGACAGTTTTTCTTCGAGTTAGGACCCCAAAATACGTGGCTTACTATTTATGAATCCGGAATAATAAATAAAAACAAATATTTATCATTGAAAATCGGTTTCTTGTTTTTCAAAATATTCTACGCGATGATCGATACACTTTTGCATATAACTGAACCAATTTTCTTAGCATTTTTTCCATTCCGATTGAGGTATCTCCAAAACATGCGTTTTGAACGCATCAACCCCTTCTTCTAGCGTCGAAAATCATTGACCACGTTGTTTATTCTTCACGGATGGGAATAAAAAGACATCATTGGGTGCCAAATCAAAACTATACGGCGGATGACCCAACAATTCGATGTTTTGACCGATCAAATATTGAGTTGTTCGGTCCAATGTGTGAGAGCTCGCATTGTCATGGTGAAGAATGATCCTGCGTCGCTGGTTGTTTTTTCTTATTTCTTCAAAGACATCTGGCAAAAAAATGGTTGTCCACCATTCAAAATTGACCGTTCTACGATTCTCTAGTGGCACTGTAGACACATGTCCATTTAACCAAAAAAAAAACAACCGATAATTTGCTTCCAAATGCTTCTTGCCCGAACAACCTTTGTTTGGCTCATTTTGAAAGCCCCATACAATCGATTGCAATTTACTTTCCCATTATTTATTTTATAATGGTTATTTTACTTTATCCAAGATTCGTCATTTTAATTTTTCATTTTTTTTGAGCGATTTTCAAAATATTGGGAATCCAACGGGCACAAATCTTTTTGCACAGGTAAATGTGCATATAAAATTTTGTATATGCTTGTCAAACTAATGCCCAGGGACGCCTCAATCTCACTACATGTCACATGACGAACTTGCTTTATCAGTTCGCACACAGTATCGATGTTTTCTAGCACAACAACCGATTTTTGGGTCGACCTTCTTTAAATTGGTCCTTAAGCGAACGACGGCCTCGATTGAATGTGGTTTTAGATGGTGCTTCATCACCAAAAGTCAAAGCGAGTTGATCAATACCCTGTTGTTAAGTTAATCCACATTGAAAGTCGTAGTAAATCATCACAAGAAAATGCACCCGAATTTCAACCCAACACAAATAACATCCGTAGGACAAAACGTTCTGAGTATGTATACACTCAATAATATCAAACTATACTTTATATATATTTATATATATATATATATATATATATATATATATATATATATATATATATATATATATATATATATATATATATATATATATATAATATATATATATATATATATATATATATATATATATATATATATATATGAGCTTCCTAAAGCTCCAACCGTTCGACCACGTCGCAGGAAGCAGACAACGGCTGAACCCAAACGTTTTTTTTTTGGTGACAGACGGCTAACAGGGCTCTGGCAGAGAAAAACCCAGGTCGCGTCTTCAGTGGCAACCACTGGCAATCTGGTCAGCGTCTGTTCACCCAGAAGGTGCGGCTGTACACCACGCTCCAGGAACTAACAATCCCTGATTCTAAACTCCCAGTGGAAACACTGGACCTATAAGCTTATAAGCAATCATGACTCGTGCAAGTAATAACAATGATACCTCAGGTGGTAACCAATCCACCCGTCGACAGACGGCAATCGGGTACTTGGATTCTCGGGAACCTAGACTTTCACGATTTCAAAAAAAGTCGGAGCTTTCCGGTAAATTTCCATACAAACACCTATTTATATTAGCACCTTCAACATCAACACGCTGATCCAATCACGAAAACTTCACAACCTAACTTCAGAACTTGCCAGGCAAAAGATACTTGTTCTTGCCCTACAAGAAACACGCATCACGAATGAGGATACGGTGGATTATGGGAACTATAGCTTATTCAGAAGGAGGACAGACAAACGAGTCGGCAGGGGCGCTCCGCTTCTGGGCATGGCCTTTGTGGTTCACAAAGGGATAGTTAACTCTATTAAGGAAAACAACCCCATAAAAATAGATTAATGACAATGCGCATACAGTGCGTCAATAAAATATACACCATGATCAACGTACATGCTCCCACAAACGGGGACAACAAAAAAAACCCCAAGCCTACAGAGAAATTCTGGCCAACACCTGAGAAGGTAATGGCTAAGGTCCCAAAGGATGACGTCAAAATTTTACTGGATGACTTTAACGCACAAATCGGTAGAGAAAAAATCCATCAGAAAACCGTAGGCAAATTCCCCGGTCACAAGGTTACCAACAAGAACGGAACAAGACTGATCAAACTATGCCCACAAAATAACTTCATGTTAGTGCTTCATTGAATAAGATCATGTCAAGATCCATCAGAAAATCTCCACGAAAACAGAAGACATATAGATAGAAGACAGATAGACCACGTTACGATCTCATACCCACAACAAAGACTCAGACCACTACCTAACACGAATCAAAGTCAAGTTCACCCCAAGGAGAATTCATCACAAGAAAACACATCAACAGAAATTCGACACGAAAAAGATCAAGGAATCCAACATAACAGAGGAAAAGGGACAGGGAAAAGGGACAGGCAGATACATGGGAAAAATTCCACAAAAAAATTACACAAAAAGCCCAGGAACTGATCCCATTGAAAAGGAACAGAAAACACCTTTGGTGGGACTCGGAATGCGAAAGTGCATTGCAGCGACGCAAACGAGCATTTCAGGAGTACAACACAAAGAAATCCCCAGAAAGTCAACAGCTTTCTGACGTGACTAGAAAACAGACCACAAAGGTTATCAGGCAAACTAAGAGTAAGTATATGAAGGAACAACTTGACTCTATAGAGGAGAATTTCCCCAATTATAACACGAGAGACTTTTATAGGACTTTTGCAAGAGAAATCCGTGAATACACATAGCGGAATGGGAGATGAGCGCTAACCAATCAGGAGAATTGTTAGGAGCTGGCACACTATTTCTCTGACCTCCTCAATTACCCCGAACGCGACTACAAGATTCCCAAGGAAAATTGCATGCATATCCACTCAGAATCACCACCACCAACACAGGAAGAAATCCACAGGCACATACACAAACTAAAGAATAACAGGACATCCGGTGAAGATGGTATCACCGCGGACCTATTGAAAAACTTCGGGCCAAATTCACTGGAGAAACTTACACAAAATATCGCGAACATCTGGCAAACAGAAAAGTTACCAAATGAATGGAAATGTTCTCTTATCCACCCACTGCACAAGAAGGGAGACAGAACAGATGTGAATAACTACAGAGGAATCTCTTTACTACAAGTCACTTTTGCAAAATCCTCTCAACATGCCTTCTCCAGAGAACACAAGAACAATTAGAACACAAAATTGGCGAGTACCAGGCAGGCTTTCGTCCTTGTCGCTCATGCACTGAACAAATATTTAACTTAAAAACAATACTGAAATACAAAGCTATCAGGAACGTCCCAATCATCTGCACGTTCGTGGACTTCAAGAAAGCATACTGTAGCGTTCACCACGTTCATCACCACTGGTAAGTTTATTTCGGACAAATTCTTAACTGAAAGAGCTCCGGTATCGTTTGGACAAGGCAAGACAGTCTAACTCCAAATCTCCAGGTGAGCGGACGTTTTCGCGCCTTACCCTTCCGACCGAGGTACGTAGGTTTGCTGGCCAAGTCACGCTTGGGTTGATTTTTCTGGTATTCTTATAGAGGGTTTTACGACCCGCAGCAGAGAATTCGACCAACAGACACCAGGCCATTGAACGACCACCTATTACAGAGCCCGACCATCGTGGAAACCTTACACCTTTTTGAGGTTACTTACACAGTAACCGGTTGGTCAGATCGAGATTATTTCGGGACCCCCGCATAGGGATACCGGACTGCCCGCAGTCGTACTCAGTGTTTTCGGACACCCAGTACCGGATAGGCAAGGGTAGACAACATCAGGAAATAAGGCCAGATAAACACTTTTTTTATTATATTTTCATGTACCGTTAAGGATTGCAGTTACCATTTATTTTTCACAAATACATTTTTACCATAATTTCTTATACTGATAATGGTCACGTTATCACCTTATATTTTGTATCTATTTGCCGTCTGACCAATCTTGGTTACCCTAGCGTTATATATTTATCTTTTTACTATTGTCAGAATAGAGGAAATAACCTCTAATTTGTAAGTATAGGGACATAGAGACCAGCTGGTGTAATTTGGAGCTGTTTATTTGATTTTTGATTTTTTTCACGGTAAGGTTTGGAGAACCACCTTCCCTAAACCTTCCCGTGTCTTTTGTTTGATAGTGTTAGTTATTCCTTTTTTTTGTGTGCTTTTGTAATATATATATATATATATATATATATATATATATATATATATATATATATATATATATATGTATGTATAAAATTCTAGTAAACCGTTTTATTTAAGATAGACCCCTTCCCGGTTCCCGGGTCTTTTCCGATATATGAAGTTACCGGGTGGCGCTCAACTTTTGTCGTGGCTTCATTCTGTCCTGGACGTTCTTCCCGGTGCTCCCGGCGAACAGCTGCCGTCGCTGTGATAGAGAAAATAATAGGTCCAAAAAGAGAAAATAATAGGTCACAATACGACTGCAACGACCGAAAATCTCTGTTCAACATCCTAGAAGAACAAGGACTCGACCCCAAAACACTACGATTGATCAAGCAGACACTGACCGACACAATCTCTAAAGTGAAATTTATGGGAGAAATTTCCGAACCCTTCCTGATTAAAACCGGAGTACGCCAAGGAGATGGGTTATCCCCACTCCTCTTCAACCTGGTGCTGGACATAGTCATACCAAAGTCAGCCAATATGACTCGGACGATCCAAAAACAACATATAAACACCATCTCTAGCCTTTGCAGACGACCTAGCCATACTCGCAGACAATGAAAAAAGGACAACCAAACAGATTGAAGTCCTCAAGGAATGTGCAGAGAAAGTCGGCCTACAAATCTCCTTTCAATCCAACTTTTCTCCAATCCAACCGAATTCTTCTGCTCAAAATTAGAAGTTCAAAATTTGAACACCAAATACAGCAAAATAAATAGGGTCACTCACTTCAAATACCTGAGCGAGATCCTCGAACCCACAGGAGGAGAGAAGATAGCACAGAAGACTCGATTACAGAAGATGAAGAGGGCATACGGCAAGACACATAATATCTACAATAAGAAATGTCTATCCATACACGCAAAAATAAGACACTACAACACAGTAATCAAAGCAGAGGTACTATACGCAAGCGAGACACTTACGCTCCATACAAAAAGCGGCATAGAAAACATATTAAAAGAAGAACGCAAAATTATGAGGAAAATACTCGGCCCAAAACTGACAGAGGAAGGATACAGACTACATTCAAGAAAGACCACAGAGAGAATGTTCAACGTAGCGGCGGACATAAGAAAAAGAAGGTTGAAATTCTATGGAATCCCACCGACAAGACTCACCAACAGAATTATTATATACATACATCAATCATCAGGAAATCAAGTCAACAGTACCATGGATCGCACAAGTCAGAGCTGATCTGGGAAAGGCACAAATGGGTCTGACAGAGATTGAGGATAAAAGAGAAGAGAAGAGTGTGTGTGTGGCAGATGGCGCTTAGCAAGATCACTGTTACCAATTCCGGATACATAAATAGCAACCCTCGTACAAATCTGCTTTTGTTACTATTTTGTATATAGAGAAAAAACCGTCCTTTAAACGATTTTGGTTTACGATAATTTTTGTGAAAATTCAAAAAGTTTTCAAGAATTAAAGTGTTAATATGGCCAGCAAGAGAAAAAAATTAAACTACGCAGGAATCCTAAACCGACCCATCGTGGTTTAAAAGCCGGAACTTTTACGACGAAGTTAAAATTCGAAACATTTTATGATACTCTAGAAAAAAAAAAGGTAGCGTGTGAATAAAAAATAATTTTATTTTCATTTAATATTAACTCCATGTAGAAATTCCATTCATTTTTCATCTTTCTTATATGTATTCTCATATAAAAACTGATAAAACTTCATCGTTTAACAACATTGAATTTTTTATAACTCTGATAACTATGAGTGTGGAGACTGATCTATACGTATTAGATCCTTATCTATGTTACTTTCAAAACACTCTCACCATAATAATGAGGTTTTTAACAACTTTATAAGTATGGAAACAAATATAAAATGATTATTTTCAAACCAGGACTGCAAATTGAGGATAAAAAATAAAAATATACATTAAAGACCTCAAATGTATTTACCTTTATACCTTTTGTATAAAAACCTCAGTGAAGGGAAATAATAATGTAACAATGTAAGTGGACTATTTTTGTATATTAGTAAGGCGTTTTTTATTAGAAAAGCTCTATTTCTTCTATTTTATTAGAAGCATTAGGGATAAGGGGAACTATTTGCAAGTGGTTCCATAGTTATTTATCTGGAAGAACTCAGATTGTTAAAGGGAATTGGTATAAAAACCCAGAGAGATCAGTGTTGTGTGGAGTCCCTCAGGTCCAATATTATTTATAATTTATATAAATTACCTTAATTCCTTAAAAACAAAAGGCCACATTTTTACATTTACTGATGACACAGCCCTACAAAATTAAAAGTGCTGCAAAATATTCAAAGCGTTTTGAAAATATTGAAAAGCTGGTTTGTTGGAAATAATATGCTCGTTAGCATGAATAAAACCTGGATGCCTAATTTTGCATTTCAGAAACCCTGGCACTTCGATGAGCCTATTAAATGGCATCATTTAAACTGTAAAGATGATAGAGGTGAAACATTCTGCTACAGTTAAGTATCTTAGTGTTACTTTGGATGAACTACATGCTTGGATACCTCATATACTCAGTTTAAAGAAAAGGCTCTTTGTTGTGATGGCCCAATTTAGGAAAGCGTCAGAGTGTATGTCATTTAATATATTAAGACATATATACTACGGTCTTGCTAATTCTATTTTAACATATGGAATTGTTGCCTGGGGTGGCACATACAATAGCCACATTGAGTCGATTGAGAGAATGCAAAAAAGATGTCTAAGGATAATACGCAGAAAACCGAGAGACCACCCGAGTAGGGAACTTTTTATTATGACGCGAATTCCTTTGAAATGCTAGTATTATGTGGCTATAACTATTCTACATAAACATCTTAGCTGTGTGGGGTATGCATATAAGCAACACGTTCATTATGTCACAAGGGCTGGGGTACGACTGTTTTAAACATTCCATTCATTAACAAATCGGGAGTGAGAAAGTCCTCTTACATCTTGACCCCTCGGTTTTAACCATTTGCCGGAAAATAAAAGAGTGTGCGCGGCTGATTCAGATCGGTGTGTGTCAGGTGGAGCCTTAATATATGTGGTGAGGTTGGGTCCTTTTTCATAATTTTGTTCTTATTTCATGTAATGTGAATGCCTGTGCTGAATGTTGTGACGGATTTGTTTTCTTGGGTTTGAGCCAAGCACAAGCAATGCTTTGTGGATTGTAGGTTAGTATTCTTATTATGTTAGCGTAGTATCTTGACATACAGGCTGTATGGTATGGTATTGAAAATTATTTTATTATATATTGTAAAGATTGGATTCTGAGAATATTAATAATAATAAATATATTCCTAAAAAAATAAAAATATCCAAGAATATCAAAAATTCATGATGGTAAACATGTAAACCACCAAAACAATTCTACGGGTGATTCCTCTAGAGTTCCTCTAGTTGTATTAAATTGTAGGGTGACTACGATGAAAAATATAATAAAACTCTCAAAAATGTTGTATTTTCAATATCAGGCTGAGAACTTTTCGAATAACTATACATGATTGGTCTAGCTTAACTTCTCCAGATTTAGTCTTCCATGATAAAAGTACCAAAATTATCTCAAACAATCCAACATGGTGTCCAGAAAGCTATATAAAAAAATATATAGGCAATGAAAGCTAAAATTCCTTAGAAAATAAAAGGATTCTTCCTCAAGCTAAAACCTCCAGACACAAGTCCGCTTTGATGTCATTTTATATAAAGAAATAAAAAATTTAAACGCTACAAAAATCATCGTAAACCGAAAAGTTTACGAGGGTCGGAAAAATTACAATCAGGTCGGAAAAAGAACTGTTAACATTGCCAGCAAGGGAAAACCTAAAGTAAAGCCACGATCGAAAGATCGATATCTAAATTGGTCGGAGTGGTATATCCATTAAAGATTGGAAAACAGGCTATCGCATTAAAAGTGCGCATAAATCCAAAACCGACACATCCCCTGTTTAGATGGCGGAAATTTACGACAACGTTAAGATCGTACAAATTTTATGATGCTACGTGAAAAAGCATTATGCCAATAAACTACGCAGATCACTGGAAAGATGTCTGCAATCGAGCAATCCGGATGGACGTTTCGTTACAGTCACGATCATAAAATGGGACTTTTTTATGGTGATAAATAGTAATGAGACATCAAAAAGATGCCAAGGAGCGTCATTGAATTTTTCTGAAGAAAAAATTATATATTTAAAAAAACCTTGAACTGAAAAGGTCTGAGGAAATTTCATGCAAACTCAAATCGGCAATTTTTTTGATAAGACAGGTCAAGAAATTTAAAGTTTATTGAAGTATCATTGATGAAAATAGGTGTATATGAAGTATTTTGTAGTCCTAAATCCGAAAATGATAAGCTAATACTGTAACACGTATAGTTTTAAAAGTAAAAGTAAAGTGTTTGGGTTAGAGGCGCATCAGCAACTAGGCTATTTAGCGACTGGACCTACAGCTTAACGTGGGTTCCGAATCAAAGTCATCAGCTTCCGACAAACCCAGGCCAGCACCCCCCTCGGGCTATAAACCCTTGGTTATGTGCCTACCCTTAAGTCTTTCAGGAAACCTACCGACTGGCGAGTGACCAACGTAGAACACTTCTCAGAAGGCATCGGCCTGTGATTGTTTCTAGGCAAGAGCGTAAAATTCGACAACGAATTACCCCTCAGTCACGCCAGTTAAAGGCTGGGTAAGGCCGGATGCCTTCTGAGAAGTGTTCTATGTTTCTACGTTGGTCACACGCCAGTCAGTAGGCTTCCTGATAGACTTATGGGTAAGCACATAACCAAGGGTTGAGATTTACCACTAAACACCAAATCACTTTTTTTGAACTGCTCAAATTAAATGCAGATTAAATCATCTCATGATGATGCTAACATGGTTAGCGAAACGTGCGTCGAGCAGTTCAAAAAAGCGTTTTGGTGTTTAGTGGTAAATCTCTTCAAGTTTAAGGGTTGATAGTCTGAGGGGGGTGCTGGCCTGGATTTGTTGGTGGCTGATGACCGTGGTTCAGAACCCACGTTAAGCTGTAGGTCCAGTCGCTAAATAGTCTTAGATGCTGATGCGCCTCTAACCGTAAATCCTCCTCTTCCCCTTTTTATTGTTACAGGGGGTTTATGGTGGAGAAAAAAGGACATGACATATTTTTACAATCTAATATGTATTTAATATAAACATGTAAAATGTACAAAATCTATGCAAAAGTATTACTGAGAATTATGTGAATTAAAAATATATTACATGGGATGTCATTCAGCAACAAAAATTTTCACTGTTTCCTCTTGTGTTCTGTAGAATCATCTCCTTTTAAAATCCAGCAATAGTCACCTAACATAGATGGGTTCCAGCATTCCTGGTATTTTGCTCCCATTGTCCTGATGTCCTGGTGAAACCTCTCTCCTTGTTCGTCGCTTATTGCACCCAAATTTTCCGGAAAAAAATCCTAGTAGAAGTGTATAAAAACATGCGACATCCTAGTATTTCATACCTTCAAGGGTCAGCTAGAGACCCCCAGAAACAAAAAGTGCCCACCTCAGGGTCGAAATTTCATTAGAAACTAGTAGGAGCCTCCGGGCTAACTAAAAAACCTGGCTGAAGAAGTCGAGTATTTCATAGGCTTTCAAGAGTTCTTGTATAGGTTTGGTTTGGTTTTCATCTTTCTTGTTGCCCAGCAATCCTTTCTCTATACTTACAAAACACTTCCAAGCTGTCAATTCATTTTCATTTAATTTTTCTTAAAAATAGAAATCACCTAGAAGTTTCTTTTTTGAGGTCCAATAAATATGCCTTCTTTTAATTTTGCGCATCTCTTAATTGAAGAAATATTTCTTTTAGATAGTTGAAACATTAGCTTCTTTGTTCATGGCTTTGGCAAAGTTTTTCATCAGTCAAGCTTAGTAGGGAGAGGCGGAAGAAGCACCTTTTTTGAAGTTTTATGAGGCCAAACTTTCTTATTGTAATGTCCTTTTGTTGCCTTACTGTTCTATAGACACAAGAACTTTTTAAAACTCCAATCAGTTGAAGTCAATATACCTATCACTTCTACATCCCCACAAATATTACACTGATACTGTGTTTTTGTTTCCTTTATGAGCCAAAAACTACTTTTAAGCTGTATTTCGAGAAATCTATGAAAATACCCCACTTAAGAGGTACATGTTCAATATTAAACTCATTCATAAAACGATCAATATCACACAGACATATAGCGGTTCTTCCATTTTATAAAAACTTGCAAATGTTTCATTCCGTTTTCATATTCCGTAAAGTGAAACACTTGCATTTTTATCTAACAGTTTTCTCTATTGTCTGAAACCAAGAAATCCCGATTTTTGACAATCCCAGGTCACGTACCAAGTCATTTAATTCATTCTGAATACACCGGTTAAAGGTACACCGGTTAAAAAGTGAGATACAGTTGTCCAGGTTTAAGACGCAATTGATACCAGTAGCTCCTGGCTATGAGGAACTGGCCTTAGTGCAGCAAGCAAATTTGGATGCTGATTTTTTTCCCTTTGTTTTGAAGTCCCTTCTGCTTTAATGATATAAAAGTAGCCATCACTTACATGGCGAGTAGGTTCTCCCCACACCGTAGAAACAGCAAACGGCATAGAATTTTTCTTCCGATGCATCCACTGCACTGACAACTCACACAGCAAACACGAGGAGCCCAACTTTTAATTTGATCTCCAATTTGGCACTTAAAATATAAAAGATAGGCTTTTTTGATTTCCTCGGATATAGATCTAGCTTGTGACTTTAAAATTAATGGTCCGCATATTAACAAAGCTGGATTTTTACAAAATCGCCGACTAGAACTTGCCATTTTATATATAATCGACTTAAACGCTTGAATGTACTGTAAACAAGACAGAAACAAACGAAACTATAGAAAACAATAAAACCCTTAAACTACTCTCAAAATGTTCTTCTCGTCTGTTTCTACAGATGGCCATTATTTGCGTAAAGTTGTCAGTAACAATTTGGCATAATTGCGGCTCCTTTTCACTGATCATGACGCATGTTTTGCTTAAATTTATTAATCGTCTGAAGATTGTCTGAATAGAATTTGTCCTTGATAAAACCCCACCGGAACAAGACGAGAGGGGTTGATCGCATAATCTTACAGCCCACTGCATATAACCATTCAAACAAATCCAAAGTTTCCTCCATTGTATGAGACGTGAAGAACATACTGTTAAGGTGGATATTATTCAATTGGGGCCACAAAAAGTTTCTAAACATATTGCGGTAGCGTTCGTCATTAACATTTACTTTTTCACCATCGTCATTTTCATGAAAAAATGGCCGTATAACCGCTCCCGTCCAAAATACACACCACGTTGTAGCTCAAAGAGGATGTAAGCGTTCTAAACGGTCTGAATTAGCCAACAGAAAAGGCAGAGCGTTCCGTCAAGAACAATGTTAGACCACACGTATCCTTAATCATCCGACACTAACTTTCACAAATTCATTGGAATGTTTTGGTCCATCCACAGTGCTCTCCCGACCTTGCGCTCTCCGACGATTACATTTATTTAGACTGCTTCATAACAGTCTAGATGATAAAAACTTCACTTCCTTGTAGGACCTGAAAAATCACATCGGTCATTTATTTAACCAAAAAAACTCAAAACTAAGAACGCGAGATTATCCAGTTACCGGCTTCATAACAGCCTAGATGATAAAAACTTCACTTCCTTGTAAGACCTGGAAAATCACATCGGTCATTTCTTTAGTCAAAAGCCTCAGAATTAAGAACGCGAAATTATCCAGTTACTGGAGAGATGAAGAACGGTCGTCGATCTTCTAATTCTATTCTATCACAGCTGATAAACATTTCATATCATCTCGCTTGTTAAGTTAAAAATTATAGAGAGAAAGTCAAAAATGAACCTCGTTTAGAAAGACGTCCACGTCAACTAATGAAGAAATTATAACCGATACCAAGTATCTTGAAAGCATTAACGGCCATTAATAATTCTGATTATTTCTTAAAAAAACAGGTTTAAAAATGGTTTATTCAAAAGATGCGCCATCGCTAGCTGCGCATTTTTCCCATCTCTATGGCAATTTGTGGTGGTCCAGTCCGTAATTGTTGTGTAAAAATTTTTCATAAAAAGTGCGTGAGACATCGATGAAACAAGTGGTAGTCGGAAGAGACCAAGTCTGGTGAGTATGGCGGGTGGGGCTAGATCCCAGCCAAGTGCAGAAAGGGTGTCTCTAACCACTTTCGCTGTGTTTGATGGGGCGTTGTAATGCTCCAAAATTACTTTTCCGTGTCTTGTGTTTGTCTTGTCTTGCTTTTCGATTAATAGATGATAGCGAATCGTATTAGCTGTTTCACCTGGTTTCAGAAGTTTATGATACACGACACCCTTCTGATCCTACCGTATGCACCATATTGAAGATGTCTAGGGATGCTCTCCAGACATGCTCTACAATGCTCTACAAATATGGAAGATTTGAAAAAAGCTATTCAAACATGGGAAGAAATTCCACAACAAACAGTTGTATGATTTATTCATAAAGAATTTTTAAATTTATAAAAGGTGGTGGAAAGACCACAAAATATAAAAATATTGTTTGTTCATATTTTTCTCATGTTAACTTTCCTGTTTCCTATCAAACTAAGGTTATGTCTAACATGCTGACGTATCTGAAATCCATGAAAGAATTTAAAATATTATTTTTTCTTTTCTTCAGAAACATTTTCAATTCAATTCAACTTGATGAAAAATTAAGATAAAAATTATTTTTACTGATATTTATATTATTTTGAAAAGTATAGTGTGTCTAATATTTTGACACTGTAAGTAAATAAACATTTTTTAAACACTGTTATATTTGCGATACTGTAAGTTCTTTTCTTAGAAATTACTTGCTAAACTCTTTTTTAAGACTGTATATTTCTGTAAAAAATGCACAACCCAAAATAATTATGCACGTATCCAAGCATTTCATCAGGGAAAATTCTGTATTTCATATACTCAATTTATTCTACGACAAAGATTATTTCCTTCTTTTTTGTGCTTTTCCATTGTGCTATCAAACGTTTAAACGGTAATTTATATAACCAACAATGTATTGTTTTAAGAACGCCTATTAATATAAAGATTCATGCTCAGGGAAATCTAAAGCTAAAATGATTATGTTACAATTAAATTTTACTGTAATTTTATATAAACTGTTACCATTTATTTTATGGCCTTACCCACCTATAATTACCCCATAAATTTTCTTGCTACACCATTAACGACCGTTCTAAAACTGTTAATGTAAAATATGCAGAAATAGACGTAAATTGGTTATAAGCCGCTAGTAGTCTTGCCGTTTGTCAAGAAAGAACTAACGGTGTACAGCAAGACCTTATTCGCAAGGGTTTTGCTTTCATCATCTCCCGCAGATACCTGAAACCACGTATAGTAGCGAACCTTTTGTTGGTCCCATATTTTGCCACCCGTTTTTCCGAACGGCTGTTGATGCCTTAACCATAACAATTATACAATGTTATAATAGTTATGATATCACTCGAACCTTAAAGGTAAATAATACAAGTTGATGAAATATATTTTTTTGTATTTAAAAGAGTATTCGAATACATTATGGAGTATGATATCGGCCATATGGCCGCCACGGCTTTGCTGAGCAGCACGTATCCATTGTCTGCGACTTATTCGCATAGACCCTTGATTTAACGTAGCCCCACAAGAAAAAGTCTAATGACGTTAAATCACACCATCTCGGTGGCCAGATGACCTCGCCGAAACGCGATGCCGTCGAATTTGTCGTGCAGAAGATCCATTGTTGAATGCGACGAATCGACGACCCAACAGGACGATGTGTGCACCATAAAAATCACGTAGCGCACGGAACGTAGCTCGAACTGAACACTCATTTTGATAGCAAAGTAAAATGATTTGCACGCATTGCTTAACACTGTAACTTTTCGTAATGATTTGCCCAACATTAGTTACTATAACCTCCAAGTTTGACAACTGTAACTTCACCAACATGGCCGCTACACACTCTCAAATTTCGAGCGCCCCTATTGAAAAACCCTATATATATTTACTTTACTACCCAAATTTAACATTACAATACTACGCAAAAATTCCCCGTTATTCCATTTCGACAAAGATAGGCGTTATCGATCGCATTAGTACATCGTATAGCTCTTTATCAAATTTGCTTTTGTTTAATCTAAAAGAGACAGTAAAATGAGACAGAATAGTATTTTTTCCGCAATAGTACAAAGAGGAAAAAAGCTTTCTCATTACAATAACAGTAAGATGAAGCTTCTGCGAGTTCCGGTAAAATTACTTTGTTATTATTGCAACAAAGAAAAACAAATCTCCAAGGAATGTATTGTACGAAAGCTTTTAAGTGGATAGACCAACATATATAGAAGGATTCATGGTGAAGTCGAAGTGCAGAGTGGCGCAAGAAAAGGTTCATTTTAAATTTGATATCTTATTTTTTGTTTAACTTTTTATTTTTCATTTTTGATTTTAGAATGAACTAAAAACCTCCTTATCTACCCTGTATTTTGCCACCGGGACACCTCTACTTGCATATCTGGCCTTATCCGAGAACAAATCCAATTAGATTGCGAACTCTCTCACCACTCCTCTAAACTTCTTCCTATAAAACCCAATTTATTTGGTAAATCATCCATCCCTCCTATAGAGAGATGAAGTGCGGTAATATGGACGCGTCTTAGAATTGGCCATTGTTTTTTCTCACATAGCTCCCTTCTGAACAGTGACGACCATCAGACGTACATACCTTGCAACACAACCCTTACTGTAAAACACATCCTCATAAAAAGTACGGCTCTCTCTTTTGTCCGATAAAGGCATGACCTTCCACAAGAACTTTCATCCATACTGTCCCTAAACCATATTATTTCCCTTCTTGATTTTCTAAGAGAAGCATCCCTCCTCTCAAATATACGATTTCGTATCCACTTGGATGTTTTCACATTTTATTTATACACATTTTTTATTGTACTTTTCTCTTCATAACCTTCCACAAGAACTTGGGGGGGGGGGGGGGGGGGGATATTCACTGTTGTCCATTAGATAG
Organism: Cosmopolites sordidus; assembly: GCA_031761425.1. Lineage (NCBI taxonomy): Eukaryota > Metazoa > Arthropoda > Insecta > Coleoptera > Curculionidae > Cosmopolites > Cosmopolites sordidus. The sequence goes on along the minus strand of JARFXV010000478.1, from coordinate 115,571 downwards.
CCGTGGGTGAGTCTGCAGTGTCCGACTCTTAGTCTATTCCATGCTATAAGCTCAGATCTTTTGGAGAAAGTGGGGAAGGAGTGTGTAAAAAATACACTCTTAGAAGGCCAGAGTTTGTTTCCGCTTATTCCGTGAGTTTCCCATTCAGTTTGTATAATATTCAGTATTTTATATGTGACATCTCTGAAGAAATCTGTAGGTGTGAATATATTGAACATGGGGAAACCGTCGGTGGCTCCATTCATTGCGTGTTGGTCAGCCTCTTCATTTCCATGGATACCCACATGACTTGGAACCCACAAAAAGTTTATAATGACAGAACGCGACATTTCACGCATCAAGGTCAGACAGTGAGTAATCAGTGGGAGATTGTGAAGAGAATTTTCCAGGTATCTGAGCGCGGTCAAAGAATCAGAACATATTAGCCATCTTGACAAGGAGGATGATGAGATGTACTTCAATACCTCTCTAATGGCCAGTAGCTCTGAAAATAATACAGAACAACAAGGGTGTAGTTTAAAGCTAAAGTGTGCATTTGCATGCACGAACGCGCACCTGACACCAGCAGAGGATCTAGAACCGTCCGTGTATATGATCTGTGACTCATTATACGTTTCTACATTGTCCAGAAAATGGGATCTTATGAAGGAGTGACTGTGATCATTTTTATTGTAAGCCAGTAGGGAGCGATTAACTTTGAAGGGGACGGGAATCCAGGGAGGGCCAGGAGAAGTGGTCATGGATGAACAGTCAGGTATATCAATTTCCTATCCCGCTCCTAGATTTCGATTGTAGTGCACAGAATTATGATCTGGAGGTGGTATAAAAAACTCATTTATGAATGGAATGAAGCGTCTGAACTTTAGAAAAGTAGCGTATTTGAATAATTGAATATATCGCCGATATTTTAGAGGCTCAATTTCTGCCAGGCATTGCAGGCTGAGTACCGGGCTGGTTTTAAATGATCCGAAACATAATCTGATGGCATTATTCTGGATAAGTTCTAGTTGTTGCAAATAAGTTTTAGGAGCAGACGAATATGCCACGCAACCGTCATCAAGCTTGGATCTGATGAGAGACTTGTATATGTGTAATATGGTGGAGGAGGACGATCCCCATTTCGGATGAGCGGGTCATTTCAGGACACCCATAGTCCTCAAACAACGTGCCTTCAGTTGGCCGATGTGCTCCCGCCACGATAACCTAGAGTCAAACAATAGTCACAGGAAACTCATGTCGTCAAATGTGCTTTTAAATATTCGCTAATAGCAAACTTTCTTGTTTGATCAAATTTTATACGTATTTGATACGTTTACAACTCCCAAGCCATGGTTTCTAAATAGCATCTGTTGCTGATGCGGTCATATCATTCTAAATTCCTCTTCTCCTTCTTCTTTCACCAAGACTGGTAGCATTTTGGACTCTAAACACCAACTGAATCAAGTGCCCTCCAATAACTGGTAATGGATTCGTCGAGTTCGTTCTCCGGATATTCACTAACAGAGGATTGCTCCAAGAGTTTTCTCCCCATTTCTCGGGTAGAGGAAAAAAAGAAATACTTCCCAGTGCAATACACCCTGGTCTTCTGGTACCAATAAAATAATGAACATTATTAAAACATTTTTTTTATTAAGAGTCATATCTTACATCAGCCAACAATGATGCGGCAACGTCACAATGTGACAACTTATTTTAAAATGGTGACAAAAATTGTTTCAGTGTATGTAAGAGTGAATTTAAGGTCGATTTAAAACCAAAAATATATTATGTACGCGAATACCACGATATGCTTCGTTTTTGCGGAGAAACTCTCCAAAATTCAGGATGGCAGCCATGCCAGACCAGACGGTTGAATTTAAAACGGGTTCTTTAAATAAACCAGTTACAATCCGGTTCTAGTTCGAGTATAACTTCACCAAAAAAAGACTTAATCCAAACGGTTATGCCGGTTTTTTCTTTTTAATTCTCAAACCACAACGTAATTTTTGGGGGATTATAATATCCAAGTCAACGGTGAACAAACGACGAAAAAAAATCTGTTTACGCAGCAGATCGTGGAAATTTACCTTCGCCTACCCGTAAAATAAAAGGAAAAATGAGAAAAGCGTTAAGCTTTTATGGGCCATCGTTATCAGTGTACACAGTTTAATCAAATTGTTATGGAGAGACCATACGGGATCGTAAAATTATGAATAAAATTGCCCGGTACGTATTCTGCGTTTTTCTGTTAATTGGTTTGGAGTTTTATTAGAAAGATTCCAATATTTGATACAAATTTGGAATGTCAATTTCAACAACTAAAATAAAGTTTTGGGGTTAGAGGCGTATCAGCAACTGAAAAGGCTATTATTTAGCGACTGGACCTATAGCTTAACGTGGGTTCCGAACCACGATCATCAGCTACCGAAAACCCCGGTCAGCACCCCCCTCGGCTTTTCAACCCTTGGTTTTGTGCTTAACCGAAAGAATCCCGAGAAGCCTACCGACTGGCGAGTGACCAACGTAGAAAACCTCTCAGAAGGCATCCGGCCTTACCCAGCTTCGAACTGGCGTGACTGAGGGGTGATTCCTTGTCAGAGTTTACACTCTTACCTAGAAACATTCACAAGAATTTTAGAAAAACTTTTTTGCCTAGTACGGGATTCGAACCCGCTCCACATTAACTGCCGTAACGTAAGGCTGGCGCCCTAGACACCACAGCTAATGTGGCTCCAAATTTCAACAACTGAAAAAATTCTTAACCTAGATACTGTAGACCATAGGTTCCCAAAGGGAACGGTACCGCCCCCCAGTGTGCGCTGGAGCCTTCTATGGGGACGGTAGCAGGTCCAGAAACAAATGGGGGGCGTTAAAACAGAGCAAATGCTCTGACATAGCAAACAAGCAAAAGCATACAAGTTGATGCATACATGAAATAAAAGATATAAAAGGCAAGAATAACTGTAGGAATGCTTAATTATTTTTGTGTTCTTTGTCAATAATCCATATTCGTAATAGATAAATGATTAGTGAGCGATAAGTCATTATAGCCATTATTTTTATAACCATCTATAAATCTGTTAGTCTTTCAATAAATAAGTTAATTTATATAGTAAACTGAGGCAAATGTTGTATTTCAAAATGTCTAAATCTAAGAAGAAATGCTGCCAGTACAATACTGAGTATTTAAAATATGGGTTTACTCACGCTCCTACGAACCGATAATTACCTAAGTGTTTAATTTGTCAAAAAGTTTTTTTCAAATAAAGCCTCCGTGGCTAAAAGAACATTTGAATTAAATACATTCTGATAAAAAGAGCAAAGATTCATCATATTTTCAAGAACTGGAAAAGAAATATTTAAAACAGACAATTATATGGAACCTTTTTGCGTCGTCTTCTAAATAAGAAGATGATGGATTACGAACTTCATATAATATTTCATTGTTAATACCAAAGCGAGAAAACCATACACAATTGGTGAGGAATTATTCTTACCGGCAATCAAAAAGGTAATAAAACTGTTCTTCATCATAAGACACCGTCAGCTATCATCAAGAAAATTCCTCTGAGTAATAATTCAATACAAAGAAGATAAGATGAAATGGCTAAAGAAGATGCGATTACTTAAACAAAGAAATGTTCCATTCAACTCGATGAATCAACTTTATTAAATAACGAAACACTACTCTTATCGTACGTTCGATTCATGAAAGAAGAAAAAATTTGCCCAGAGTTATTATTTGCTAAAAACTTGGAAACCGATACAAAAGGAGAATACATATTTAATACCAGGAGGAAGTTTTTTTAGAAGAAAGAAATTCCTATTCTTAATATTTTGCCGGCTGCTACCGATGTTTAAAATATTTAATGAAGTCAATTTACAATAGCAAGGGAATGAGTTCAATTTAATTATAACAAAAAACGTCATAACTGTTTTTGTTTGGCAGCAATGGAGGGGCGTCTTAAGCTAGGTCCTCATCAATACAAATTTGCATTGTGTGGGCTGTATGTGTTGTATGTATAGCACGCACACGAACCATCTGTTGTCTACCAAATAATTAAAACAAATTGTTCCAATAAATTCACTACACACGCAAAATTTTATTGGTGTGGACCCAGCTTTAAGAGTTTCATAGCGCATTTAAAACAAGCAGTACTAAATGTACTAGCTGTACATCATGTTATTCATCGTCAGCATTAAATTGCAAAAAAAAAGAATGATCACCTGCATACCTCGCTCTATTATTATTCTGCTCATCCTTACTGTAGAATCTCAGCTCATGCTGGCCGATATTCTAATGCCAAGATGAAAAAGCAATTCAGCTCCTCTCACCCTAGCATAATATTTTACGAACAATATGACACGTCTGCAAGAGCACGGCACGCTGCCCCACTATGGCAATCGATCTCGAGATACCGAGGCTCTCGAGGTTCTTTGAAAATCTCTTACTTATCGGGCCTTCGGCGGATATAACGAAGGGCACTACATCTACCTTACTCGGTTTCCACTGGTTCTTCAAGTCGTATGCCAGATTTTTATACTTTGTGGATTTTTCTATCTCAGTTTTTCTAATGTTGTGAGATAGCGGCACAGCGATGTCAATTATAAAAGCCCTCTTGTCCTTTTTGTTGATTAGAACAATATCCGGCCTGTTATAATCAACCGTTCGATCAGTAGTGATTGGTCTGTCCCAGTAAAGAATGTTATCGAATGATTCAAGTACAGGAGAAGGCGAGTACTTATAATATAGAGGAGGTGCGCTTTCTAATAGCGAGTATTTTTTTGCAATTTGTTGATGTATAATTTTTGCCAGCTGATTATGCCGTCCTAAATAAGCATTAGGAGCAAGGGCCGGGCAACCGCCAATAAGGTGCTCAATTGTTTCCCCCAAAGTACCGCATTTCCTGCACTTATCGACTACGCCCAAATGCAGTATGTGCTTTTCATAGTTTTTGTTCTTGTTACCCTATCTTGAATAGATATCGCGAAACCTTCTGATTCTGGGTACAAGAGTCCATCGGGCATCGGGCAGCCACTTCAGAGACAATTGTTCGTCAATGATGTCATTTTTGAGTGACTTAGGAAACCTTCCGTGTAATGTTTGTCCTTTCCATTCTCGAACGCAATCCGTGAGTGTTGTTCTACTATCAATACGATTTTGTTTATTTAGGTTCAGTGGGGTGAAACCCCGGTCCTCATTTGCAACCAATTTCATTAACGTACTGTTTGAATCAATGAAGTGTTTTCTCATTCTATTTTCTTGATTGAGACAGAGATTTTTTACGTTTACAAGGCCTCTACCACCCCACTTTCTTGGGATGTATAGTCTTTTCGTAGATGAGTTTGGATGCAGGTATCGGAACTTTGTTAATGTTCGGCGTGTCAACCTATCAAGTTCATCAAGGTCAGTTTCTGACCATTTAACAATGCCAAAAGAATATGTCAGAGTTGGCACTACCCAACCGTTGATCGCTCTGAGGTTTACATAGGCAACATAGATGCTCTGACACACAAAGTCACACACAGAAATATTGTCGCCGCATAGCACGTACACGAACCATCTGTTGTCTACCAAATAATTAATACAAATTGTACCAATAAATTCACTACACACGCAAAATGTTATTGGTGTGGACCCAGCTTTAAGGGTTTCGTAGAGCATTTAAAACAAGCAATACTAAATGTACTAGCTGTACATCGTGTTATTCATCGTCTGCATTTAATTGCAAAAAAATTTGAATGATCACCCGCATACCTCGCTCTATTATTATTATTAGAGCAATCAATAAGCTTAGAAACAATTCATTGAACGATAGATTATTTAGCAAACTTTGTAGTGAAAAAGATAAACATTACAATCGTTTGCTGCTGCACACAGAAGTTCGTTGGCTCTCAAAAGATATTTGTCTAAATCGTTTTTTCAATCTATTTGACTCAGTACTGGATTTCCTTGAAATCAGAGATGCCAAACTGAGCGAAAACCTGATTATATCCAAAAATGACATCGCTTATTTGACAGACCTATTTAAAATATTTAATGAAGTCAATTTACAATTGCAAGGTAATGAGTTGAATTTAATTATAACAAAAAAACGTCATGACTGCTTTTGTCGGAAAACTTCTTCTGTTCAAACGAAATATAAGTAGAGGTGAAAACAGCCAATTTCCCACATTATCAGCTATCGTGAGATGATAACTGGATTTTTGTGTGCTAAACTGAATAATATTAATCTGGAGGACATGTCGTTCCAACAGATTGGTGCTACACCTCACTATGCAAATGAAACCATTGATTTATTAAGAGAAAAATTTCCTGAACAAGTTATTACAAGATACGGTAATGTTAACTGGACATCAAGATCATGTAATTTGACACCGTTTGGATCAAACCACTTCTTTGGGGTTACCTGAAAATCCAGGTCTATAAGAACAATCCACAATCGATTCCTGAACTAAAGGATAAAATTATTCGAGTCATTGGAGAGATAAAGCCACGGTTATGCCAAAATGTCATCCAAAATTTTAATAAAAGAGTGGACGCCTGTGGAGCTGCACGAAGTGGTCATATGGAAGATATTGTCTTTAGTATTTAAATGTCATACGCTACCCTTCAATTATCAATATTTTTTTATAAATCAACGAAAATTCTGTATTTTATTTAAGAATTAAATAACCTCTCAATTTGAAAGACCCTTTATGTGAAAAAAAGTCATACGATTTTTTTTTGCAAGGACCATATAATTATCGTACCTTCATCAGATTCATCACTTAGAACCATACCACTATCCAATATAAAACTTTCCAAAAAGTTAATCGAACCACAAATCAATTTAACATTAAACAACCATCACTGTTTTTTGAGGTAGAGAAAAACTTAAAAAAAAACCAGGACAGTATCTAACAGATAACGCTCAGTCGTGAGAAAAAACTTTCGGAAAATGTTTACGCGTCTAAAGAATCTAAGAAACCGTGCGTGACGACCTGTCCGGCATCGCGGCGAAGAATCACTGCGACGCCGGAGCGTCCCGGCGCGCCGCTAAGATCGGTCAGCCGCCGACACCATCGTGTAGGCCGATGGGCAACACTGATCGACAACGCGATCCTCTGACACATTCGATACCGAATTTATGAAATATCAAATTAGTGTAAACAAATATGACGTAGAAATAAAAGCAAATTAAAATAGTTCAAAAACGTCTAAAATGTATTATTAAATTTATTGTGAAAACTTAACTCAAAGAGATTTAAAAACACGCTATATGGATTGTATTTTGATATAGTTAGTACGGACAGCTTCAAGTCATCCGACCGTCTGGTCAGGGGACGTCCTCTGTTCTTCATGGCATCTGGTCTTGATCACCATTCTATTTCGTGCCTTGTCCATCTATCTTTAATCATTCGACCAATGGGTCCGGTCCAATTCGACCTCACAGTAACGCAATATAGTCTTTCATTTTTTAAAAATTCTTGAATAAAACACAAAATTTGCGTTGATCTCAAAAAAGTTTTTATCGATAATTGAAGCGTAGTGTATGACATTTAAGAGATCACCTCTTGAACCTCAACAGACGTCAACTCTTTTGTCAAACTTTTGGCATAACCGTGGCTCTATCTCACCAATGACTCGAATAATTTCATCCTTTAGTTCACGAAGCGATTATTGATTGTTCTTATAGACCTACCTTTTCCCGCATATAGTCTAACGGTGTCAAATCACATGATCTTGGTGAACATCACGGTTTCCTGCAGTAACTCATCCAGAAAAGTTGTCTCTCGATAAATCAATTGTTTCATTAGCAGGGTGCGGTGTAACGCCATCCTGTTGGAACCCCAGATACTTCAAATCAATATTAGACCAGTCAACCCACAAAAATCCAGTTTTCATCTCACGATATCAAGCTTCATCACAAGCTGGAACCCACATTAAAGAATAGTAATTTTTTTGCAATTTTTGCCTACAAACGATATAGTATAGTTCATTTTTTTTGTAGTATCAGTAATTATGCGGGAAAAACAATAGATATTGTTCAAGGCAGTAAATATTGATAATAATACGAAAAATAGGAATGAAATTGGTACTAAATTGTTTGTAGTTTATTGTAGTCACAAGATTTTTTTACTCTATTCATGTAAATAAATATCAAATAAAATCCAAAATAACGAAATTGTCGGAAAAAACGACCCAAACCCAGAAACTACAAATAATATAAATGTTTGTAGTAGTACAGGTATATTTATAGTGAATGTTAAACCCTTGTTATAACTGCAAATAAAAGAATCAACTGATCAAAAAATTATTACACTGGGGAACAGCAATTTTGTTGACTTGGATCTGTGACTTGTTTATTACTAATTTTTCATCTCTGAATTCAAAAATCTTCACAGTTTTTCTCTATCACGTCAAGTTCTTAAGCTACAGCATACCCCTCATTTTACCTTAAAAGTGTACATACGAAAGGAAATAAGAGATCTGACCAAATAGATTAGAATATTTTATTCATACAGAGGTTAACATATTATTAAAAGTTAAATTGTGTTTATACAAAAAATAAATAAAAGATATTATGGTAAAAAATTCTTCTTATAGCTTTTTCTGGAGTGTTCAGTTTGTGGACATTCTCGCTTGATGCTCTAACAGTAGCCAGCCATCATACTGACATCCCATCTACCTTGATACCGCGCTTCCATAACCTTTAGATCTTGGTGGAATCGCTCGCCCTGTTCATCACCAAGATTTTCTGGGAAGTTAGCAAGATGACTATGTAAGAAATGCAGTTTTATGTTCATGTTGCAACCAAGCTTTCTAAAGCTCTCCAAGAGTTGTTGAACAATTTCGATGTAATTCGGGGCTCGTGTATTTCCAAGAAAGTCTTTAACAATATTTTTAAAAGCCAACCAAGCATTCCTTTCAAGTTCGGTCATTGTTTCAGTGAAATTTTCATCTTTAACGAGTTGCCGAATCTATGGACCATCAAACACACCAGCCTTTATCTTTTCATATGACTGGCTAGGGTGTGCCGAAATGATACACTTAAAGCAGTCTCCTTCAATTGACAAAGCCTTAACAAATTGCTTCATAGGACCTAGTTTTATATGCAAAGGCGGAAATACAATGTTTTTTCTGTCGACAAGTGGCTGATTTAAAATGTTTGGATCACCAGGTCATAGGTCAGATCTTGGCGGGCAGTTCGATTGCACCCAATGCTTCTCACAAGATCGCTTCTCATTGAGATCGGCTGTCCCACATGCACAAAAAACAGGGATACTTGGTATACCCGCGTTGCTGGCCAAGAAGGAAACAGACCATTTTAAGGTCAACACAGATGATCCACAGGTGCATGTTATATTGCAACAAGTCAATGACTTTCTTTATGTCGCCATATTCTTCACGCAAAGAAACTGCATGACCTATTGGGACTGAACCGTATAAATTTCCATTATGTAGGAGAACACACTTCAAGCTACGCTTTGAGCTATCTATAAACAATCGCCATTCAATTGCGTTATAGTTAGAAATGGCCAATTCTTTCATTAAACCTTCTACGTTCTGGCAATATACAAATCCGTCATTATTTCTGAAGTACTGCCTAAATTCACTTTCTGTGGATCGATAGTAAGTGACTTTAGCTCCTTTGTCAAGCAAATTTTTTTTGGTGCAGTCTTGATGCTAATAATTCCGATGCTTTTTTGGATAGTCCCCAATCTCGTGCTAAATCGTTTAATTCATGTTCATTGAATCCTTTACGAACAGAATCATTGAAAACTTTGAATTCTTCTCTTCGTCGGTGGAGTCACTTCGATTTTCACTTGATTCACATTCTTGTATTTCTAAAGAAGGTAATTCTTGAAAAACTGGCACTGGAATTTCAGCTGAATGAGGCACAGAGCGTATAGCTGATGGTAAACTAGGGTACTCAATTTTATGTTTGTTTTTCTTGTTGAAACCAGATATTTTCACTATGCAAAAGTAGCAATCACTTAAGTGATCTTTGGGCTCTCGCCAAACCATTGGTATTCCAAATGAAAGTTTATTACGTGTTCACTTCGTCCACATTCGTAAACTTGCACACTTTATGAGAGGCCCATGATTTATCTTGGTCATCTATTTTCACTTTAAAATAAGCAAAATAGGCTTGCCTGACAAATGTACTGATATTAGTCCGTTGAATGGGGATGGTAAAACTGCCACATATATAACAAAATGAATCAGGGCTGTTTAAGCACTTACGACGAGAACTACCAGAGGCAGACATAACAAAAATCTGTAGTTGTGTATGTATACTTTGACTTCACTATATCAGAGCGATACAGACCCGCGTACTTTAGCATCTCATGCGTAACTGACCGAACTAGTTTTGGATGACGCAACGTCACTCACGCCCCCACTCCTAGGTCGAAGAAGGTTGGCCGGTAGGAGAGCAGTAGTGACTTCTGTGATTCGCCAAGCTTAGTCGGAAGCGCAACAACTATAGAGAAAAAATTTGACGTGAGAGAAAAAAAACTAAATAAAGTTTTGGAATTAGCATATCAATTTACAGCTTAATTAATTAATTAACAGCTTAAATATCGAACTCAACAGAAATTATTTTTCAAATTGTTCCCCAGTGTTATAATTAAAGTTAAGCATACAAAATTAAACCGTTTGTAGCTGTTTGAACTAGTATACGTGGAAGAAAAAGGTCCACACTTTATAAAATCGTTCGTAGTTGAAGATTCTTGGACAACAATTTTCTGAAACTTAATTAACTTCAGTGCTTCCCAGACAAAATCAGTGCCATAGTTTCAAGGATACTCTTGGAACTCATTGGATCTCCTGATGATGCTAACATGATTGGCAAAACAAGCGTCGAGAGGTTTAAAAAAATGATTTGGTGTTTACTGATAAATCTCTTCGAGATAAGCATCAGCACCAGAACCATAAGACGACATATACATCAGAAGAACCTATACGATAGAGTATCCAGGAAAGTTCCTTTTTAAGTAAACAGAATATAAGCATTGGTTAAAAGTTGCATAAAATAACTGTAGTGAAGATTTCCAACCTAACTGGAACTGGAACTGGAACATTCTTTTTAGCGATGAAACCAAAATTAATTTATTCGGTTCTGACCACAAATTGTCTGTGGACGTATTAATGAAGAATGTAACCCACATAACACTTACAGAGAAGCATGGTGGCAGTAATATCAAAGTATGGGGGTGATTTTCATATATCGAAGTACGTCCAATATTTTGAATAAAGGAAAAAATCAATTTTTCTATTGGAACCTTCGGTGTGAAGCATTACACTCAAAGAGATTTACCATTAAACACCAAATCACTTTTTTTAAAGTTCTCGAGACACGTTTCCCTAACCATGTTAACATCAACAGGAGATGATTTAATCTATATTAAATCATCCATCTCTATGTTGCTAAAATGGTTCGCGAAATATTTAGATTTAAATATCCAGATTATATCATCTCCTGATTATGCTAACATTGTTAGCGAAACGTGCGTCGAGAACTTAAAAAAAAAGTGATTTGGTGTTCAGTAGCAAATCTCTGAGTTTAAAAGAAAATGTGACAATTATTATTACAACAAAACAATAATCCCCGACATATGGATCATGTAGTAAAGCTGTGGTTTGGAAGGAAACATGTTAAAGTATGAAAATGGTCTTCACAGCCCCCGCATTTAAATCCTATTGAGAATTTTTGGAAACGATTTCTTGCTTGTAAAAAAATAACAAACAGGAAAATGTTGAGGCTAGAAATTCAGACAGATTTCCAAAACTCTTACTTTTTAAGACGCAATTTTTCCTAAAATATCTTATCAACATGTAATTATGAATAAAATAATTGTTTATATTGACTAACACTATATATATGCCTTTTATATATATATATATACAGGGTGACTCGAATTGTATGGACCAACCTTCGGACCTGTCTTACGGCTAAAAATAATGAGACTTTGTCATATAAATTTTAGTCCCCCCAGCCGGCCGCAGTGGTCTGGTGGGCTGGTCGCCTGCCTGACAATTCAAAGGTAGCTAGTTCGATTCCGGCGTTCGGATGGGTGTTTTTCTTTAATTCTTCTGTCCGTTTTACTTCTTACCCTACACACACACTTATATACACTCACATACCCACACACGCCCACACCAACCATCCAAAATAATCCTATCCAAACCTAAATGTCTGTGATTGTTTCTAGGCAAGAGCGTAAAATCCAACGAATTACCCCTCAGTCACGCGTGTTAAAGGCTGGGTAAGGCCGGATGCCTTCTGAGAAGTGTTCTACGTTGGTCACTCGCCAGTCGGTAGGCTTCCTGATAAACTTATGGGTAGGCACATAACCAAGGGTTGATAGCCTGAGGGGGTGCTGGCCTGGGTTTGTCGATAGCTGATAACCGTGGTTCGGAACCTACGTAAAGCTGTAGGTCCAGTCGCTAAATAGCCTTAGATGCTGATACGCCTCTAACCGTAAATTATTTCCTTTCCTTTAGTCCCCCCCAAATGGAGACGGTTTTTCGGAAATATAAGCTGGCGCAAAATAAGATACGTATTTTTTAAAAATCATAACTTTTTAACAGGGGCGTAACATAATGAAGGGTCCAAGATAATAATTGCTAAAATAAAGTTTTTTTGGCGGTATATTTTTTTCATTTTCATTCAAGATGAAATCTCTGACTTCTTTACGTAAAAGAAGGACTCTTAGTTCGCCTCAATAAGATGCACCGTTTTCGAGTAAATCACTTTTAAACTTTTCTTGGGCCACACCCCATATATATATATATATATATATATATATATATATATATATATATATATATATATATATATATATATATATATATATATGTATATACTAGGCAAATTGAAAAGTTAATCGAGCGGAAATGATAAAAAAAGTTTATAGTTAAAAAAATTACTTCAAAATTAGTTCAATACATTTTTTCCAGCGGTAAACAAATTCAATATATTCAAGAAAGAAGAAGAAAAAATAAAACAATACATTTTTTGGATTTGAATTAGAGCTATTATTTTAATAAATCCAAACGATAGACCAAAATATATAAATAAAATACACAAGAAGATAATAACTATCCAAAAAAATTCTACGAACCGGTAATTAAAAATAGAATACATAGAATATATAACACTAATAGCATAACAAATAAACCTAAAAATCAAAATTACATACCTTTACCATACATACCAGAAGTAAATAATAAAATAAAAAAAGTTCTTAAACCAAATAATATAAATATAGCAGTCAAGCGACTTAAAAATACACAGCTTCTGGTGAAGATGGAATCACTGCTGAACTTTTGAAATCCGCTGGTCCAGGTACAATCAAGGAAATAACCAAAATTCTACAAGAAGTTTGGCGAACCGAACGGATGCCGGAAGACTGAAAAGATGCTCTAATCCGTCCACTGCATAAGAAAGGAGATAGAACGGATGTGAACAACTATAGAGGAATATCTCTTCTCCCAGTTTGTTACAAGATTCTATCTCAATGTCTACTAGACAGAGCACAGGGACAGTTAGAACCGAACATTGGTGAATATCAAGGAGGTTTTCGACCGGGCAGATCCTGCCCTGAACAGATCCTGAATCTAAAGTTGATCCTAAAACATCAAAAACTGTACAATAAAAATCTCATCTGTACATTTGTGGATTTCAAAAAACATATGATTCTATTGACCGCGAAACTTTATTCCAAATCTTGAAAGAACAAGGACTAGATCTGAAAACGTTGGCAATTATTAAAGCAACACTACTGGCCCCAAGTCAAAAGTTAAATTCATGGGTGACATCTCAGAGCCCTTCGAAATTAAAACTGGAGTGAGACAAAGGGATGGACTCTCGCCACTCTTATTTAACTGTGTTCTAGAAAAAGTAATACAGGAATGGTGTGAAAAAAAGGCGACCCTGAATATTGACCAGCCCATTAAACTGGGGAAAACCAACATCAAAATAGATTGCCTAGCGTTTGCTGATGATCTAGCAATTTGGGCTCAAGATATATTAATGGCACAAAAACAGATTGAAATCCTAAAACAAACAGCAGAAAAGGTAGGACCCCCAAATTTCCTTTGAAAAGACACAATACATGATCTGCAACAATCTAAGAACACCATTTCTAAAAACAAAATACGGTAAGATCAGACGAGTCTCTCAATTTGGGTGAAATAATATTTGGGTGAAATAATCATGGAAAACGGGTTGTAAAAAGCGGCCAATAAGGGTAAATGTCAAAAAAAGGAAACTGCATTGAGACTTACGCAAAATATTTATCAACAAATAATACATATCTAGAAACACAAAACTCAGGCATTACAACACAGTTATTAACCCAGAATATCTATATGGGGCAGAAACGCTCATTTTGAATAGGAAGAGAGACATCGAGGAGATTGAAAAGAAAGAAAGAAAAATCATAAGGAAAATCTCAGGCCCCAAACAAATAAATAGCACAACATACCGACTTCGAGAAAACCAAGAAATCAAACAATACACAGATATACATAGCGAGAAAATATATATATATATATTATATACATGAGAAAAAGAAGATTTAAGTTTTACGGACACATAAAACGGATAAATCCGAGTAGGCTAACTAGACAAATAGTCGAATTTTATGAAAATAGGAGTAGAGCTAACGTTTGGAAGGTTGGCCAGAAAGAAAAATGTAGGAAGACTGGAACAACTTAGTCTGACGAAAGGAAAAAAGCTCATAGTGAAAGAATCCTGGTGGTCCACTTCGCGTAGTCCACCAGGGCCCATACGTGAATAATAAAAATAATAATAGATATAGCAGAAATACCCAATAATAACATTAAACAAATATTTACAAAATTAAAAACACCCAAAAAATTAAGAACTGCCCTTTCCAAACATGCTATAAGATAATCAACACAACTTTAATTTTAACGCCATAAAAACTTTAGATTTTGAAAAACAATATAAAAAATATATAAAGGAAATTACTTATATAAAAAAAAAACAAATAATACCATTAATTTGAAATGATACAGATAATTTAATTTGTATATATAATGACATCATTAAATAATAAATTTTCATATATTTTTTTTATTATTATTTTTGCATCTAATACCATTACACGTGAAAAAATCAAAATTGTTAGGTTATAATAAGAAACAAAAAATTTGAAGATAAAAAATTTGCTAAATATATCAATGTCAGATATATGTCAATTGAAAATTTTGAAAAAATGTTATATTTTACTTAAAAAGTTTAAGAAATTAATTGTTTAATTAGATATTGGTAAGTTTTTTATCATTATTATTTTATTATTTTATAATTATTATTTTTATTAAAGTATTTTTTGTAAAAATAAGGCAATTGTAGAGTTATTCTGAAGATGGTTTATTATTAAACTGAGACGTTAACAAAGCAATAAAAAAACTTATAATGTATTAATTGAACGAAAATCCCAATAAATAAAAAATTATATATATATATATATATATATATATATATATATATATATATATATATATATATATATATATATATATATTTATATACATATACACAGACTTTATTAAAACGTCCTTATAATTGTACGAATTCCTTATTCCTCGAATTGTCAAAATTGCATCGGTCGATAGCCCAAAGCAAACGACCGCAAATTTCCCAAAAAACCTCGAACAAGACGTCTCAACATTTCGAATTCGATGGCAAATTAACGACAGTCCCATCCATTATAATTAAATCGCCCTGCGGCCAACGACGCAAACCCTTAACTTGTCAAACGTCATATTAGGGTTTAATTTTCTCCGGATGGCAAGCGAGAATTGCGACAGGTCGTATTTATTTTTTCTATTTTTTTTTTCTCTTTTTAGACGACCGTTCAAACATTTTAACGAAATTTGCGTCGCCTGTTATTCGCTGGAGCTAAAAACAGTAGAACGTGTATTTTCATTTGTTCAAGCGTCTGACAACACGTAATTTGGAATGTCAGATATATTATAAAAAGAGGATAAACAAATGTGCTTTTTCTTCAAAATTCATTTAATTATCTAAAGTCTGGAAGCTCCCTACAGGGGCCAACTCGACAACCGGATATACTCCCGGAAAAAAAACAAAAAAATAAAATAAATATATATATATATATATATATATATATATATATATATATATATATATATATATATATATACAGGGTGTTAGGTAAACATTCGGAAAAAATTAAGGGGGTTATTCCTTGACTTATTCTAAGAATATTTTGTTGTATGATGATTTTTGAAAAACCCCTTTGTTTCGAAGATACAGAACATTTGCTATCAAAAAGTACATGTAAAGTTGCTCAATCTACAATAAATGTTCGAAATGACTTCCTCCAGCCTTGATACAAGCATTCAATCTTCTCGTCATTGACTGCCGAACTCTTTCAAACACACCAGGGTCGTTTCTAATTGAGTTACACCCTGCAATTATCCGATTTCGCAAACCATCCAAATTCTTCAATGGAGTGGCTTAAACTAATGACTTCAGATATCCCCAGAAGAAATAATCCAGGGGGTTTAAGTCCGGGGATCGAGCAGGCAATGCGTGTGACCCACTTCGACCAATTCAGCGATATCCGTATGTTGCTGTTAAAAAATCACGAGCAACCAAACTGAAATGTGGTGGTGCACAATCGTGCATAAACCACATTTCATGCCTTGTTACCAATGGTACATCTTCCAGAAACTCAGGGAGCGTTGCTTCCAAAAAGTTGCGATTCACCTCGCCAGTAAGTCTTTGTGATAGAAATACCGGTCCAATTAGATAGTCACCTACAATTCCAACCCAAACATTTTACGAGAACTGATGTTGAAAACCATCTTCGCATACCTCATGCGGATTTTCATCTGCCCACACATGGTTATTATGAAAATTCCTTATTGCGTTTCTCGCGAAAGTGGCTTCATCGGTGAAAAGAATTTATGTCAGGAATAGAGGGATGCGAAGTAAAGTTTGCAATATCAATTGACACAATGCAATACGTGGAGGAAAATCAACAGGTAGTAGTGCCCGAACGCGTTATATGTGGTATGGATACAACAAATTGTCCTTAAGAATTTTCCATACTGTCCAGTGACTCACATTCAAACTATTTGCAATTTTTCGCGTAGAACTACCGGGCTCTTCCGCTATCGTGTCCAGCACATTGTGTTCCAATTGTACCGTTCTTACAGTCAGTGATCTTCCTGACCCTTCAGTTCATTTCAATGTGCCTGTTTCACGAAAACGTCGATGAATGTTTTCAGGTCAGGGACATTACGAGCTGGAAATCGTTTACTGTACAATCGCCTAGCTTGTAATGCATTGCCATCTGCTAGTCCATACATGAAGTGCATGTGAGTCATCTCGGCATTTGTATACATTATGATAGAGGACATCACTCACTATTTAAGAGACGTCAGCCAAACGTCACTCAATCTATGTAAACAAGTGCGACCGATGAAATCCACTTACTAGGTAAAACAGCCGTTCCAAGTGATCGAGATTGAAAAAAAAAATTGTACTTGATAAACTCATTGACGTACACCCTACTTTTATTTACATTAATGATTTCAACAAATATCGAATACGGTTGTCGCAAATTTTGTTCGCCCTGTATCTTCGAAACAAAGAGGTTTTTCAAAAATCATAATAGGACAGAATATTCTTAGAATAGGACAAGGAATAACTCCTTGCATTTTTGCCGCATGTTTACCTAACACCCTGTACATCTCAATCTCATCTCAATGCTTGTCTGAAGACGTCCGCACGTTCCCAACAAACGGGACACAAACAATCGGATGTACTCCCGGACTAATAGTCTAGCGTATTCTTCCATCCGCGAAACACTACGAACTAACATTTTCCTCTGCCATTCGGGTCCAATATACTTAATAATGTCATCAGTCCATTGTGTTTTCGGTCTTCTACGTGGACGTCTGCGATCAAGCGATATCCAGTCCAGGACCGCCCTGGTCCATCTTTCGTTCCATCGCCGCGCTACATGGCCTACCCACTTCCATTTCAATTGTTTTATTCTTCCAATGATGTCACTCACTTTCGTTTGTTCTCTGATCCATGTGCAGGTCTTTCTATACCGTCTAGTAATGCCAAGCATTACTAGACGGTGTCTCTTTCCGGTACATTTTTCCATTCCCCTCTGTGCTACTCAAAGTTTTTGAACTGTCTGTGATGTCAATGTCCAGGTCTCACTTTGGACCACCAGGACACACTGATCAAATACTTTTCTTTTGAGACAAAGTGGTAGTTTGCTCTTAAACACTAATATACGTGATAAAGACACCTCCATATTTTCAGAATACAGATGTTTACACAGTCATACAGATTGATGGGACACATTTTTTTGGATACTCAACTGAAGTCATCAACTTTAAACTCAGCCTACTACAAATTCGCAAACAGGGTCAATTCTCGATATTTTGCATCGCTTTAGAGATATCGAAAAAAACTTATAAAAAAAATTGTTCAGAATATTATTTTAACCCCTCATACTGAGTTTCATGACAAAATGACGCATTTTTAATTTTTTCATTATTTTGGTCTAAACACTAAATTAGTTTTATTTTTTAATTTGATAATTAGTGTGCCATGGAAAGTAAAAACTTGACACATTGTCAATTTAATAGTGTCATGTATTCAAATATTTCAGTAAAATAAATAGCACTTACAAAAAAATAATTATTTTATTCTTGTAGGAAAATAATTTTTGGTAATTGACTAAATTTAGCAAAAAGTATACAACAATAATTTTCATAATTCAAATAATTTACTATCAAATGGGATCTCTCTCAACCAGTCCTCCGTATATTCGTATACATTTTTCGATTCTTTTACGATTCTGTTTAGCTACTCGTCTAAGTTCCGCGATGCTGATTTCTTGACAGGTTTACCTTATTCTGGCACAAAGTTCATCTCGATTTCTGGGCATTTTATAAACTTTATTTTTGACCATTCCCCAAAAATAAAAATCGAGGGGTGTATTCTCGGGAGACCTCGGAGGCCACAGTTCAAAAGGACTGTTTCTTCCTATCCAGCGAATAGGAAATTTTTGGTTCAACCATTGACGAACAATCTTTGAACTGTGGATGGATGCACAATCTAGCTACAAATACATATCCTGTCGCATCGCAAAATTCCCCATCTAAGAAGTTAACTAAACGACCAGTATTCAATACTTCATTAAAGAAAAAAGAACCAATTATTCGGTTTCCTAAAATCCCACACCAGACATTAACTTTCTGGAAATATTGGCCTTTACAATTTATAACCCAGTGAGGATTACCTCTGATCCAGTATCTACAGTTTTGAGATGGTATAACCCCATTAGTGGTGAATGTAGTCTCATCGGTAAACATAATCTTCTTCAGGCAATGTGAAGAATTTCGGTTTATAGGGCTTGATTTTGTGACAAACGAAACATCTGATTTTATCCTTGCTAATATTCAGTTGTGGTGATAAATCTCGAAGGTTCATGCATGAATTTTGCTCGATGCGAGTGTATTTGACGAGGTTAACCTTTTTGATGGATTTTAATAACACTCCCAGTTTCATTGATAAGAACGTTTACATCGGCTGCTTTTTCATGAGTAATGGGAGCATATTGGGGATAATGTCTGAATGATTGTGGCGTGTTCATATATTTTTTTCCTTTATTTGGACCCACTATCTAAAACTCAAAAAATATCAAAAATACCTGTTCTTATTTAAAAAAATTATGTGGCAAATTATATATAGGTGAGACATCTAGACCGTTAGATGTTAGAGTAAAAGAGTAAAAAACCTTCTTAGAAAGGGCGATTTTAATAAATCTAGAATTTATCAACACGCATGGGAATCGGGTCATAAAATCAATTGGAATAATTCCAAAACGGTATTAAAAGAATCGGTAACAAAATACAGAAGATTAAAAGAAACCGCTATAATTAATTTAAATAAAAATTACTGTATTGCTATGCCTTCGGTAGATTTAAATTCAATATGGTTCCCGATTCTAAAGAATACAATTAAACACATTTAAATATTTGAATACACAATTAGTACAATAAACAATCACACAGTAAACATTACCTATATAAATATTTTTTGGTAGTATGTCACTGTCATGAAAATCTATTGTTGTCAATGTAAGTATCGTTGACATATACAAAAAAAATATATTTAATTTCATTCGTTAATTTATATATTACAAATAATATAATTTATTTTTTAGTTTAGTTTTGAAAACGGGGGAAGAGTACGCTACGAAACGTTAACGTTAAAAGTTTGTAAATTTTTTTATAACATTTTTATATCTTTAAAATTTTGTTCGTTAGGCAAATTTATTACAAAAAAGAATCACTGAGAAATTTGTCTCCGTTTGGTTTTTTGTTTTTATCCAGTGATTATTTCTTTAAATAAGAACAGGTATTTTTGATATTTTTTGAGTTTTAGATAGTGACGAAAAACCCAAATAAAGGGAAAAACACATTGGGGATATCTCATGTTAAACTATGTTAAACTCTATACCAATTTCTCTGCTAAGAGCAAGAGCTAAGAGCAAAATCACCAAATAACCGGATTATTTTGATTTTTTCTCTTAAAGTCAATGGCACTTTAATTCTGTGATAACTGGCTAGAACTTAGCGCAATAAACTCTAAGTCTGACTGACATTTAACACTAGTGTCAAATTATTACTGTTTGTAAATTCGTAGTTGCCTGAATTTAATTTAATTTCAATATATATATATATATATATATATATATATATATATATATATATATATATATATATATATATATATATATATATATATATTATATACCTACCTTTTTTATTCGTCTGTTAGGCTCATCTATTAGATCTTATTAATTTGTGTAAATATGCCATAGGAATATTATCCCATTCTTCCAGCAGGATCCTTATCACGTTATTGTTATTTTTAATTTTTGGTTTTCTAAGGCGAAGATATAAATAATCCCATACATTTTCTATCGGGTTTGTGTCGGGGACTGAGGTGAAAAACTAAGTTGATGCCGAACATGGCACGGTAATCACTTCTTAACAATGCCGCTGGTATGTTGCTGGTCTGCCACCAATAAGATGTAGAATCGTGGAAAAGATCTGAGTATTCGAAAGGGGAAAGGAGAAAGAAACCAAAAACTTAAGCAAGAAAAAAACTACTGGAAACCTGACACAAACAATGAAATGATGAGAGAAAAGCAAAAACATTTATCCGAGATGTGAAAGAGTGGCTTAACAGAAAATTAGGGCAGAACGCACAATAACCTGCGTCTCCGCCATAATGAGCATTGGTTAGTTGCTTGACCGAGACCCATCCCTTACATTGGAGGGCACATGTTTCGTCTGTTGGTGGTTAGACTCATCAGGGTACCGACATATGCTCTCATGCTCTCTCGCCAAGAATAGGGAATCCCTCTCCACAATCAAACAACCCATCTTTTTAACGATTATTATGTCGATTAGTTCATTGTTTTCATAAACGTGTGACATTTTAATCGCAGAAAATACCCAAAAATTAATCACGCACTATTAAGGAATTATTACCACTGGTCAAATCGTACATCGCACTCAAAAAAAATATAGTTCAAGAATACAAAAAACTAGTCATATCCAGTATCAGCAGTAAACAAATATTTTATGTGTTTACAAACCAGGGGTCGAGAATATCAAAAAGTCAGGTCTGTTTTCAAATTTTATAGCAGTTAATAACTTCTTAATTTTGTTACTTTTATATAAATGATTTTTGATAAAATTACTGCTTTTTACGAGTTCTCCAAAATGTTTAAATAAATGTATATTCCGCCCTGTAAATTCCAACATAGATGGAATTTGTAATTTTACTGGAAGGAACAAGAACGAGTATAGCATACCGAGAAATAACCATAACACAACCATTAATTATATCCCACACGTCATCTTAGCGATTCCCCTTCCTTTTAAGGTAATTCCAGCTCGGCGAGAAATTTTCCTGAACGTCGCTCCGTTCATCATCTCAAAGCCCTAACTTAAAGGCCTCCAACGTCTGGACCTGCGATGCAGCTCCTTTTCGTTCCAGAAATCCCGTCTTATCTTCGCCGGCGCCTCAAAGATTCCATTACACCAGCGCTGAATAATTTAAACAACAATTACGCGGAAGATTAACAGTTTAATCCTGCAATTGTAAATCTATCCGACAAACCTAGTCGCAGGCAGGATCCTGCGGTAAGAAGTCGCAGAATAGCCTGGACAGGAACTGAAGAATTGCGAGACATCAAACAATTTCACGGTAATTTATTTTTCCGGAAACTTGAATTCGAAATTGCGTAAAGCGACGTAATTTGCATAATCGGAGAATTAAAAGATTTTCCTAAATGCACGGATTCGATCTGTTTTCAATGATGAGCCTGAAAAGAGATCAGCTTTAAACTTTACGTTATGCCTTAGATCCAGTCGCAGCTTAAAACCAAACAGAAACTTTCTAATCCTCGATGGGAGCTGTTATCGATTGTTTTGGCTGTGAATAAATCCCGGATCGTGTACTGCGAATGTAAGGATCAATAAGGCCGAAATATTTGGATTAGACGAGGATTAAAAAAAAAACAATAATATTATCTAGTACTGGTTCCAAACCCCGATGTACTAGACAAAAAAAGATAATGAGAAAACTGAATATGGAGAAAGCAAAGAACGTTTTTCGAAATAAACTAAAATGAAAGAAACAGAAGAATAAATGTCAATATAATCGAAGCAATAAAAAATAAAATTATGGGCTAAAAAACAGAATATATATACCAGGTGTCCCATTAAGGATGGATCGCGGCCGTATCTTGAAAACTATTTATACTACAGCTTTGCGGACAAAAATATTATACTAAAACTGACTGTGAGAAATTCACCAAAAATAATTTTAAGCTTCTAAAACGACCGCAAGAGGGCGTGACGAGCTAAACATTTTTAAAAATCTTTTTTTTCGTATATTTTCAAGTGTTAACCGAGTAAGAAAAATTCTCAGTTATAATTAGCAAACTGTCTCCTACAACTTTGTTTTATGACATTTTGTCGTAACTTCGCTAATAAAGAAGTGGGGGGGGGGGGAGTTTTACCTATTGAAATAAAAGTCGTCTAATGTCCGTTTGCCTTAACCGATTTTCCTCAATTTGGATTCATTTAAAAGGCAATTGCTGGGACAATCAGATAATCTGGGAGATAAATTATTTAGTTTATAAATGAAACCGCGAGGTGAAGTTTTGTTCAGTTTTTTCAAATGTAATGGTACAGCTTTTACTACATGGCAAGAAAGGTAATTTAAAGAGGAATCATCCAGTGAAAACCCGAAATCGATATCTCTGACATGTCAAGAGATATTTCGATTTTTCTGAAAAAATCAGTTAGTTTTAATTTTTACCGTAATATTAAATTAAAAATTGGTCTCAATATGGTACAGCTTTTATTACATAGCTAGAAAGTTAATTTAAAGAGGAATCATCCAGTGAAAACCCGAAATCGATATCTCTGACATGTCAAGAGATATTTCGATTTTTCTAAAAAAAATCGGTTATTATTTCACTACTACCTGCATTAAGTTAAAAAAATATTAACCTAATGTTTGCCTTCCTTCACACTTTACGTTACGTTCACACGAATTCATTCATTTAAAATCCAAATTGAGGAAAATCGATTTAGGTAAACGGACATTAGACGACTTTTTATCTAAATAGGTAAAACTCCCCCCACTTCTTTATTCGCGAAGTTACGACAAAATGTCATAAAACAAAGTTGTAGGAGACAGTTTGCTAATTATAACTGAAAATTTTTCTTACTCGGTTAACACTTGAAAATACACAAAAAAAAATGATTTTTAAAAATCTTTAGCTCGTCACGCCCTCTTGCGGTCGTTTTAAAAGCTTAAAAATATTTTTAGTGAATTTCTCAGGGTCAGTTTTAGTATAATATTTTTTTCCCCAAAGCTGTGGGATAAATAGCTTTCAAGATACGGCCGCGATCCATCTTTAATGGGACACCTGGTACATATATGTAGGGTATTTTCGAAGTCGAGTCATTTATTTTAAAAGGTTCTAGAACTCGTAAAAATAAGCAATTTTACCAAAAATCATTTATATGAAAGTTGCAAAATAAAAAAAAATTAACATATACAAAATTTGAAAACAGACCTGACTTGAACAGCGTTGTAAACACATAAAGTATTTGTTTACTGCTGATACTGGGTATGACTAGTTTTTTGTATTCTTGTACAATATTTCTTTTGAATGCGATGTTCGATTTGACCAGTGGTAATACTTCCTTAACACTCAGATGCACGACAGTGGTCTGTCAATCCAGGCAAAATACATAAAGTGTTGTAAATTTACAGATAAATTTTGTTAAATAGTGCCCTTTTAGGTACCTTTCAGATTATTTACCCCCTTCTTTTTGTCAGATAAAAGTGATTAATATTTTTCTATAATACGATGTAATCCGAGCTTTTATTCTGATAGACCATCGTCGTTACAATGTGCAACATTATTTGTGACGCGATAAGAGGTTCCTCCTAGGAAATATTTGGTAAATTAAACTTCACCGATTACCGCTAGTGCTATGTAACGTTTATTTAGTCTTGTCCAGAGTTTTTTGTTAGTCTATAGTCCAGAGCATGCGAAATAATAGATGGTTTTTGTTGATGTTGAGGTTAATTTCAGTAAGTCGTGATAGTGCTTTTTTTACTGCAAGTAAGGTATACATATTTTTATACTTGACTTTGACTATATTTAATACTTATGCTCTTCGTAGTAATTTAAGATACAACATATTAGCATGGACACTTATGAAAAAAAAGTCTTGCGACTCAGAGCTCTTTGTGAGAGTGTATTAACTGATGATGAGAGCTCTGTGGCGGATGGCAGCGTATTGTCCGATGACGAGGATAATAACTTAGACGGCAACATACCAGACAGAGATGAAGAGATATTTAGTGATCATCAAAGTGGGTCTGAGCAAGAAGGGGAGGACGAATTTTCAGATAGTGAAAACCTTGATGAGTGTGACCAGCGTTTGTTCTATTATGGTAAAGATGGGACGAAATGGAAAAAAACAGCACCACCTCAGAATATTCGCACTAGAAGAAAAAATATGATTTCTCATCTGCCAGGAACTATCCGCGAAGGTATAGAGGTAATGACTTCCATTGATTTTTGGAATCTTTTGTTTAGTGATGTGATCTAGAAGTAAAATACACAAATATCTATATAACGGAAATATCAGAACGTTACAAGGATAAACGTGATGCAAAAATTAATACTGTCTCGGAAATGGTAGGCATTCGTTGATTCCCTCTATTTAGCTGGACTGGATCATGGATCAAAAAAATATTTTAAAGATTTCTGGCGCCAAGATGCTTTAGGAAGTGAGCTGTTTATTGCAACCATGGTCCAAAGACGGTTTAGATTTTTATTGAGGGTTATACGCTATGATAACAAAAGAAATAGAGCTAAAATCTGAAATCTATAAGTACCTATAAGCACCTATAAGAGAAATTTTTGAAAAATTAAATAGAATTTTAAGAAATATTATACTGTTGGAGCTTATGTGACCCTCGATGAAATGTTTTTTGCATTTCGAGGTAGATGCAGTTTCCGAATGTATATTCCGAACAAGCCCAAAAAGTTTGGAATTAAAGCTTTCGCCACTGTGGATTCTAGAACTTTTTACATAAACCATATGGAACTATATGCTGGCGTAACACTGGATGGACCAAATAAGTTAAATAACTCCACGGAAGCAGTTACTTTAAGAATGTACCAACATTTTTCTGGGAGAGGATGAAACATAACAATGGATTGATCATTTACTGGCGTCAGTGTTGTTAGTAAACTTGTTACAGAACATAGGCTTACTGTAGTTGAAACAATCAAAACCAATAAGCACGAAATAGCAAGAATTTTGACTAATGTAAAGGACAGACCTATTGATTCTCCCATTTTTGCTTTTGGAGAGGAAATGAAGATAATCTCATATCTACCACAAAAAACAAAAAATGTTTTATTGTTCATCATTCGTTCATATCCACATCCTGATACTTCACATCCTGATACTTCACAGCCTGATACTTCACATCCTGATACTTAACATCCTGATACTTTACATCCTGATGCAGTAGACGACGAAAATATCAAACCAGGAATTAATTTATGTTACAACACAATGAAATGTGGTGTGGACATTGTGGACAAAAATTCAGCAACTTACAATGTTGCCAGAAATACAAAACGTTGGCCCTTAGTAACTTTTTATGAAATACTAAATATTGCATCTATCAACGTTTTTATAATTGTAAGACACAATCATCCTACTTCTGATATAAGTAAGGAACGACGACTGTTCATAAAAAATTTGGGAAAAAAACTGGTAAAAGACCGAATATCTCACAGGGCAAATTCTTCGGGACTGCACACGTACATTGGCTGCGACAGCGCTGCTAAATATTCTGAAACCAAAAGACAAGATAAACCTGATCCTCCTCCAAATAAGAGGGGTCATTACAAATATTGTAAAAAACGCTAAACACGCTATTTTTGCAAATTTTGCAAATTCTGGCTCGACATGGAGCACATTTTAACCTGCTGTAGAGAATGTGTACACCAACAAGCGAATTAAGGTTAAAGTTTAGGTTGCTCCAATTTCTGCAAGAAAATTGTTTAATGATACTTATTTACAAATGCAAATAAGACATTTTTTGTTAATTTCATGTCACTTATTTGAGAATGTATTGTTTATGTTTTACATTTTGCGGTTTTTTATAACTATTTCAATGTGTTCAAATATAATGTTTAAAATGAGCCTTTTTTAATTCCCATATTACAATAAAATAATGCACAAATAAAATCTTTCTATGTAATAAAAAAACGATAAAATAAATGTAACAAATAAGTAAAATAATGCCAAATTTAATAATAAAAGTAAAAAATATTTCGGCAAATTTGGTTCTAATAGACCATCATCGTGTACTCCTGTTAATTTTAAATAGATCGGACATCGTAGTGTTAATAATGCGTATTTAATTTTTGGATATTTTCTGCGATTAAAATGCCCACGTTTATAAAAACAATAAATAAGTGGACATAATATTAACTTACAGGGAGTGCCAACAAAATGCAACCGCAGAATGTCGCTTGTACGTGGAAAGGTTTGCTTTAAGAAATCATCCGGCTCCGCGTTACAAGTTTTAGTTACAAGATTTCATGATATAGGATACTTAAAGGTACAACGAGTAGGTCACGCTGGAAGGCCTCCTCCACGCGAAATGGTAAAAATTGAGGAAGAAATTTTAGAAATTGCCGAAAACGAACCAACAACGAGCACTAGGTATATAGCAGATCAAGTTGAAGTTGATCTTAGTAAAGTGCGAAAGACCATACGACGAGAACACTTTTATCCCTATCATTATCAACGGGTACAAGCGTTACAACCCAAAGGTTATCCGAGAATTTTTTCAGTGACTTTTACATTAGTACAACAGTAATGAAAATATCACCAAATTTATTTTTGCTACCGACGAGGCTGCATTTACAAGAAATGCAGTAAATGATTTTTGCTAAATTGAGTTCGCCTTGCGAGTTCTACAACGCAGAGGTCGAGAAGTCAATTATGTTTTCAATTTTTGTAACTGTTAATAACTTCTTTACTTTGAAACTTTTATATAAATTATGTTTGGTAAAATGACATCTTTTTAAGAGTTCTACAACCTGTTAAAAGAAATGACTCAACTTTGAAAGCACCCGTACAAAAAAAAGGGACCATTTTTACATTGGACCCCTCATTATGCTACGCCCCTAATTAAAATTATTAAATTTGAAATACACAGTTCCTTTCGGCACCCAAAGTTTACAACACTTACAAAATTTTATAATTTAATTGTAAACGATTTCGGAAACATGTGTGAAAAACCGTCTTCAGGATGCCCCATTTAGAGAAGGTGTAGCTCCCTTAGGACGCATTATTCCACTAAGATTTATACGACAAAGTACCATTACTTTTAATCGTAGAACACGCTGGTAAAGTTTTGTCCATACTATTCGAGACACTGTGTATATAAAAGATATATATGACGTTAGCGGTAAGTAGTTGTAATAAATACATCATAGACGGCATGCAATACATTTGGCTGTCTTATACACATACATAACCCCATAGTACCAGTAGTCGATTTGTGTATACATCATAAAGTTATTCGCGATTAAAAATGTCAGTTTATGAGCGAAATTATCGTCATTTGTGGGAAGTGTTAATTTATTTCTTTAATATGAAGAAATCTACAACTGAGGCTCCCCAAATGCTCTCAAACGCTTATGGTGAGGTCACTATGAGTGAAAGAACGTGTCGTGAGTGGTTTCAATGCTTCAAGAGCGGTGAGTTTTACGTCGAAGATCAGCATAGCAGTGAAAGAGCGAAAGTTTTTGAAGATGAAGAATTATTCATTGCTTAATGAAGACTCGTGTCAAAGTTAAGAAGATTTGGCAAGATCATTGAGAGTGACTTAACAAGCAATTTCAAAACGCATCAAAGACCTGGGAATGACCCAGAATGACCCACAAGCAAGTATATTGTGTGCCATACGAACTGAAACCGAGAGATGTTGAACGCCGTTTGTTTGCTTGTGAATAGATGCTTGAAAGGCAAAAACGAAAAAGATTTCTGCATCGCGTGGTGACTGGAGACGAAAAATATGTATATTACGATAACCCCAAGCGTCGAAAATCATGGGGATATCCCGGCCACGCTTCCACGCCGACGGCCTAACCAAATATTCACCGTTCCAAGGTCATGTTCTGCATTTCTACACCAGATCGGTATAGTGTATTATGAGCTGTTAAAACCGTCTGAAATAATCACAGGGGATCGTTATCGAATGCAATTAATGCGTTTGAGCCGAGCAATGATAGACAAACGGCCGCAATACTGCGAAAGACACGATTAAGTGATTTTGCTGCATTACAATACTCGGTCCTATGTTGCGAAAGTGGTCAAAATATACTTGGAAACGTTGAAATGAGAAGTTCTACCTCACCCCGTCGTATTCTCCAAACATTGCTCCCTCTCACTATCACCTGTTTCGATCGATGTCAAAAATTGATTCCGATTCGTTGATCGCTTCAAAAGGTGACCAATTTGTCCGACGCAGGATTCGAATGCTACCAGAAAGAGAGGAGAATGTAGTGGCCAACGATGGACATACTTTGAATCATAAATGTATAAACAATTTTTTACAATAAAGTCTTGAATTTTGAAAAAAAAACGCCGGGCCAACCTTATACATATATATATATATATATATATATATATATATATATATATATATATATATATATATATATATAGCACAGGGACAGTTAGAGCCTAAAATTGGTGAATATCAAGCAGGAACAAATCCTGAATCTAAAGTTGATCCTTGATAAAAAGCTCGTCTGTACATTTGTGTGTTTGTACAAATCTTGAAAGAACAAGTACTAGATCTGAAAACGCTGGCAATTATTAAAGCAACACTAACTAATACAAGGTCAAAGGTTAAATTCATGGGTGGAATCTCAGAGTCCTTCGAAATTAAAACTGGAGTGAGACAAGGGGATGGACTCTCGCCACTCTTATTTAACTGTGTTCTAGAAAAAGTAATACAGGAGTGGCGTGAAAAAAAGGCAGCCCAGAATATTGATCAGCCCATTAAACTGGGGAGAACCAACAACATAATTGATTGTTTGGCCTTTGCTGATGATCTAGCAATTTTGGCTCAATATATATTAACGGCACAAAAACAGATTAAAATCCTGAAAGAAACTGCAGAAAAGGTAGGACTCCAAATTTCCTTTGAAAAGACGCAATACATAACTTGCAACAGACTAAGAATACCATTTCCAAAAACAAAAGATGGACAAATCAGACGAGTTTCTCAATTAAAATATTTGGGTGAAATAATCATGGAAAACGGATTGGAAAAAGCGGCCATTAAGGGTAGATGTCAAAAAATGGAAACTGCATTAAGACTTAATAATAACACAGTTATTAAGCCAGAATGTCTATATGGGGCAGAAACGCTCATTTTGAATAGAAAGAGAGACATCGAGGAGATTAAAAAAAAGGAAAGAAAAATCATAACAGAAATCTTAGGCCCCAAATAAATAAATAACACAACATGCCGTTTTCGAGAAAACCAAGAAATCAAACAATACACAGATATACATAGTGATATGAAAAAAAGAAGACTTAAGTCTTACGGACATAAACGGATGAATCCGAGTAGAGTAACTAGACAAATAGTCGAAGTTTATGAAAATAGGAGTAGAGCTAAAGTAGAAATAATTAAATGGATTGCTGCAATTAAAGAGGACCTAAAATCAGCAAATATTACACAAAGTGACATTCAGGATAGAAACTGTTTCAGACACAAGGATAACGTTTAGGAGGTTGGTCAGAGAGAAAAATACAAGAAGACTGGAACAACGAAACGGTTGGTCTGATGAAAGAAAAAAAGCTCATAGCGAAAAAATAAAATCAGTATGGGCGCAAAGGAAGGCTAACAACAAACGCCCCTAACTGCACTTCGCGTGGTCCACTAGGGTACATATGTGAATAATATATGTATATATTGGAATATGGTATTAGAATTAGAATATGGTATTTTGGAAAAACTTCGGATTGGTAACATTTATTTGTTAAAGTACGCTTCACTAGTCACGTATCTTTCAGATTATTATTAATTCATGACCAAGTTGAATAAAACTGGTGTTATTGAGTCCTCCCGTCTCATTGCTACTGAGTATAAGTAATTGATTCTTAAAAAAAGTTTATTAAATTTACGAAATATCTAAGCGTACAAAATTAAAACCGCAGGACAAGTATACTAATCAATCAATGCTACTTAATTATAATTTGTCGAAAACATTAACATTCTAAAGCTTGTCTAGACGATAACTTTTAATTTTTTCTATCGACCTTTTAGGAGTTGAAACTAGTTAATATTCTGCTTGCATTGTTCCATGTTACCCCAATAAAAATTACTCGCCTACGAACAACTTTATTAAGATACTAAAATGGATATTGTTAATTACTTGTCGACATGTACACATTGATATTCTTTGAATGACTTTTGTAGTTGTATTTAAGAGAATACAGTGAACAGTTAGTTGATTTTCCTATAGATGGCGATGCGATCACAAAGATGATTACATTTCTGAAAAGGTTGTTGACAAACCTACTGCGGTTTTTAACCATTAAATTGACTTGATATCTCATTGAAATTGATATCTCAGCTCAAACAAAACTTTATTAATCGAAATCAAAACCATTTACAATCAACACACTTTTGCTAACGAGGAAGAAGTTTATTTAGACCGGTTGCGTAAACTTCCGGAGTCGTTGAAGACAATTTTTGCATCCTCTTGAGTTTTAAAGCATTTCTCGCGCAGGAAGTTATCGAGATGCTTGAAAATGTGGTAGTCGGTAGGCGAGAAGATAGGCGAGTGTGGAGGATGATCGAAAGTTTCGTAGTTCAACTCATGCAGCTTTTGTCGCGTGATCATTGGGACGTGTGACCGAGCATTGTCATGGAGGAGAAATGGTCTCTTCCTGTTGGTCAATACCGAGCACATGTCACAGTGCGTTTCATCAGTTTGCCGGCAGTACTTCTCCGCTGTAATCGTTTCGCCCGATTGCAGGAAGCCGTGATGAATCAGACCGGCCGCAGACCATCAAGCAGTCACCAAGACCTTATTTTGGTGCAGTTTCGGCTTTGAAAATTGTTGAGGAGCTTCGTCGCAGTCCAACCTCTGAACCGATCATCGCCAACTGTCGTAAAGAATCCAGTTTTCATTCCACGTCACAATCCATTCAAGACACAGATCGTTACTCTTGCGCAAAAGAAGGACCGTCGACAGTTCAAAACAACATATTTTTTAAGTGAAAACTCCTGTAGCCGCGTTGAGCGATTTTCGGTAGGAGTAAAACTTATGGGTTCGCGTCACCGACATGCTAGTGACGTGTTGCGCCAGACTGGTGACGCCAATTGTATATTAAATGTGTTTTAATGTATTTTAAATTAAATTGTGTTTTAGGTAATCATTATTTTAATTGTTTAATTGTAGAATCCCTGCGCAGTACAAAAGTGAGTACTTAATATGTTAACATTTTTATTATTTATTATGTATTATTATTATTTATTAAAAACAAAGCATTTATTTTCGAATATTTCCAATATTCATACCATAATTAATTTAAAATAAAAAAAAAAAAGACAGTTATACCGAAGTTTCAAGTTTGCACTTCTGTAGGCAGTCTCCATGACTTCCTACTTTATTTTTATTTTCATTCAATTCCTGCGGCACCCATTTATCGACCTTTTTTAACTTTCCAATTTCCGGTATGGTTAGAAATCGTCACATACGTTACGCCTAATTCAGAGGCAAGCTCCCGAATAGCTCTACGTGGATTGGCTTCGACTAAGACCCTCAATCCCGATGGATGATCACTACGTGCATCATCTTCAAGCTTCTCGTCACCGCAACGGATTTTTTAAACCGCCATTGCGTAGTACGTTCATTAGTGATTTCTGAGCCAAATGGATCATTGATATCGAGAGCTGTTTCGGCAGCATTTCGGCTTAGTTTGAGTGGAACAGAAAATTTTCATAAACAAAATTGACATACTTCGTTCCAAAGCATCTCATTTGATTGTTGTTTTATTAGAATTTAAAGTTTGGCTGCACTAAAAAATCCCTCTATCTGAAGGAGTTTCTTCGGTTATTCGTGGTTATTGATCAAACTTGGATTCATCAGAATACACCAGAAACGAAGGAACATCTTTATTAGACCAACAATAATTTCTGAGATTCTCAAGACATTATCTTCATAGACAATAACGATTTTTGAAGGAGTTTTTCGTATTTTTTTGCCTATGGTGAGTTTGCGAGTTGCCCCACCCATCCCTTCAACTGCAGAACATATGTTTCGTCTCTTGATGTTTAGACTCTTCAGGGTACCCACACATGCTTCCCATTAAGAATAGGGAAATCCTATCCACAGCCAACCACCAATGTTTTCGCCGACTTTCCTTCGGATGGCGTATATATGCAATGTCAGATTTCTTTGGACTGCGTCCAATGAGACAACAGTAGTTGAATGTCATCATACACCCAACCGTTGGGTTCCACAATCTCATGTGGAACACACAACAACCTGCGTCTCCGCCTTAATGAGCATTTTTGTTGGTTGATGACCGGATGACAGATTGATGACTGGTTGGGTGTATGATAACTCTCAACTACTGTTGTCTCATTGGACACAGGCTGACATTGCAAATCTGACATTGCATATATACGCCATCCAACGGGAAGTCGGCGAAAACATTGGTTGTTGGCTGTAAATTGATTCTTAAAAAAAAGTTTAAAGTTATTAAATTTACGAAATATCTAAGCATACAAAATTAAAACCGCAAGACAAGTTGTAGCGTTCACAAATTCTTGATCGCTACAGGTAGCATTCGTAAATTGTTGATCACCACTGGTAGGTTTATTTCGGACAAATTCTTAACTGAAAGAGCTCCGGTATAGTTTGGACAAGGCAAGAGAGTCTAACTCCAAATCTCCAGGTGAGCGGACGTTTTCGTGCCTTACCCTTCCGACCAAGAGGGTTTTACGACCCGGCAGCACCAGAGAATCAGATCAACAGACATCAGGCCATTGAACGACCACCTATTACAGAGCCCGACCATCGTGGAAACCTTACGCCTTTTTGGGGCCACATGGCACAGTAACCGGTTGGTCAGATCGAGATTATTTCGGGACCCCCGCATAGGGATACCGGACTGCCCGCAGTCGTACTCAGTATTTTTGGACACCCAGTACCGGATAGGCAAGGATAGACAACATCAGGAAATAAGGCCAGATAAACACTTTTTTTATTATATTTTCATGTACCGTTAAGGATTGCAATTACCATTTATTTTTCACAAATACATTTTTACCATAATTTCTTATACTGATAATGGTCACGTTATCACCTTACCCTAACGTTATATATTTATCTTTTTACTATTGTCAGAATAGAGGAAATAACCTCTAATTTGTAAATATAGGGACATAGAGACCAGCTGGTGTAATTCAGAGCTGTTTATTTGATTTTTGATTTCTTTCACGGTAAGGTTTGGAGAACCCACCTTCCCTAAGCCCTCCCGTGTCTTTTGTTTGATAGTTTTAGTTATTCCTTTTTTTGTGTGCTTTGTGTCGTTCTTTTTTGAGTGTGCTTTTGTAATATATATATATATATATATATATATATATATATATATATATATATATATATATATATATATATATATATATATATATATATATATATATATATATATATATATGTAAGATTCTAGTAAACCGTTTTATTTAAGATAGACCCCTTCCCGGTTCCAGGGTCTTTTCCGATATATGAAGTAACCGGGTGGCGCTCAACTTTTGTCGTGGCTTCATTCTGTCCTGGACCTTCTTCCCGGTGCTCCCGGCGAACAGCTGCCGTCGCTGTGATCTATATATTTTTTATTTTGTTTCAAAAGAAAAAATAATAGGTCACAATATTCAATCAATGCAGGAAGTTTTGATCCTGTCTGGCGGCTGCGACGACCTCTCTGGAATGATCGACACGAAGTGATTTCTGCTCCTCCGTCAACATGTGTGGAAAAAACTTTGCACACAGCTTTGTTTTACCCAAATTCTTCTGAAGAATGAATCGAATCGTTTCTTTACCGATATGCAAAGCCTCTTCCATCATTTTTAGTGAATCATTGCGGTGATTTGCTACAAAATCGCGAAATTATTCGATCATTTCGGGAATGCGAGCTGAAATTGGTCTCCCGTTACGTTTGTCATTCTCTAGCGATACTCTACCATCTACAGAAAAACAGAAATACTGTTAAACAGAAAAACAGATACTCTACCAGCCACAGAAAAACATTTATTCTGCTTAAATAATCATCTCCGTACACTTGCTGTATCAACCGAAATGTTTCCCACGCAGTTTTACTGAGTTTCGCGTTAAATTTAATAACAGCTCTTTGTTCCACGATTTTATTTATATATCAAAATTTTTTGGCTTGTAACAAATATTAACCGATCGTGGAAAAATAGGTTTCGTGACCGATAGGGGGGGGGGGGGGGTGTCTTGTGCTATCTCCTCAGCTTCCATAAAGCATTATTGGGCCCACAGGTTTTTTATGTTAATTATTTAATTCTTTATTTGAAAAATTCCACAAGTCAGCATTGAAACTTGAATTAAAAAAAAGTTATTGATATAGCCTCTAAATTATTTTTTTTATTTTAATGTGTAATGTTGTAGGGTTTTATGAAAATCAAAATTATATTCAAGTGACATCTACTTTTTTTTATAGACTCGCAAAATTGTTGGAAGAAGTAAAAACAAATTGAAAGCTCAATTTTGAATTGTTTATTAAAAAAAAATTAAAAGCGATCATGGTCTTCAAATTATTTAAAGAAATCTCTTGTTTATCCTCTTTCTAACGGTATGCATTCATACCATAAAAACGTTTTACTAACTTCACTGATTTGTTAACTTTGTGTATCGGGACGCATTAGGCTGATATTCGACATTACTTATTTGCGTAAATAACATACGCTAAGTAGGTAGAAAATTCTATCTCATTAATTAGAAATCTTGCTCGAACTTCTGATCTCCGTTGCGTATGCACGCACGCAATCTTCGCCTCATTTCTACCGTAGTAGCACGAAAAAGAATTTCTTCTTTAATTATTACGAAAGCCGCCTCTATGCGTTGGAATAAATCTTCTCTAGTTTCAACTTATATGACGTATACAAGTCTTTTTGCCCGTCCCCAGATGTAATAATCCAACGGAGTTAGGTGTGCGAACCG
The DNA here is from genome assembly GCA_031761425.1 of Cosmopolites sordidus. Taxonomy (NCBI): domain Eukaryota; kingdom Metazoa; phylum Arthropoda; class Insecta; order Coleoptera; family Curculionidae; genus Cosmopolites; species Cosmopolites sordidus. The sequence goes on along the minus strand of JARFXV010000478.1, from coordinate 79,664 downwards.
TGAAGGCCATGGAATAGGACCATCCCTCCCAATCCACGAATTTGGAAAAGCATTATTCAAATACTCCCTGACTATTACGCTCGGTGCGCAGGGCAACCATCATTTAGGAACACAATACTTCTGTCTTCATTAAATATTGGAACCTCAGCTAACAATTCGGGTAAAACGTTTTGCAGGAACTCAAATTAATTAACCCCGTTGAGACGATCAGGTAAGAAATGTGGTCCAATTAGATGATTTCCAATTACTCCTGCTCAAACATTGATAATGACTCTTCTCTGAAATGACCTCTCTCTTTTGACTCGTGGGTTCTCATTTCTCGGCAACCAGTGGTAAAGGTTGTGTAAATTAAGAATTCCTTCTTTAATAAATTTGGACTCATCCGCCCGCAAAATAATTTTTAAAAAGTCAAGATCTTCCACGTCTGTATGCAGCAATAAACGACAAAATCAGATACGGTTATCAGTCATTATTTTCAAGACCTGCAACCACTACTGTCAATATTTTTTATTTAATTTGAAACGTTAAGTACGTACGGGTAGTGATAACATGCACCGTGCGAATTCATCTTTAGCGTGTACGGGTTGTAAGTTTGTTCAAAAATTACCTACCTTGTACCGGAGTGTAATGAAAAATATGTTTCTTATTTTGGCGAAATCTTTTCAACACTTTCCAGATAGAAATTTCGAGTAATGAAGCTATATTTCTGATGCTTCTAGTAGATTCTTCCTCAGATTCGAGTAAACATCGGTAAGTGTTTTGGAACGTGTAGCGGGAAGGTAAGCGTCTGTAAGAAAAGCGTTCTTGACAGATTCTTTGCGCTTCTCGTGCAACACCATTGGCGCTTCCATATGTCATTCATTAGAGAATGCAGCCATCATTAAATCAACAATATGTCACAAAAGCACTAACAAAACTAAACAAAAACTAACACAACTCAACAAAAACAAATAACACAAGTAACAGAATTAAAAGATTAGCGGCGCTGCGTTGAAACAACAAATGCATTAATCAGCAAAAAAATCAAATCTCGTCTAAAAAACTGAAACCACAACGCGCATTTTTTGAGCTGGTTTTCCGTTTACCTAATGAGAGAGAGAGAGAGACAGATGAAGCAATTCCACTATGTATAAGAGAGATAACAGCTTTACCTGTTTTGCGCGTATTGTTTACACAAAAACAAGTTTTATCCTGCATATCGAATATCAGCCTAAAGCGTCCCGATATAAAACAGCAAATTAGTGAAGTTAGTAAAACATTTTTATGGCATGAATGGATACCATTAGAAAGATAAACCAGCGATTTTTTTAAAGAATTCGAAGAATACGAAAATTATTTTTTTAGATGCAATTTAAAGTAGAGCTTAAAGTTTATTTTTACTTCTTCCAAAAACTTTGCGAGTCCATAGAAAAAAACTAGATGTCCCTAATTTTGATTTTCATAAAACCCTACAACATTACACATTAAAATAAAAAAAATAATTTGAAGGATATACCAATAACTTTTTTTTTAATTCAAGTTTCAACGCTGACTAGGAATTTTTCAAAAAAAGATTTAAAAATTAACATAAAAAAGACTGTAGGCCCAATAATGCTTTATATAAGCTGAGGAAAAAGCAAAAGATCCCTCCTATGCTATATATATATATATATATATATATATAGACCCGGTTGGATCACGCAAAGCATTCTGACTCATTTTCGAGTGTTCTTTCTGATCCTACATACCTCTCTCATTCTTTCTCCGTAGATTCTCTTTCTCTCCTTCGTCCTCTTTGTTCCGGATCTCCTCGAAACTTCGCTCTCTGACGCAATATTCCACACATGTATTTTGTTTCTGTACGTTCCTCTGTCGGACCCATTTGTGTCTTCCCCAGAACAGCTCTGACTTGTGTAATCCATGGTAGTGTTGACTTGACTCCTTGTATGTATGTAAGAATTCTGTTGGTGAGTCTTGTCGGTGGGAGTCTACTGATATGTCCATAGAATTTCGACCTTCATTTTCTTATGTCCGCCGCTACGTTGGACATTTTCTCTGTGGTCTTTCGAGAATGTAGTCTGTATCCTTCCTCTGCCAGTTTTGGGCCGAGAATTTTCCTCATAATTTTGCGTTCTTCTTTTAGTATGTTTTCTATGCCGCTTTTTGTATGAAGTGTAAGTGTCTCGCTTGCGTATAGTACTTTTGGTTTGATTACTGTGTTTTAGTGTCTTATTTTTGCGGGTGTGGATAGGCATTTCTTATTGTAGATATTATGTGTCTTGCCGTATGTCCTCTTCATCTTCTGTAATCGAGTATTCTGTGCTATCTTCTCTGCCCCTGTGGGTTCGAGAATCTCGCCCAGACATTTGAAGTGAGTGAGACCCTATTAATTTTGCCGTATTTGGCGTTCAAATTTTGGACATTTAATTTTGAGCAGAAGAATTAGGTTTTTTGAAAGGAGATTTGTAGGCCGACTTTCTCTGCACATTCCTTGAGGACTTCGATCTGTTTGGTTGCCCTTTTTTCATTGATCTGCGAGTATGGCTAGGTCGTCTGCGAAGGCCAGGCATGATATTTATATGTTGTTTTTGGATCGTCCGAGTCGTATTGGTTTCCAGTGTCCTTGATTTTTCAGTTCTTTTTCCCATTCCCTTATGACTTTGTCCAGGACCAGGTTGAAGAGGAGTGGGGATAACTCATCTCCTTGGCGTACTCCAGTTTTAATCAGGAAGGGTTCGGAAATTTCTCCCATAAATTTTACTTAAGAGGTTGTGTCAGTCAGTGTCTGCTTGATCAATCGTAGTGTTTTCTGGTCGAGTCCTTGTTCTTCTAGGATGTTGAACAGAGATTTTCGGTCGATGCAGTCGTATGCTTTCTTGAAGTCCACGAACGTGCAGATGATTGGGACGTTCCTGAGAGCTTTGTATTTCAGTATTGTTTTTAAGTTAAATATTTGTTCAGTGCATGAGCGACCAGGGCGAAAGCCTGTCTGGTACTCGCCAATTTTGTGTTCTTATTGCTCTTGTGTTCTCTGGAGAAGACATGCTGAGAGGATTTTGTAAGTGACTTGTAGTAAAGAGATTCCTCTGTAGTTGTTCACATCTGTTCTGTCTCCCTTTTTGTGCAGCGGGTGGATAAGAGCACATTTCCACTCATCTGGAAATTTTTCTGTTTGCCAAATGTTCGTGATAATTTGTGTAAGTTCCTGCAGTGAATTTGGTCCAAGGTTTTTCACCGGATGACCTTATTCTTTAGTTTGCGTATGTGCCTGTGGATTTCTTCCTGTGTTGGCGGTGGTGATTCTGAATGGGTATGAATACAATTTTCCTTGGGGAATCTTGTGTCGCGTTCGGGGCAATTGAGATCAAAAAAAAAATAGTGTGCCAGCTCCTGACAATTCTCCTGATTGGTTAGCAGTAATCTCCCATTCCGCTTTCTGAAGCAAAGATTTTGTGATGTGTATCCACGGTTTTCTCTTGCAAAGGTCCTATAAAAGTATCTCGTATTATAATTGCGGAAATTCTCCTCATAGAATCTAGTTGTTCCTCCATGTACTTCCTCTCAGTTTGCCTGATAACCTTTGCAGTCTGTTTTCTAGTTACGTCAATAAGCTGTTGACGTTCTAGGGATTTTTTAGTGTTGTACTCTTGAAATGCTCGTTTGCGTCGCTGTAATGTACTTTCGCATTCCGAGTCCCACCAAGGGTGTTTTGTGTTCTTTTTCAATGGTATCATTTCCTGTGCTTTTTGTGTAATTTTTTTGTGGAATGTTTTCCATGTGCCTGTTCCTTTTCCCATTCCTCTATTATGTTGGATTCCTTGATCTTGTTTGTGTCGAATTTCTGTAGATGTGTTTTCTTGTGATGAATTCTCCTTGGGGTGAACTTGACTTTGATTCGTGTTAGGTAGTGTTTTGAGTCAATGTTCGCGCCCTGCGGACTTGAACATCTTGGATCTCTCTTTGTTGTGGGTATGAAATCGCAACGTGGTCTTTCTGGAATTCTCCAATCTGTTGTATAGGCGATCTCCATATCTTCTGTTTTCGTGGAAATTTTCTTAAGGATGTTGACATGATCTTAAGGTTATTGTGTTGGCATAGTTCGATGAGTCTTGTACCGCTCTTATTGGTAAATTTATGACCGGGGAATTTGCCTACTGTTTTCTGATGGATTTTTTCTCTGCCGATTTGTGCGTTAAAGTCGCCCAGTAAAATTTTGACGTCATCCTTTGGGACTTGTGCCATTACCTTCTCTAGTGTTGCCTAGAATTTCTCTGTAGACTTGGGGTTTTTCTTGTCTCCGTTTGTGGGGGCATGTACGTTGATTATATATATATATATATATATATATATATATATATATATATATATATATATATATATATATATATATATATATATATATGGTAATTTTTTATTGCATCCAAACTTTAAGAACAACCAAATTAAATGTCTGAAAACTATTTATTTTATGTGAAATAACATTGAATGTCATGTTTGAAAATAATTTGGGACAAATATCCGTTGCGGCTACTTCTGTCAAAGCGCATTCTGTCCATCCACTAACCACTACTATTCTCTCTAACCACTTTTTCAAGCAATTGGGGTCTTATATCCGCAATTGTCCGAATTATATTAGCTTCCAAAGTGCCAATAGTCACTGGATTATCGGTATAGATATCGGCATAGAATATCGACACAAAAGATTTAACATAACCCCAAAGAAAATTATCTATAAGCGTTAAATCACATGATTTTGATGACCAATTAACAGATCCGTTCTACGAAATAATTTTTACACCGAATTTTTTCCTCAACAAATCGATTGTTGGAACCACCTCTCCTTCAGATCAATATCATTAAAATTCTCATTTCAAAGTCGGATAACAAAGCCCAACTTCCGGGATAAATTTGTTGGTTCTTCATCAAAACAACAGCTTCATCCACCAACAACAGCGGCAACATTTTCTTCGAAACGCACAGTGTTTTGTTTTGTTCTTGTTTTACTATCAAGCAGCGTTAAATGCGTACGGAATTTGTCGATAATTTAGCTAATACCTCGCTCAGTTGGGCGATTATAAAATTTACAAAGTGCTGTATAAGTTTGGTGCACAGAACATTGACTATAATAATGAATTTCGTCAATTTGCAAGAGTTACTGTGAAGTTGAAGGTTCCATGATGATTCCCCAGCCTATACTGAATAATTTTGACAACTGTGAGCGTAAACTCACAGTTTGTTTGACAGCGACCTCTATAGGAAGTTCTGACACACTAAAAAAAGTCACCATTCGGTATGTGTCATTCTGTTCGATGCCCTGAGCTGCATAATTCCGCACTCATAGAATTTCTGATGTTTCTGGCTAAAGAACTGATCCAGATTTTTTTTTCCAAGCAAGTCGAAAAAGGACATGACTTTACCAGATCAAATTTTTTTTTAGATCTAAGATTCGACAGTTCCCTAAAAGATGGCGAAAGTGAGGAAGATTATTTCGAAAGTTCAGTTAATATTACTTTTTTCACAGATAAATATCAAATGTAATCAAAACAGATCCATAGTTAAGCTGAGAACCTAATAGTAAATCAGTTCAACTCACCAGTTTCACACAGCGACATTCTCTTTATTTCCGACTGCAATTCACATAATCACAGTACAAATCAACAAAGAAACCGCACAATATTTCCGAAACTGGAAGAGAAAGAAAGTACACCAATTTCTTTTTTGAGGTGGATCTTTCAAGAAGTAAGTTCCTTAGCATTTTACAAGAAGTAAGTTCCTTAGCAAACACAAACACTATATGTTATTTCAACGTACATTGTGGATTGTAAGAAATATCAGTCACAGTTCTCTTGATTGTCACTCCACGAAATACGTGATTAACACAAACCGACCGATTAAAAAAAATTAACATTCACAAACCGTTTGTCTACGTGAAAATTTAAACACTTACTCAGTTTTTATTAGTTTCTTCCTTAAGAAGTCACTTTTTTATTATAAACAATACTATTTGCTTTTTACTACTTGACCTTTCCTTATGTAATATTTACATTGCCCAAAATAAAAAATAAATATAGAAATAACTATAATTCTCCTTTAAAGGAAGGAAAAATAAACACATAATAATACAAATTGGCAAAGGTCTCAGTAATATCACATCTCATTTTCGTTTCAATATCGTAAACATAATTTAACAAGCGTTAAGGGGTCAGCCAAAGATTAAGGACTATTTTTTAAATTCATAATCGTTGCCTCGATAATATGGCATGCATTGAAAATTAGATCATCATTCATTATATCGGTATGAATCTTATGGTTTTTACGTAAGATTTTGGAAAATCAAATCCAGGAAACCCTATAAATATTTAAATTTAAAAGGGATTAAATTTTAACTACTACATGCTGCCATCTATCCACAAATTTCAGTACCATTAATGTTTAATATTCTACAGAAAACTAACTTAAAATGTTGAACATTTCTGTGATAGATAACACAATATACTCATCGATAAAATTGTTGATAGGATATACAAATATATCACTCATTAACAGAATGATGTTTAGAAACTGAAAATATATTTCTCAAATAAAATGGATTAAAAGGGTATTGGTGCACTTTGCTTTTTCCCTCAACTCTCAAAACATTAATCTTTTCCTTCGGTACTGTATTTTGGTTTTTAATGAATTAAAAAAAAACATTGTTGGATTCAAAATATTTTGAGATAGTAAAACTTGAGACGATGGAGAAAAATAAAGTTGAAAATGAAGAGTAAAATAAATATTGACACTGTTGTGATTTGTTTACTATCAGATACATATAAAACTTCAAAGTATGTATTAGTAAACAAAATTGGATTAATGTACAGCTTTTTTCAGTCTTTATCTGCTTCCTTTGGATGTTTTTAATACAACAGAAAGTTTAGGGAAAAACGTCGAACATTCTGTGCACTTTTGTCACCAAGCTATCGTATAATAGCTGATTGAGTAGACATTTTCGTTCGGTTAAAACGGTTTCAAATTATCCGGGGTTTGCGCAGGCGAACGCAACATTCGCGTACATTCACCTAATAAAAATGTAAATAAACTCGTTCTGTGTTAAATAAACCAAGGTCGGGTCGACAGTTACATTTTTATGTGCCGCCATTTTTTTGTCGGTTTAAGCACCGCTTATATTTAAAAACTTCTTTCAGTAGATGGCACCACAGTCGGGATTCTAAAACAACACATGATTCTCTATTGAGAAACAAAATATGGTAGATATTAAAAATACATACGTAATAGAGTATTTTTTCTTTATTGCATTTATATATTTTTTTAAAATTTGGTGATAGCCTAGATCTTCCATAGTGCCATCTTACCGCTGAACACCAACACCAGAAAACGATTTCCAAAAGTATTTGATTTTCGTATAAGTATTGTATTCGATAAGTATTGAATAACTGCTAGAGTGAATTCAAATCTTTTTTTTTTATGTTAACAATATATTAGGCAAGTTCTAGGAATAATAATTTTATTCCTGTATTTGTACTGCCGTATTTACTGTACTGCCATCTTTCGGATAGCTGAAAGACCAAGTAAAGTAATGTTAGACAGAAAACTATTAATGGAAGTGAAACTTTTCAAAATCAGATGGCACTACAGGCATTTCTTCAAAAATAATTCTAAAAAGAAATTAAAAGGTCATTTTCCAATAAATAGAAACAAAATATGTCCTAGAGATAAGTTTTTACTATATCTTTTACATTGTGGCAACATAATAGATTGGCAACAGTAAATTCGTTTATTATGTGCAAGTAGAAATAAGTATGTTATTCTAAAACTATCTTATATAAGTAGTTTGATTTTAAAAAAAGACATTGCAATATATTAAAAATATAAATTCATTTTATTTTCAAATATAATTTTAAAGCTTTCAAAATACACAGATTTACAATAAAAATTAAATATTGGCAACAATGACTAATGACTTTACAAATCCAAACAAAACAATAATGTCAACAAACGTCAGTTTTCTTCAAGATGGCGAATGTGCGTGACAGCGATACCTCACTCTGGCTTCACAATAAACTGGGAATTTCGAATGATTCGTGGACCGGCGGATCAATTTGTTCTCAGTTAAATGCAGAAGTATTGAGAAACATTAAAGATTGTTTCCCGGATTTGCAGACACAAGTAAAATTAAAATTATTGCTAAGTTTCTTTCACATCCCGCGCAGAAACCTCGAGGAGGTATGTTTATGTTTATTAGATGCTGATATTGTTTTCCGTCTTTGTCAAACGCATAGATTTATGATTGTCGTATTTTTCCGTGGTCAGTCGGTGATAGAATCATATGTTGTGTTTGCAAGGGAGTTTTGTAATTAAAATTTTAGGCATTCCTTATGAAAGAGTATTTAAAAATAGAGTGCTACCAGCTTATATTCACAATATTTTTATATAACATTATCTTAAAATCAATGGTGTTTTTAATAGAAAAATATCTGTACTGATAACCTATACAAGGTGTATAGGTTTCGTAAATTTAACCAATGCAAAAAAAGCTTTCTTAAATTTAACGATTCTTTACATTATTTTGAAAAAAAAAATTCTAAAACGTGTCCAAAATGCAACCATTTTCGCGGAAATCGTATTTTAAATTTTCTTACTCTAGCAACATCGCAAATTGTTGGGAAAATTCAGTTTATTGTTTTCTTAAGGTATTGTTTGAAAATAAAATATGATATTTTATAGCCATTTATTCAATACGTTTCGGAATAGATTTGTTTTGTTTTCTTACAAACAAACTTACACGTTAATGTCGTTTAATGTCAAAGTTGAAATTATTAGCATTAATTTTTCACACTATAACATCATAACACATTTTAATTGATTCACGTCACATTAAGAAACACGTGATTAACTGATTGTTATTAAAATATATGTTCAAAATAAGGAGTCTTTGCAAACCTGGCACGGTTGTTTGTTCATTAGTTTATTCGTTAAATAATAACCATTTTTCCAAAAAATGCTTTTACACATATTTGCTTAAAATGATAATTCTTATTATAGCTTTTCGATTGACGATTTAATAACTGCAATTTTTTGGAAAAGGTTTAACCTTAACCCTTAGGTTTTTGGCCCTCGTTGAACTTTTTTCTTTCAAATGATGCGAAGAATGTTGGTTAAATTTAGAGAAGTCAATTTCCTTACACCCCATATTTTGTATGTTTTAGTGGAAGTTAGAATTAGAACAAATACTAGATGTAGCATTACAAGACTCAGAGTTGTGGGTAGCTATGATCGCTGATGCTCTAAAAACTTATCCCTCAACAGGTTCACTAAACACTGAAATAACAGGTAATTTTTCTTTAATTATCCAGAGTAAGAGTATCAAAGGTTTTATATTTCAGATGTGGATGAGGTACGGTCCATATTCTCTGACTTGATATCAGATTTGAGAAAACACGTTCGCAAACAAAATGAACACACAATTCTCCCCATGGAATGTCACTATTTAAATAAAAATGCTTTAATATCAGTGGTAAATATGTTTGTTTTGTTGTTTTCAGTTTGGTTTTGTATGTTTTGTTCTGTATTTTCAGGTGGGGCATAAACCGGAGCCTATAAAACATTTCACCATAAAGAAAAAGCCAAAGTCAGCTCTTTTAAGAGCAGACCTCCTGCAGAAATCATCAGATGCTGCATCTAATTTGAAGAAGTCCAGCGCTCCCGTTATACCAGTCAGGTCAAGAGGAATGCCAAGAAAAATGACCGATACTAGTAAGGCTTCATCAAACATGAATAAATTTATATTATAAAATGTATTTTTTAGCGCCCCTTAAAGGTATTCCTAGTCGTGTTCCCACTTCAGGCTTCCGTACAAGTGCTTTGGGCAGTAATATGAATAACAGGCCACTAGTAAGGCCTCCGGCAGGTTAGGGTGACTTTATAAATTGTTTGTTAATGTCCTAAATTGCTTAATTTGGTGTAATTTACTTACCAGGTCGCAAAGAAGGTGGTGTGAAACTTTTGGATATAGCAGATCAACCTTTAGGTTATACTGCAACAAAGAAAAGGAAGAAGCAGCAAGGTACATTTGAACTACTATGTTTATTTTCTTTTGTTGATGTTTTTCTTTTGTTTTGTTTAGAAATGGAAGAAAATCAAGCAAAGAAGGCCCAACAAGAGAATGCGCTTCAAAGCCCACCTACAGTCAAAGGAGAAACAGCAACAACTCCAGATTATGCTGCGGGTCTTGGAAATACCACACCAGCTTACGCGCCTGCTACACCGCAACCTACGGTTACACCATCTGGTAAAAACGTGGTCCTATGACTAATGGTGACTTATTTTAATGAAATATTCTTTTAGCTTCAGGCAATGCAGCTTTAACGTCTCCTTCAACACCTGCTACACCTACTTCAACTGCGGCAACACCAAAATCATCCACGACGCATCTACCAGCTGCTCAATTGACTTCCACCTCGCCGCAGTTGATCACTGCAACAACTACTGCTTCCACTGCGCAATTAACCAGTGCGCAGCCCCAGGTTCAGCACATTCAAGTACAAACCCAAACGCAGGTAAGTGTTGAAGTATTCTCTGGTGTAGGGATTTTGTTTTCTTTAATTTGTTTGATAATCCCTCAATATATCAGTATAGGACTGATATCAACTCGATACTAGTATGACTTCCCCCATAGCTATTAACATAGCATTGGTCTGATGGTCCTGCCATGTTACTCCAAATGTTTTAAAAATCTAAATATACAATTTAAAAATGATCTTGTTTCAGCAACAACAAATTCAACAAGTGGTGTCGCCTCAAATCGTCACGCCACAGTACATTACAGCTCAGAATTTGAGGCCAGTACCTCCTTTATTAGCTACAACACCAAGCGGGCAACGTACCATCATCACTACAGGTACCGTCCGTTTTAAAAAGTGTTGTAGTGAGTTGGAAGTTTCTTTATTTTGTTTCAGATCAAGCAACTGGTATTCAAACTCAGCAGATCATCACTGGGACTCCGGTTGTTGTTACACAAAGGCCTTCCCAGCAACAAACTGTTACCCACATCAGGATACAGCCTCAACCCACTACCAACTTCCAAAGAAGAGGATTGGCACTTACAGTAAGTTGAAGTTAAATATATCGACAATTTATTTCATCATAATATTCTGTGACTTCATTGAGAATCGATTTTTTATATTAAAGTTAGCTTATCCAAAGAAAGATATTAACAGCGACAGTTACTCCAAATAATGTGTCTCCTGTACATTATTTTCAATTTTTTGTTGCCTATAAATAATTGAAAACTTTATGCCCAATTTAAAGCTTCTGCCACTCCTAACAGAATTGGAGTTACATAATTTAAAGTTAATTTTTGTTTTTTATAACAATATTATTTTAACATCCCTTGGTGGGATGTCAAACCAAAAACCTTACTCTTGAATCTTATCAAGATTTTCTGAAGACAACCTTGATGAAATCTCTTTAGTTGGTTTATTTGCTTCCAATGCAAGACCACAATTCCACTCCATACAAAAGAGTGGGAATTATGATAGCATTGTAAACGAGATTGGCTGAGACAATGGCCAAAATTCGTTGAATGTTTTAATTGATGTAGTAGTATATACTCTGTATGTGTAACCTTTTCTTACATTCAACAGAGCAAGAAATTTTACTTCCCAAATACGGGAAGCATTCTGCTTCTTCCAGTTTGACCATTTACAACAATATCAGATCTATCTGTCTCCTTTTTAGCTGCAGTTTATTGCAATCGTATTTGGTACAGCTACATTCATTATTGATCTTCATAGAAACTTAAACATAGTAAGCGAGTGTGTGAATTTTATATTCTATAAATAAATACTGAAAAAAGTGCGTTATAAAAAAGTTTATTATAATGTATGTTTTATCTCCTTCTAGCGCGAACAAATGTTGGAAGCTCAAGATATGTTCCGTACTGCCAACAAAGTCACGCGTCCCGAAAAAGCTCTCATTCTCGGTTTTATGGCCGGTTCGCGAGATAATCCTTGCCCTCACCTGGGCAACATCGTGACAATTAAACTCTCCGAAGACCAAGAGGATGTTCTCCAATCCGACGACACCTACGTACCCATGATGGTCGAGACCCACTTCCAAATGAACTACAACAACGGCGAATGGAAGAGGATCAAGAAATATCGACACGTCAGCAACGAAATCGAACACGTACAACAGAACCAAGCGGCGGCCGCGCTGGTATGATTAAAGTTGAAAAATAATGTGATTTAGAATGGGGTTAACGTAATTAAAGCAGGAGAAGGCGAGAGTTAGTATCCTCTTTTGTTGTTACGAGAAATAGGCAACTAAACGCTTCATCCGGATGCATCCAGAAATAAAAAGTATTTTTTTATATAGTTAGATTCATATTTGCACTTTTCTTTATTAAGTTTTGGTTTTTAAATGGAAGAGATGTGGATTTTAGTGATCTCACTTTTGAGGGGTGCGGAGAAATATTTATTGAATGAGCGATTTTGTATTTGGATTTCGTTGGGAGGAACTGATTGATGCAAACACTGTATTTCCATATGGAAAGGCTGGGCGAAATATTTTGGATTGACCATTTATTATAAAAAATATGATAGGTTATAGTTTGCAAGACTGAAATTCTATACTAAACATTATCTGTAGCTTTGACATGATAATCTGATAATATTTACGCCTTACTGTAACCCTAATAGAAATCAGCTGCAAAGAATGGTCAGTCTAATTTTTTTTATATTTGGGAGATACATATTTTATTTTAATGGCCAATGTAAGAGGCATGTAAATAAAATTATGAGACTGCTGACGTAGCGTTCGGTCTGGCAACATTGTTGTCTTCCCTTTTGGAGAGGAGACGGGGTAACATTTCATGCGTCTTCAGCACGAGTTTGTACTCCCTAGAGTCGCTTGGTGGTCTGTAGTATTTTTTTTTGTGAATTCCGACTTGGCCTTCAAAAATCCAAGACCCGTCACCAGTAATGACACGTTTCAGAAAGTGAAGGTTATTTTCACAAAAAAAATCCAAATCATCAAAAGTCATCATCAAAAAGTGACATTCCATTGTCCTGATCCCGCAAAAGGTTTTTTGGAAACATTTTCGCGCAGGTTTTCTTCATTCTCGATTTACTGGCCAAAAGAGTTAAATTCAACTCTTCCCCCGATCATTCTGATCTTCAATCGACCATCAGACCGAAGGAGATCCCGGATTCTGGGAAACTTTTACATCACCACTTCTTGCATTTGACGTCCTTTCCCTGCAAGGTTCATCTCTAATCGAGTTTAAGCCTTCTGAGAATGCCTTAAAGCACCTGAAAACCTGGGCCTTTGACAAAATACTATTTCCGTAGGCCAAAGTTTCCGTTGCACTGTGCGCAAGTCTGTTGCACGAAATGTTTTTAGAACGCACTAGAAAAAATCGGCTCACGAAAAATTGGAACGGACCTCAAGATCCTCTAGGGCAGGGACGGCGAACCTTTGTAAATCTACGTGCACTTTATAAATGACGTACCGTCAAATAATTTTAACCTAATGATTAATGGAAAAAAAAAAACAAATAATATCAACTTAAAACTCTTTATTTGCAACTAGAAATATAAATTTTGTACAACAATAGTAACATTAACAGTTTGACGTTTATTTAAATGAAAGAAAAAATTAGTAAGACTTCTGCTGTTGCAAATTAGATGCCAAATAACTTATATTAGGTTCATATTTTGTTACTTTTAGCAGAATACGAACTGAACTGGAGTCATCTGACAAACGGTTTTTAAGCGAGTCTTTAATGTTATTCATTTCTGAAAATAATGACACAGGCATAGATAGATGAAAATATTGTTAAAATAGCAAAAGACAGCTTCTTCAGCTAAATGTGTCTGGAATTGAATTCCACGTTTCCATAATTTTGGAAGGATCATTTTACTCATATATCCTACTACTCTTTCTATTTCATTTAATTTTAACTCTTTCTTTGTTTCAATAATTTTTTGAATCCATATTGAACTAGGCTGGAAAGCAATCAATTGCTTTTCAATTCCCAACCAATCAAATTTGGACAAGTTCAGTTTATCAAGTGAAGTCACAACAGGATACATAATAAACTTGAGTGGTTTCGATAATTCTTTGAACTGACAAAATCTCGATGAAAATTCTTTGAAGAATTAATTACCGACTTAAATTCATCAGTGACTTTTGCTTGGTTTGGTTTTTCGTGTAAATCCAGATTTCTAGTGATTTTTTCAATTTTAAAACATACTTGTAATATTTAGTAACAATATCTATCATTACTGAAAACTTGTAGCTTAGCCCCAAAAGCACGATCGAGATCTATCATAACGATAATGGTTATATTTGCGCCTTGAAGCTTTTCGTTCAGTTCATTGAAGTGCTCTGTACATGTCTGTAAAAATCATTAATTTTAAAAGCCACATAACATCCGTCAATCATGGATATTGTATAATTTTTCCTTCATATTGTAAAAACAATCTGATTTCTTCCAAACAATTAACAAATCTGCGTTAGCCGCAGCTCAACCAAAGGACATTATTATACATCAGTAACCCATTATACATTGAGTTGACTTCATCCAACTAAGGATCAAACTTTCGCTTATTTCAGCCTGCGACGATATGAGGTTCACTATTTTTGTGCAAAACCACCCGTAGCACGCAAGACTTGTTAATATATGACTAGTGGAATTCAAGAATCGTTATCGAAACGATTTTACATAAATCAATTTCTTTCTCAGCCGGTGAATTTTTAACAGCCATACAAATCTGTCCCCTTAGTTATTATTAGTTATTGGCCACGATGTTATCGCAATTAATTCTTCCTTGATGTCGTTTACTACTGAATATCAAACAAAAACAGCTAACCGACCAAATTTAGTTACATTAGTACTTTCATCAAGACATCAATATAAAGGGAGAGGACTTTATGTATTTTTTGTTGTTCCTTTACATTTTCCGTCATTTTTAGGATCCTATCTTTTATTGTGTTTCTTCATCTTTAATGCGCCGAATTTTCTTATATCTATTTTCAAAATCATCAAAAAGTGAAGGGGCGCATGCTAACTAGATTTCCTGTCCTTCCTTCAAAAACTCTCCCCGTTAAAAGGTTTACCATGCCAACCAATGATATTTGCAATCGAGAAGCTTGCGGCACCTGTATGACTATCCTTGCTAACATATTTAATCGTAGACGTTGACCGTTTATTTATCTCTTTAATTGCACATCAGTGGCGGGTTCAGCATTTATTTATCACAGTAAACAATTTTTCAGAACAAAACACCATCTTTTATTTCAGTTCAGTTCAGTTTCTTTTCTTTAACTCATTTTCCTGGTTCACCTCCTGTATAGGGTTTCAGTAGCACGAAAAATAAAAAGGAGGAAGGGGAAAGCAAAAAAATGTTCAGTAGCACTATTTTCTTCTACGCCCTCCCAGTTTAAAAACCCACGAGCCGCCACTGTTGCACATAAGTTATATTTGGCCTGGCTCGCTTTTTTAGCAAAGATATTTGTGATTTGTTTCCTAATGCCGTTTTACAGACGAAACATACGTACATCCAGAACAGAGCATAAAACACACCGCTTTATCGCCTTTACTAATCATGCCATATTTCTCAGTCCACCAAGTTTGAAATTCGCTGTTACACTTATCTTGCACTTTTTTTTTTGCCAAAATAGTCATGTTGAATAATACTTAGAACGAAAAAATAAATTTTTCGATTAGGTAACTAAATTCCTTAATTAATGCCGTGCCCAAATTATTTTGTCGCGTGCCACTGGTTCGCCATCGCTGCTCTAAGGAGTTAAACCCATACTGAAAACGCATGAGATGTGGACCTGTCTTCCCTCCAAAGAGGAAGCTGACAGTGCTGCCGGATCGAACGCTACACCACCATTCTCACAACTTTATTTACACGCCTTGTATGTTCTTTACAGAACATCCTTAAAAACAAAACCAATCAGTGCAATGGCGAATTTGTTTCTTTTCAATTATGTTTTTTTCCTTTCAAGTACCAAACTGTATGAGATATTTTTGTTTCAATTATTTTATTGAAGTCACTTTTTATGTATATAATGTTTTTAAGAAATTGAATTTGACCCTGTATATATTTATTGTTTTCATTTTTTTTTGTAAATAGAATGAAATTTGTTATAAGAGTAAAGAAAAACAATGTTTCTCATATTGTTAATGCTGAATAAAAATATTTAATATTTTTTAATATTATCGTTTTTGTTAATTTGATTGAGATTATGTTTCTAAATCGATAAGATTTAATACAAACAGTAAAAAACACTCATACATACACTATGGCTTTGAGATATGGACCTTCTCAATGAAAACAGTAGAAATGCTTGCAGTATTCGAAAGATGAGTACTCAGAAGAATTTCTGGGGTGTGACTGGAGGATCAGGTATAACTTCAAACTCAAGCAATTATATAAAGATTATTGATTGATTTGTCCATTACTTTGTGATAGTTCATTTTTTAAAAAAGGAATAAAACAATTTTTTACTTTGTTATCTATCACTTTTATAAAAGTGATAGATAATAAATTTTATAAAAGTGATAGAGGTAACAAAGTAAGAAATTGTTTTATTCCTTTTTTAATTATATAAAGATCTGGATATTGTAAACTATGTGACAGTTCAGCAACTCAGATGGGTAGGTAACAATGTCAGAATGCCGAATACTCAGTACAATCATAAGGAGACGAATTGGGGTAACAGAGAGGTAAACCAAAGATAGGACAAAAGAACTACTGCACATCAGAAACTGGTAAGGAGCTGACGGATGTCGACACAGAAGCGAAGGTACGAATGAAAACGGAAACTGGACGATCGGAAGTTATAATATATGATAATATTTCAGCTACATATTCAGGGACCGAAAAAGAATATAAAAATTTCTATAAACATGAGTCGTACTCCAATTTTTCTATTGGAACCTTCGGTGTGAACTTTAAAAAAGTGATTCGGTGTTTAGTGGTAAACCTCTGAGTTTAAAGAGTCCTACTCTCAACTGTTATAGAGATACAAAACAAAAAACTGTTTTAATAAATAAGGTACATTTTGTAGTTTTCAAAAATACCACCATTTATTTCCAAACACTTGTCAGCTCTCTTATAAACAGCTCATGTTGCTCTGTGAATGGATTCGGGTCTGTCCCTTATAACTGCTACTGCATTTACTATCCGGTCGAGTAATGCATCTCTAGTGTCTACTTTAGTTGCATATACCAGTAGCAAGTCCATGTAGGACAAATGCACGACACTATGATATCACTGTATTCTGAAAAATTTTTGGTGTGCGAATGAAAACGGAAACTACACGGTCGGGTGGAACTTCAAATTCAAACAATTACACAAAGATTCTGTTATTGTAGACTATGTGAGGCTTCTACGACTCAGATGGGCAGGCAAGAATGCCAGAAAGCCGAATACCCAGGAGAATGATGGATAGACGAAAGGGTGTAACAGAAAGAGAAGTGGCGGGACAAAAGAACCACTGGCAATGGTTATATTGTAGAACTAAAAGTAGAAAAATCGGCTATATAAACTCTACAATTTGAACACCATAGATCATATTGAGGGATGGGACCAGTAGGACAAAAGGACACTATATATCGTTGTACTATAACAGGAAGCAAGTATAAACAAAGCCCACGATTAAATACTAGAAAATTTTATTGAAGATTTATTTATTACCTAGAATAACATAGGTAGTAGACAAAATATGTACACAAAATTTACAATCAGAATGGATAAGATTTCTTTACATATATGTTGCCAATAATCCTGCAAAATAAAAATTGCTACCGCTGTAACTTTCTAAATCAAAGCCTATTTATATGATTAAAAAATACATACGTCATCAAAATTACCAATAAAATCGAAGCATCCATGTTGTATATAAGGGGATTAAAAATCAGCAAAAAAGAATCGGGAAGTTTAAAAAAGTCAATACAACAACCATTTCTTTAAATATACCAGTTTTAATTCTATTTTAAATATATATTTATCGCTACTCTAACCACTACACTTATGGTTTGTACATAGAAGTGTTTTTCAAAAAAAAATTAATACCACGGTACGTACGGCAACATTGCAGATTAAGCTGAATCAAATATACACTTTGCAAACGTTTTAATCCGCAAACTTACCCTGTACACTGCAATGTTTCCGCGGATACACGACAAAGAAAACAGCTTAACAATCACCTCGACTAACAACGGAAAACTTAAATGGGATATTGAAGGTTTAGCGAGGAAAATGCACGAAAGGAATAAAATTTATTTTCCCTAAATACTTATTCTAGTTCCAAACTAGCGTATTCTTCGGGTGATACTTGGGTCACCATCAGGTTTCCGTCGGGAAGCATTACAACAACTTTATGAGTACCACCTAGAACAGAAATAAAAGGTCCTATAATACATACGAGAATAGTTCGAAAAGTTCTAGACCTAATTAAAACTCAGAATTATTCAGTTTATTTTTAATTTATCACGTTGGGACATGTTAAAACTTTTCAGTATAGTGTATTTCAAGATATACTGTTGACCGATTGGCTGTAATAAATTGACAAAGTTGCAAGATACGTAAACAGGGCCGGACCTAATAAAATATCAGGTAAAAAAAATAAAATTGATTTTATAGTTGATAGTTTCAAAATATTTTAGTTTAATTCGCATTATCTTCCTAAATAGTGCAGTTTTATAATTTCAATCGTATTTTTTGTTATTCCAAACGTGCTAAAAATGTGGCTTTTTGGGCAAGATAATGATCATTGTGCCTCCGGTATTTTTAAAGGTAATTTTAAAAGAAAACATTTATCACCCAATGCTAAGCAAATTGTTAAAAATGTGTATGTTTCTTTATTGAACAGGGGGCTTAATGTAAATGCAGCCACAGCAGAAACGTTTTCATTAACAAAAAATCCGTTGTCTAAATTAAAGTTAATGATATTGTGACGAAGCCAATTAAAGCCAAATAAGTCTGTAGTGATTCTGGTAAAAGTAAAAGTGTTGACGAAAGCGACATGCGTATGAAGAGCAAACTGCAACAGCTACTAAGGAAAGATGAAACCAACATTCTTGGCAGCAGAACTAGCCTCTGGAAAATATTATATCAAATAGGTTTTGCACATCGGACCATTAATAAAAGACAAATATTAATGGAATAACAACAATTGCGACGATGGCGGTTTGACTACTTAAACTTTATAAAAAATACAAATTAGAAAATCGTCAAATTATCTACCTTGATGAAACATGGTTTGAAACATATGAAACGCCATTAAAAGGATGGGAAGATACATCAAGAAAATGCCAAACCAAAGCTCCAGCAAATAAGAGAAAAATAATTACAATTTTACAAGTTGGTTCCGATGATTCCGATGGGTTCCAAATTGTTTACGGTTGTCCTCCAAAAATATTAAACATTCATCTTTAGACTACTGTGATGACTCCACAGCGGAACTTTTTGAAGATTGGTTTATAAATAGCCTTTTGCCCAATGTGCTTAAGGAAAGCGCAATTGTAATGGACAATGCTAGTTATCATAACCGCCAAAAAAATAAAGTTCCTAATGCAAATAACGCTAAATTGGAAATTCAGAACTATATGTTAAAAAACGATATGTACTTTGAAAATACATATAAAAAATGTGATTTTGGACGACCTTCTTGAAATTCGTCCATGAACAGTCAGCATTTACGTCTGAAATGCCAGACGTCAGATGTTGATTACAAAAATCCACACCACCCGCCATACTCAACAGACTTACCTGGACTTGGAGGTTCAGCTCTGACCACTTGCGCAACGACCTGATCTTGCATTCCCTCCTCGATCCCCTCTATTTCACTTACATCCGTCTTGATTTGCAACGGTGCGGTGACAGCCGCTTCGTCTGCAATCGCCGCCCCTATTGACGTCGGAGCGGATTCACCGACGGCTAGAAAACAAAAACTAATTACGTTCCAAAACAAGCAACTCGGGTGGTATTCGCCACCTTGAAGCGAAGCATCCTCTGGAATGCCCAAAACCGATTCGGGATCCGCCGCAGCTTCACCGGTGCTTTGTTGTTCTTCCGTGGGCGTCTCCCCGACCTCGTTAGTCACCAACAAGCACTGTTGTTGCCCATCGGGTCCTTGCGTAATCAAGATTGTTTGCCCCTGAGAAAATTAACAAAGACAATAAAAAAACTACAAAGTTAGTTGTTTTCAGGTTATTACTTGTTCGTTCTGACCAGCAACTTGATAAATTGTCCCATCGTCGCCCGTTATGTAAATGGGATTGTCACTGTCCGCCATTGTAAACGACGACCAATCAGTGACGTTGTCTACACCTTCCGCAGTCTCGGTTTGGTTCAAGCCATCATTTTCCAAGGGTTCGCCTAATTTTGATTGAGATAACGTTTCTTGTTTGATCGTGGTTGTTAAAGGTGTAACTCCTGGTGAAGTTGCAGGATTTTCCCTTTTGGCTAGGGCACTAATTGATGCATCGTCATCTATCAGTAAAAATGCAGATATTAACATAATATAAAATAAGTAAATTCTCTAAAATACCAGTGAGACTAGGCATGTTAATGACGGCCTTTGGTTTTGATACTGTTTGGATTTTGGCTGTTACAGTTCCGCCAGAGCTCAAAATGCTTCCAGAATCTGACTTCCTAGAGGTCGTGACAACCCTCTGAACTATTTTCGGTTGTCTTTGAACGTACTGAGTCTGTACCCTTTGAACTCCACCCATTTGACCACTCGACGTTCTGACATAATAAACCGAGTAAAATCTTCCGTTTGAATTAAGCACCAACAACTCACCTGACTACGGTAGGTCCCACTTTCCTAGTTACCCCACCTATTTGACCTGTACTTTTGGTGGAGTAAACCTGCACCTTATTCGCTACGGTCCCACCGATTTGTTGACGGACCCCACCTACCGAGGAATAAGTTCGTGTGGGTTGGAGAGGTGAAGGGAGAGGTTTCTGTGGCGCAAGATTGAACTTCGGCTTGGGAACCACCGTTCTAGTTCTTATTATGTTCATGTTACCTAATAAAATGGAAAACGTTTCAACCAAACACTGAATCAGTTGAATCAGATGACTTACCGTGACTTCCTTGTGGCGCTATGACATGCCTTACAACGGTTTTCGTTTGTCCCAGTCCTCTCTGACTGACCATTGAGTTAATGACTTTTTGTTGGACCACTCTGGTGCGCTGTTGAGGAGTACTTGTTTTAACAGGTGATATTATAGCACGTTGTTGTCCTAAAAAAGCATAAATTTCCCTTTTAGACCATGTTGGATTCTACTGGATAGAAATTCATCACAAATGTTTAATGAAAGTTTGCCTTGTCTACTCAGTATCATACCCGATAAAAATAATATACATTCATTTCTATGAATCCGCAAACAATCTCCCCAACCTTACTCCTTAATTAAATTCCATAAACCAAGTTACCCAATAAGACCAATCGTTTATTTGCCTGCGCCTTATTATTAAACTGTCAAGATATCTACAAAAATTGCGATGAGTTGATAGAAAAGCTGCATGAAATGATTACCTTTGATGCGAATTCGACTAGGAGTTGAATAGCGGAGAAATTAAATTCGACCAAAGACGTGATTCATGTATTTTGACAAAGGATTTAAACAGACGAAGTCTGTGCTTCGATTTGTGCCCAGAACCGTCGCTGTTCGTGAATTTTCAGTGTAAAAACAAGCCTATGCTTCAACAACTTCCGAATTCGCCTGATTTATCTCCATGTGACTATTTCCTGTTCCCGAAACCCAAACTGGTCATGAAAGGAACGTTGTATGACAGAGTTATACTAGCCCAAGAAGCCGTGACGACCGAAAATAACTGTTTTTTTTTAACTTCCGATATTTTTCGGATATACTGTGTATATATATATATATATATATATATATATATATATATATATATATATATATATATATATATATATATATATATATATATATATATATATATATCTTTTGTGTAAACGTTAACAAACGAAAAGATTTATTTGGTCAACATAATTTTGACGAAGCTACAGTGTTAGTGAAACGCATCAAATATAAACATAATTTTGAAAGTGGAAATTAGACAAGAAAACTCTTTCATTAAAAATAAATTACCCTGTCCAACTCACCTTGAGTAAGAGCTTTATTCAGAATCGATCCTTCTGTAATCCCTTGAGCTGTCGTATACTTAACAACCCTTCTCACACCAAGTCCTGGAGTACCGGGTTCTGCTTTTATAGTCTGAACAATGGTGGACTTCAGATCCCTGGTATCTATAGCCGAAGGATCTGCTTCACCCTGAAGCAACGAGAAAGCGAAGTCGTCAAGACCAACCACGAAGCTTCCAGATTGTGAACCAACCTGAGTATCTCCCTGTAAGTCCTCCTCTGTGATATCTGCTGCGGCCAACTTCACTATATTTTCCAACTCGGTGGTTGACGGAGGGATAGGCTGTGGTTGTTCTTTGATAACCACTGGTTTATCCACATATTCCCTACCGGCAATTTTTCCTGTCATAGGATCCAAGACGAATTCACCTGGTGGACTTTCTGGTTCGGGCAGGGGGTCGTCTAGGGAAGGAAATGGTAAGGGTTCCAAGCCGTCATCAGAGTCTTCTTCGCTCTTTTCGTCCGAGAGCTTGGGTACGTCGAATTTTTTGATGAGTTTCGATGAGTCACCCAGGGGAGATCCCTTTCGAAGTTTTGTTGGATTTCTAATTAGAAAATGTTGTAAAAATTGAGTAAACAAGAACAGAAAGTGTTTTCAGATGCAGTAAACTGAAATTCATAATTTAAAAAACTAAAATGGCATTACCAGGTCTGTAGATATGAAACCGGAATTTGCCCATAGATGGCCCTAGCTGTCAATGTAGTTATAATGAAATCGCGTCATTGGTGCCATTTCCTTGCTGACATCTGACAAAGATTTTCACCTCACAACAATACAAGTTTCATATAACAGCATAGTTTGTAATAGCGTTGAACATATCGAATCTTGTGCCTCGAAACTACGATTTGCAGACAGCATTGATTTTCTGTTACCATTTGAAGAAAACTGCTGCAGAATCGCATCGAATGCTTATCGAAGCTTACGATGAGCATGTTCTTGGTAAAACATAGTACTTTAAATAGTTTAAAAAATTCAAAAGTGGCAATTTTGACGTGAGAAACGAAGAACGTGGAAGATCACCGAAAAAGTTTGAATACAGCGAATTTCAAGCATTATTGGATGAGGATGACGGTGGAAAAGATCCAGAAAATGACAACAGGTTCCACATGAACTAAATGAAAAACAGCAAGAAAACCGAAAAACCACTTACGAAATGCTA
Organism: Cosmopolites sordidus; assembly: GCA_031761425.1. Taxonomy (NCBI): domain Eukaryota; kingdom Metazoa; phylum Arthropoda; class Insecta; order Coleoptera; family Curculionidae; genus Cosmopolites; species Cosmopolites sordidus. The sequence goes on along the minus strand of JARFXV010000478.1, from coordinate 56,327 downwards.
CTTGCCATGTACAAAAGAAAATCATTTCTGCATCGAATTGTGATTGGCGATTAAAAGTGAATATATTTTGAGAATCCTAAGCGTAAAAGATCATGGGTAACTCCAGGCAAACCACTGACATCGACTGCAAAGCCAAATTGCTATGGAAGAAAACACTATGCTCTGTGTTTGGTGAGATCAGTAGAGAGTGATCTACTATGAGCTAAAATCTGGCTAAACCGTTAATAGTGAACGCTACCGACAACAAATGATCGATTTGAATCAAGCTTTGCGTGAAAAACGACCAGAAAATCAAAAAGGCAACACAAAGTGAGTTTGTTTCATGATAATGCACCATCACACACAGCAAAACTAATCAAGGAAACGAGTGAGGCGTTGAGTTGGGAAATACTTTCGCATGTGGCTTACTCGTCAGACTTGGCTCTATCCGATTCCTACTTATTTGCATCTATGGGACACGCATTTGCTGAGCAGTGCTTCACTTCTTATGAAAATGTCTTGATGACTGGTTTGCCTCAAAAGAGCAACAGTTTTTTTGGCGTGGTATCCACAAATTGTCAAACAGGTGGAAAAAACGTCTAGCTGGCGATGGGCAATACTTCCAATAAAACATCTTTTTTGTTATTTTCATACAATAAACGTGTATTTTCTATACAAAAATTCCGGTGTCATAATTACATACCTGGTAGATGTACTGATATGTAATGTTTTTTGATACTGTACTAAATTTTATTTTAGAATACAGTTCTAATATATATTATAATATCCATCGTTATTGACCATTTTCACCCATCTCTCAGACAAACTGTCTATTTTCTTTTTATAAAATGAGGGTGATTTTGAAATAAAATGTGCATTTTTCCAAGCTGTTTGCATGCAAATGTCCAGTGTATTTTTGAGAGCTGTTGCAGTAGAAATCTTTTTTTACAAACAAAAATATTTCAAAGGTCTGAGATCTAAAGACGCACAATAAAGAGAACATAGTGAGTAAGGGCGGCCTTCCTAGCCTAACTCTAATTTTTTCTTGGGTGATTCTAGCACTATGAGGTCTTGCATTGTCATACTGTAGAATAATGCCAAGACTGGTTAATTCAGTCTTGGTCCATTTAGAGTCAAAGCCATGTTTAGTGTTCAAGCTCAGGACAATAACATTCAGCACTTATAGTTTCATTAGGATTCAGAAACTCATAGTAAATCATCTTGTAAAAATTTACTATACCTATGTTACAGTGTCACTTTTTTAGGGTGAAGACCTGTTTTTAGAGCAGGCAAAGAAAATTGCCCTGGAAACCATTGTTTTTTCTTATGTTGATTGCTGTATAGATTTCACATTTCATTTATAGTACCAATTTGTCGAAGAAAAGGATATTTGCCTATCCTGAACAAAAGTGCACTGCAGATGGTTACATGTTGAATTTTGTTTTGAACTGAAAGTTGATATGGCATCCACATTCCTTATCTTTGCACTTTGCACAGTTGTTTTAAACAACGTGGCATTGTGGACCATGAAGTTTTAAGCCTTGTGGCTTATTTCTGGATTGCTTGTTTAGGATTAGCTTAAATTCACACCAGCCCTTCCTGATTGTATACCGTCAAAAACTATAAAATCATCATTCTTAACATGTTTAATCTGACGCTGACACATTCTGCTATCCAGTACATCAGGACAGCAAGCACAAATGGCATCGTTACACTTTCCAAACTCATAATGCATGAATTTATAACCCATGACCTTATCCACTTTGCTCTCCCATTCTTATAGAGATCAATTAATTGTGTTCAAAATGTAATAATAAGCACACTAAATATCAATATATTAATTAATACGTGTTTCAGTTAATAATGTCGATTTTGCTAAAAGATGCTTACTAATACATTTGTTGGTATAGACTAATAACGTTTATGGCGCTTTGGAGGGGAAACATACGTCATCAACAGCCAGTTCGTTATTAATTGTCATTGTGCAAAAAACATAGTTTTTCATAGCTTTGAATATGTCAAATTAAGTACCAGAAAAAGACGTTTTGCAGGGAAGCTTAATAACTTCCATCATTTGAAGAAAACGGCTGCTGAAACTTATCGATTGTTGGTTAAAGCTTATGGTGAACATGCTCTAGCCCAAAAAAGTTGTGACCGATGGTTTGAACGCTTTAACAGCGGTGATTTTGATATAAAAGAAAAGGGGGGTCCAGGGCAGCCGAAAAAGTTTGAAGATGCAGGTTTGCAAGCATTATTGGATGAAGACTCAACTCATTGAAACAATTGACAGAAGAACTAAATGTTGCCCAATCCACCATTTCCGAGCGTCTACACGCAAGGAAGAAAAACGGGTTTCATATGAATTGAAAGAAAGAAACATTGAAAGGCGAAAATTTGCTTGCCAAACAAAAAAGAAAAGGTTTTTTGAGTCGAGTTGTGACAGGTGATAAAAAGTGGACCCAAAGCGCAAAAAATCATGGGTAGACCCAGGCCAGCCTTCAACATCACAACCAGTGCGCAATATACATAGAAATAAGGCTCTGGTGTATATTCGGTGGCATAGCAGGGGAGCGGTGTGTTACGAACCTGGTGCAACGATTACTGGTTATCAATTCCGGCAAAAATTGACAAAATTGAACCAAGCATTGAAGGAAAACGACCAGAAAACGCCGAAAAACACGGGAAAATAATTTTTCAACATGAAAATGCTCGGCCACACGTTGCAAAATATGTAAAAAAAATATTTGGAGAACGTTAAATAGGACGTCCTACCTCACCTGCCATTTTCACCGGACTTAGCTGCTTCGGACTACCACTTATTTCGATCAATGCAGCAAGGACTTTCAGAAACATCACTTAAATTTTTGCGATGAAGTAAAAATTTGGCCTCGATGAATGGTTGGCCTCAAAAAAGCGAAAGGTTCTTTAGGCGCAAAATCCATTTTTTAACAGAAAGAAGGAGAAAAGTAGTAACTAACGATGGCCAATACTTTGATTATTAAGGTAATTTATCTTGTTGTAGAAACAGACGCTCAAATTTTGCGAAAAAATCGACATTATTAACCGAAAAATTATTGTCGATCTTTAAAATCTGATGATTTGAAGAAATTGAAAAAACGGCATTGTTTTTCAGTACACCTAATAATATTATTACTTACTTTTGTGTTGTAACTTTGACTGGTGTGACCTTTATGGGGCTAGATGCAATAGTCTTTGGTGAAACCTAAAACGTCGAAAATCATGTTTCTATATTGACAAAAGAAACATTAAATTACTTGTATAATTTGTTTGGTGGTGTTGCCTTCCTTCTTAACAATCTTAATCTGAGTCTGTCCTATTTTCGGAGCAACTTTAACAATCGTCTGTCCTCCGCTGGTGGCTACTTTAGATGTAGACGAGTCCAACTTGATAATACCTTTAAACACCCTCCATAAGTCAGAAATGGTTCTTACTGATTTTTGAAACTTTATTACCTGCTGTTTTCGACATAATATAAACCCCCGAACTGAGAGAAGGTAACTGCTTTTGATTGATGCGAACTACACCATTTGCATCGGGAATCAGAATGTTTGACGGTAAAATTTGTTGTGCTCCAGTACTTCCGTTCTTCACTGCTATAGATGTTGTTTTTCCCACTAGAAATTAGAAGACTTTGCTTTTAAAACCAAAATGTATCTGGAAAAATCAGTATCACTTCATATATTATGAAGTACATAAAATACGCGGGCAGTAAGGAAAGTTCTCGCTCTGATAAAGATATTGTTTTTATATATTTTACAACCTAGTATTTACAGTGAGTATTGACCTCCATCTCCAATAGCTTGTCAGTTTTTAATGTGCAGTAATTCTTTAGCACCTCTTACGTTCCTGCCAGGTTATCTCTTTGGGTTACCTGCAATTAACGCACCCATGGTTTTTGAACACTCAACAATAACCTAATCTTTGTATAACTTGAACTCGATGTTATGTGATCCTCTCCAATTTCAGAAGCAAAGACTTTGGGATTGATAGCCTATTAATTTGGTTTTAAATGTTTTGTAAAAATTTCGGGTGTTATTTTTTTTGGAAATCTTTTTCATTAAGTTGATTGTTTTCATATTTTCTTTTACTTTGTCTAATTATCTTTCATGTTTTTTTCTTACTTCCAAAAAGATGTTATAGTTTATTTCTATTTTTTGACTGTTCCACTCTTTGAATGCTTTATTTTGGGTTAATACTGCTTGCCCGCAAACTTCATCCCACAACGGAAGTTGTCTACGTTTTTGTAAAGGGACCAACTTTAGGACCGTTTTAATAAATTTTTGTTTCAGTTCTTACCAGTTCTGTGCTGGTTGTTTATCAAGCTCTTCTGTTTGGGTTGATTTTATTTTCGTACGGTCGAACTTTGAGATTAGTAGTCTCTTTTGAATAAGATTTCGACGTTTTAAGCTAAGTTTGATTCTAGTGAAGTAGTGGTCCATGTCTAAGTTAGCTCCTTTCCTCACTTGAAATCAGACTTTTGACTTTTTTGACTTCAGACTTTTTAATTGATGTACATGTTTGGGTATCTCCAGGTATTTTGTTTTGTTATTGTCTTCTTAAAATGGGTTAACATTATTTATAGCGATAGTTCAACCAATCTTCTGCCATTATGGTTAGTCCATTTATGAGCGGGAAAACTGCCGACTGTTTTTCTGTATTTTCTTTCTTTCCTTAGTTGGGCGTTAAAATATGTTATATACAATTTGTTTCTTAAAAAGGCAGAATCTCGTTTAAATAAGTCTAAAAACTCTTGAGAAATGTTCATTTCGACGAAAATTGCCTGCCCTCTGACTGTTATGTACTCGATCCCGTTTGTTATTCAAAATAGAATAAGTAGACTAAACCATTATTTTTAACATGTTAGCTAAGTAAAAAAGTCAGATGGGAACTAAAATAGTAGCGACATGTATGAGTGTGAAAGATGACTGCTTAGTGAAAAAAATATTTGAAGCCAAGAAAGAAAAAAAAAATGAGGCCGAGAAAAACGTGGAAAGAATAAGAAGATTGCGACGAACAAGGTGTAAAGTGGAACCAACTAAAATGAACAAAAATAGGCATAAATTTAATATGGATGAATAAATTCCAAGTTCAAATTTTTACATATCAGTGTTGATACTTAAAATATAAAAACATGAACAATATCCTACTTACATTTCTTAAGTGACAGTTTGGGTTTAACATCTTTATCAGAATCATCAGATTCTTCTTCCAGTTTTACTCTCTTGTCGTCATAATCTTCATCACTGTCATCGTCATGTTTTCTTTTGTAACCAGTTGAGTCATCATCAGAAATGTTACCGCACCATACTTTAACCTGGTTTAGAGCTTTTTGTTTACTGGATCTTTGAGGCCGTCTAAAATACAACACTTTTATCACACCCACTTTCAGATATATCAAAAATAAATTACCCAGATCCGCTGGCAAAATCATCAACACCACCCAGAACATTTGATATTTTTGGCGACATTACTTTTGGTGCTATAGGTACATACTGGCTGGTACCAGACTTGTTGTATGACCTGTTTGGTGGTCTGCCTCTGCCCTTTGGTCTATCTGTCTGAGTCTGTTTGGCCTTTTCTTCTTTTACCCGTTTCAAATGATCCTCAAACTGTGCCAGCATCAACTTGCAGTGGTTCAAGTTGCTTACTGGTTCCCAGGTATTTGAATCTCTGAAATCAGTCACTTGTAGTGGCTTCAAAATACCGAGATAATATAGGTTAATAGTTAGTTAATAGTCTCTATTCCCTAGATCTAATCCCCATCGATTATTTTTAGTCCCTAAATTGATATAGTCAACTCAATATTGGAAAAGCCAAAGAAGTCAACATCCCATATGTCTCGGTTTCGTTGATTATCAGAAGGCATTTGACAGCCTGAAATGGGAGAAATTAAGGTAAATTATACAGGAAATGGGAGTATCAGATCAACCTAATTGGCTTGATAAGTCGATTTTACTAAGAGATGGAGTTACTAATACATTTGTTGGTATAGCCTAATAACGTCTATGGCGCTTTTGAGGGTAAACACCCCATCAAAAACCAGTTCGTTATTAAGTGTCATTGTGCAAGAAACATAGTTTTTCATAGCTTTGAATATGTGGAATTAAGTACAGAAAAAATGTTTTACAGGAAATTTAATAACCTTCTTTCATTTGAAGAAAATGGCTGCTGAATGTTATCGATTATTGGTTGAAGTTTATAGTGCCAAAAAAACTTGTGGACGAGGGTTTAGACGCTTTAAAAGTGGTGAGTTTAATATAAAAGACAGAAAGCGTCAAGCGCAGGCGAAAAAGGTTTATTATTGGATGAAGCCTCAACTCATACATTGAAACAATTTGCAGAAGCATTGAATGTTGCCCAATTCACAATTTCCGAACATCTACACGCATTGGGAAAGATCCAGAAGGAAGGAGAATGGGTTTCATATGAATTGAAGGAAAGAGACATTAAAAGGCGAAAACCCATTTGTGAAATTTTGCTTGTCAGACTGAAAAGATTTTTTGCATCGAGTTGTAACAGATGATGAAAAGTGGATCTATTTTGACAACCTAAAGCGCAATATACATGGAAAGAAGGCTTTGCTGTGTATATGGTTGGATAGTAGGGGAGCTATGTATTACGAGTTGCTGAAACCTTGTGAAACGATTATTGGCGATCGATACAGACAACAATTAATAAAATTGAACCGATCATTGAAGGAAGACACATTGCAAAATGCATAAAAAACAATTTGGAAAATGGTAAGTGGAACATCTTACCCCACCCGCCGTGGTCACCAGACTTAGACCCTTCAAACTACAACCTATTTCTATCGATGCAGCACGGACTTTCAGCCTTACGAAAAAGTGAAAATTTGGCTTGATAAATTGTTAGCCTCAAAAAAAGTTCTTTGGGCGCGCAATCCACTCTTTGACATGAAGATGGGAAACAGTAATTACTAACGATGGCCAATACTTTTATTATTAAGGTAATTTATTTTGTTATTGAAATAAACGCTCAAATTTTGTGAAAAAAACGACACTATTAAAGAAAAGGATGCAATCTGTCGCCAATTCGCTTCAATATTTATGGTGAATATATCATGCATAGAGATCTCGAGAATTGGACGAATGATGTCAGTATGGGCGGCATTGAAATAACTACCTTAAAATATGCCGATGACAGTACACTTCCTGCAAGGTTGACCGAGAAACTGACCTGGTGAGTATGGACCATGACAACAACATGCTCAACATCAATCAAATAGGGTAATTTAATGTTGTGAGCCTTGGGGATTTAATATCGAACGGTAACGCCGTAGCACTGGTGCGGACAAAATTAGATGCGAAATAGCCAGAAACACAATCCGAAATTTACAAAAGATCTGAAGGGATAGGGATATAACACAAAACACAATGAAACAGATAGTAAAAACCTTAGTTTTTATTACTGTTATAACCTTCTGAAACAGGGACGTGGGGGGGGGGGGGGGGGGGGGAGGCTCCTTCACACTCCGTGGACGACCAGATGAACATTTGCATTCGTGCCAAAAAATGAATGATCCCACAAGAATGTCCCAAATCATTCATGAACAAATACTGAGATTCTTCGGCCACACTGAACGTAGGGATGGCAATAATCTGGAAAGACTGGATGTAGGGTTCTAGATGAGACGGCAGACCTCATAAAAAATGGATAGTTATGTAAAGGAAACCAGAAATAGAGAATGCTAGCAAGAAGTAATCCGAAAAATAAATACACGGAATGAGTTTCCATAGGTCACGACTCTTCTGTAAAGAATACAAAGACAAATTGAAGAAATATTAATGAATATGTTGATAAAAAAAAATCAGGTGATGCCTACAACTCAGCTGTCAAAAGTCCAGCAGTGTTACCATATACTAGTAATTAAAAATTATACAGAAAAAAACCAAAGTACCATAAAAAAAGCACAAAAACCAAAATTAAGTCAAAACTCACGATGCAAAGTTCTCCCACTTGATGTTATACTCCCACGTCTTCTTTCTTGGATTGAATCTCTTCGCCACTATTTTCTCGACGACAAACTCTTGCTTTTGTGTGGATAAAATCTTCGTGGTACGAATGGCTGTGTTGGTCTGGTCTCGGTGGGGAGAACCGATCTGAAAACGCCAAAAAAAGCGTTTTCTTCAGTACAGGGTAATTCGTGCTGAAGAAACGTTCTTACCTTATTGCTTGGCATGATCGTAACGTCATTATTCAACTTGACGGGTTTGTTGATTGTTTTCTTGATGATATTGCCGGGAGAACTGTCTCCGTCTAAACTGTCAGAATTTTCTTTGTTACTGTCAACTAAAAAATTCTCGTTTTTAAAACTGAAATACCCTAAACAGGGTGTAAAGGAAAGTGTTTTTGAAAATTTAATCAACGCTTCTTCGCATCATTTTAAAGAAAAAAGTTTTTTTACAAGGAACAAAAAACTAAGGGTTATGATAAACCTATGATTAACATTTTGAGCAAATATGTGAAAAAACACGTTTAGCAAATGTTAATTGATTATTATTCAACGAATAAAATTAATGAACATTGTTAGAGCATTTTTTTTTTTGAATCATGCCCTACATCAACTCTGAAAGATGCGGCAACGACGCATTATCGCACCGACAATGTTATTTTAAATGTTTCAGTGTGTCTCGGCTAAAACGCGTTATGCAGTGTAATATTTTATATTTTATTTTTTGATAACTCAAGAGGCCTATGCAACAAAAAAAAACTGAATTCCGACAGACTGAAATAAACAAAACGATGCCAATTGTTAAGAAAATAAATTTAAGGTTATGAGCTGTTTTCCGCGGAACGGGCTGCATTTTGGATACATGATTTAAGGAAACTTTTTGTTCGCAAATAGGTAAAGAATAGTTGGTTAAATTTACAAAGGTACTTTATACCTGGTATAATATAAACAAACTTACCAAACTCAATAGGTAATGTTTCATTATCAACCACCTACAAGTTAAAAATGTATTAAATTTGTTTGCTAGGGAAAAATAAATTAGACTGACCTTTTGCACTAAAACCTGTTTGTTCTGTTTGCCTTTAACTTCCGTTATTCTTGCACTTGAAATCTTACTTGCAAACTGTATGGACTGTCCGGCAGTTATCCAAGCATTTTTATCATCTTCTGGCAATTTACACCATTTCTGATACATGGTCCACGATGATACAATGAGTCCTAATTCCTTTACAGAAAACAATGCTCATCCTTCAAAACTTAAAACATACATACTCTTCGTACATACCTTGGCTTGTTTAATTTTCCACAACACATAACCCCACACTTGTGGTTTACTTTCATTCTCACATAATCCTGTAACAGTAGATATTTGTGTGCATTTCCCATTTTTATGAGCAGTAAATTCCTCAACATAATAGAAAGTATTGTGGCATTCTCCACAAACCAAAACATCCAACTTTTTAATTTCATCTTGTGCTTCTAAAAATAGAATCTCATTTGTAAAAATGTACCCAGAATTTCTCAATTACGAAACTCGCGTAGAAAATTCTTTTCTGTTGCAAGACGGTAACACTGCCTAGTTACGATTAAGACAATATATAAGAAGGTAATTCAATCCTACAATAAATTATAGGAAATGTGTCAAGCGGAGGCGCCATCTTACGTGTATCCAAGGCAACAATTTAAACTTTTTATGGCGTGCCGACTTGATAGTTTGGGGTTCAAATCCTCACCATCGCTATATTTTTTTTTGTTCAAAAATTGTATTAAAATTATTCTGTTATTAACTTCTGATAATTATTAAGTTGTAAGTTATTTTTTCAGTCTCTAGGGCTAAATAATTAGCCAAACAAAAAAAAATGTATGTCATACCGTTTGTTTTTTAATTGAAAAAGGCTGCAATAATTCTAATTATTATAATTATTAATTTATTCAGAAAATATAAAAAAAGACAGTAATATTAAACAGTCAATATACTCAGCCTAATGTGTCCCCATACATGAAGTTAGGAAATTAGTGAAGTTAGTAAAACGTTTTTATGGCATGGCATGAATGTATACCGTTAAGGATAAACCAGAGATTTTTTTAAAGAATTCAAAGAACATGATACCTTTTAGTTTTTTTTATATGCAATTTAAAGTTGAGCTTTAAATTTATTTTTACTTCTAAAAACTTTGCAAGTTCACAAAAAAAACTAGATGTCGCTGCATGATTTTTTTGATTTTCATAGAACCCTACATTATTAATCAGAATATCGTCGTTTACAGCTCTCGATGTTCATACATGTGAACTTCAACTAAAAACAACTCTGAAATGAATATATTCAATTTATTGTTTTTTTTTTGGACAAGTATATTGATTCTTTAATGTCTTTAATGTTACTGTCTTTTTTATATTTTCTGAATAAATTATAATATTATAATTATAATAATTAGAATTACTGCAGGCTTTTACAATTAAAAAATCAAATGTGTATGGTGAATGACATGACACATTTTTTTTATTTGCCTAATTATTTAACCCTAGAAACTTGAAAAAATAACTTGCAACTTAATAATTATCAGAAATTAATAACAGAATAGTTTTCATACAATTTTTGAACAAAAAAAAATATAGCAATGGTGAGGATTTGAACCCCAAACTATTAAGTCGGCACGCCATAAAAAGTTTAAATTGATCCCTTGGATATACGTGAGATGGCGCCACCGCTTGACATATTTCCCATAATCCCCTGTAGGATTGGAATACCTTCTTATATATTGTCTTAGTTACGATGTCTAATTTTAGCGCGATAAGTCAACCAGTTTGTTTACATCAGCTGGTTTTGCTAGTCGAATTTCGGCTGCCGAATTGCTGAAAATGTTGCAGATGACCTACCGTGAATAGTGCATGTCAAAAATACAGTCACGTGGGTGGTATAAAGCGTTCATGTTGTCGAGAAGTGATAATTAATTTGCCTCGTTCTGGTCGACTTTCAACGCTTATGAACGACGAAAACATCGACAAAATAAAAAAAAAACTGGTGCTCGAAAATCGTCATATGAGTCTTAGAGAATTAACTCAAAGGTGAACATTTCTTTTAAGTCCATTCATAATATAATTATTTTAGGGATAATATTATTTTGATATTTTAGGGATTAAACACTTCGCCTCACCTCTGCTTCCGAAAGAGCTCAATTTTCCAAGATGAACTCGAAAGCAGAAGATATGACTTCCCAAGCTTCTACGGACCCCACCAACCGCATCGCAACGCGCGACGAAGCACGACGTTCACAACTACGACATGCACAGTCAACAGTCTTTGGAATAGCGTCTCGAAAACGAGCCAAAACTCGAGAAACCGCATCAAAGTCAATCCAAAATCTTTAATGTTGACAGTTTTCTTCAATTATCATGATGTAGTGTACTCTGAACTTCTTCCAGATGGATAAAAGGTGGATATTAAATGAAGGTGAAATGACATGAAACGTTTGCGCGAGAGTTTCCGCCGCAAACGGCCTATTTGTGGAAGGACAATTTATGGATTGCACAAAGCCATGATTGTGCAAAATTGTTTGGCCAAAAACTCAATGAATTATATTCCCAGAGAAAAATTACCACTTCAAGGAAGGCGTTTTGAATTGAGACAAATTGGGGCCACAAAAGAAAATTATCTGAAGAACCTAAATCACGTCAAGTGAGACTGTATTGCAAGCGATGGGGCCGGGCCTATGTTGGAGACAATAAAATAAATTTTTGACGAATACATCGTTCTTTGTGTTTTATTTAACAATCCTTTTTACACTGAATGTTTTACTTACTATCAATCAGAAGTCGATCTCTCGAAACACCTGATGTATCCTGAGAACTATCATTTCCAAAAATATCTTTTTCCTCGTCCGTTGGCGTTTTCTCCCAGTCATCACATAAAATTTGCTCAATACTTTTTTGTGTGTGATTTTCATTATCATTTTTATCAATTTTAAGTGGATCTTCTATTTTCCCATTTTGTGTTGGATCTGAATTTTTCTTTGGAGGAATCTTATCAATTTCCTTCTGAATTTCCTCAATAGATTCAGCCTAGGATTTTATATTATTCAAGAAACTTAACAATCAAGTGTAATAAACTCACCTGCATAAAATCAGGTTGTGATTCAGTTTCTTGAGTGTCCTTTTCATTAATTTCTTCTGAAGCTGTTTGTGATTGACTATCATCTACTTCCATAGGTTCCACATCTTTATTTTCTGTTACTTTAACATCATCTTCCAATGATTTATCTTCAGACGTGACAGGTATGGTATTTTCATCAATTTCATTTAACTAAACAAAATGTTATCTCAATTCTAATAAATACATTTTAAAGTTTTACTTACTGTAGTATTCTCTTCAGGTAGAATCTCATTTTCTACAGGCAAAGAATTGGTTTCTTGTGTTAGAGCTAAGGATGATTCTGACTCAATACTTTCTGGCACTGTCATAGCAGCATTTTCCTCAGCTATGTCATTTAGTTTATCACTTTCAATGACACTTTCACCTACATCTTCAGATTCTACAGCTTCTTTAGTCTCTGGCTGTAAAACTTCATCTTCTCTGATGTCTTTTTCCTCGTCATTTTCTTTCTCTTCTTGTACACCAATACGTTTAGAACTAAGTTGCTCATCTGCAATTTTTTTGATGAACTGATCTATAGCAATAGAGGGATCTTCTTCCCCCTTAAACAAAAATAATGCAATTATATTCATAGCTAATTATAGGTTAATTAAAGTACTACATACCTGTGAATCGTCGAGACCTTCTGGTGGTAGAGCCTCTGTATTATCTTCTACAGAAGGGGCTTCAAGCGATTGTGTATTTTCTATAGAAGCTGTATCAACAGAACTATATGATACTGAATCAGATGTCAAAGCATCTGATGAAGCCAAAGCGTCTGTAACCACTGCTGAAGTAAATGTGGCGTCTGTCGAGACAAAAGTACAATTCGTTTGATCACTATTTAATGCAGAAGTAGCTGGAACAGGAAAATCATCCGTAGCTTCTAGAGACGGCATAGAAACGCTAGCCCTATGAGCGGGTTCTTTAGCGACTTCATCCATAATTTGACTTGTTTTGTTTTGTTTATATCACCTAAAAACATGACAAGTATAAAGACCATTGTCGATCAAATGGTGAAAAATGTTTTGGGTGTTATATATTTTTTATATTTAGCGCCAAAAAATAGTTTTTTCGAACAAGCCTCCTCTGACCTACGCAAAGAAAAGAATGGCCTCGCTGTCAAGCAAGATGGCCGATTAGACAGACGGGAAGAAAAAGGATGCCTGCGAAAAGTCAAGTAAATTTTCGCAATGAAAAATATATGTTTACTACAAAAAATGCAGCTCTTTATACGCAATTAACCTTTTTACCAATAATACGTTATATACTTTACCTTACGAAAAGATTTTTAATAAAATCACCACTAGCGTTCCGTACATAGCGAATGTGCTGCCGCGTCGAAACAACGCACTAAAACATGGCGGGAAATGCCAATCAACGAACGAAGACACGCCCCGAAAATCTTCACTATTTTATGTCTTTTCGTACTGTTTTTCTTAAATAATGTGTGAAAATTTTGATTTCTCGAATAGAAAATGACACTTGTCCAGAATGTTGGCCAATCTGATTTTTGAAAAATTTTCATTTTTTGTTTTCAAGTTTGTCGCCATGCCAACTTTAAACAAAGACATACTTATCTAACACGAACTACATAGAAAGTAATGGAGAATATAAGAGCGGCAATTTTAAAAATACAATTGACAAAGATCAAATGTAATTTAAAACTAAAGTATATTTTTGACGGACAAAATATGAATCATAATTAAATTAACAAGTAATATTAACACGTTTTTTACTGAAAATCAATATAACACAATTAGTGTGTATTCTTGGTTGCCTAATGCCACTACTAATATTTTTAAATTAAATTTTAAAATAATAAATCTAATTAGGTATAATAATAGACAATATATATAATAATAATTTTATTGATCTGAATAAAATGTCCTTCGGATCCTAATATAATTGTAAAAAAAACGCCGTAAAAATAAAAATACATAAACTTATTCAATATTGAGAAGGAATTAAATTTCCTTAGGGATTTTCTTAGTACTAAAAAATGTTCTACTCGTATAGTCTGAAATCACTTGATAACTGTCAAATGGGGAGTATTATTTATTGAAATAACAGTTCAAAAAAAAAACAATGCGGAGAAATTGTTATCTCATGATTGAATATAGGACAGTGATGCTCAGCTACATCAAAAAAACGTCATATTTACGTCAGTTGAAGCCATAAAAAAGGAATACTTTATTTTTACAAAATAAGGCACAACTTTCCACAAATATTTACATCAGACATGTATAGAAATAGTATAATACAAAAAAAGGGTACATATTTAAAACCACACGGTATATTAATAGTATCACATATATAGTGGAAGATACTTTTTGCTAAATGCTTATACGTAGCTAATCACAATATTAAGTATACATTATATATACAAGGTGTTCAAAATGTTGTAGTGACATTTATTTATATATTGGTGTGTAATTTGGAAAAAGAACGCACATATTACAGTAGTTTTACAAATATTGTATTGTACACCTTGTATATATACTAAAAAAGATTTTCGTAGTTTTTTTGTATTTATCAGTCAACAAGACAGTCCAAGAGAAAACTGGACCGATTGTGTTTTTCGTTTAATACTATAAGAGAGATAAATTGTATCCCCTCCCCTCCCTAAACAGCTACAGTAGGTAACAAAAATAAAGATATCTTGATGAAGATTTATAAAATCTACTTCAACTGTTCTAAATATATTCTGTATGTACAAGCGAAAATGTGTGAGAGCTTGATAAAATGTTATCGAATCACCTGATAATGTTTACATAGAATGCCGAGAGTACATAAATAATGTAACATGGGTCGGAAACCAGTGGCGGAACTATGTAAAAATAACCAGTAAAAATTAATGAAAAAGCAATCATGGGAGGCGTTATAATAGCCTTTTTAATTTGAAAACTAATGAAAAAAATTAAGGGTTATATACGGTGTGGTACAGAAGGGCTCGATACTAGCAAAAAAAAGCAAAAAAAGTTAGTAAACTAATTTCCATAGTTCTCCTATATATATATATATATATATATATATATATATATATATATATATATATATATATATATATATATATATATATATATATATATATATATATATATATATATATATATATATATATATATATATATTTTTTTTTTTTTTTATTTTTACTAGCCCAATGGGAAGTTTTGTTTGTACCGTATTTTATTTCATTAATTCAATAAGTGTTCTTTTAAAAAGCGTTAAAAAAAACTTGTCCAAAGCTTTTTAAGTACTTTACAAAAATACTTTGGAAGTGACAATGATATTTTGATGCTATATCAAAAAGAGGATAAAACTACAGCAGAAAACATTAAGTAAAGGGGAGAATTAATGAAAATCACACATAAATTGGTAAAAGGAGAAATGCCCAGGGCATAGAATGAGGCAATAATGCATTCAATATACAAAAAAGGGGAAACATTAATTTGTGCAAATTACCAAAGAGGTACAAAACCATTAGACGTGAATTGATAAAATTCCGTGAACGTGGATACCAAGGAGAATTTATAAAAAAAAATAAGTTGAAGAGAAGAAGGGGTAGATGGAGGGGAAAATCGAAGGAGGCAATCAGAGATAGATAACAGAATAAACAGAAAACATTGAAAAACAGACAACGCCATGGGACTATATAGCCTGGTAAGAACTAAAAGATACTTGAGGCTGTGAACATTTTTATATCATTTTGGACCAGTATTATGTTAAATACAAATTTTAACTGTACTTGTTTTCTTAAGTTACATTTTATCCAAATTTCCTTCGTTTTCACCCACTACTAGATTCATTATTTAATTGTTTTTTTTTGTTTCACTGCTAGACTAGTTTTTGATTTGTCTCTATGGGTTTCTGTCAATATGGGTTTCGCTAACCATGCTGACAATATCAGGAAAAGATCAAATAATTATTAAAGATTTAATTATATCTTGGCCAAAATTAAAAAGATGGCTCCGTATTTTGGCCATACATCTTGACCCCCACAATAAATAAAAATTTAAGCTATACATTTTTTGAAGTAAGATTTTGTTTCTGACCACTGCTAGACTAATTTCTGAATTATTTTTGTTTACAAGATTATCCTCACAATTCATAACTTGTTTTTATTCCATCGGCGTGTGTTTCGCTGACCATGTTGACACCATCAAGAAATAATAAAATAATTATTAAATATTTGATCATATCTTAGTTAAAGAAAATATAAGTGTTAATTTGATTTAAAAGTAGTTTTTAAAAACAAGAACGTAACACCCGCAAATATAATTGGCGCAGTCGTACGGATCTCTGGGAGTTTCAAAAAATTGGAGGAAGAATTTTTTGATGACGAAACGCACCTGAAGAAAATTGCAGCCCGGAAAAATTTCAAGGAAACTTCAACGAAGCTGTCAGTCCAGAGCACCTCCTCCAAAGGAAAATTGTGGGCAAGTACTCTTGAAGCTTATTAACTTAGTATTGAGTATTGACCTTTACATTATCAAATTGAATTTTTATAATATTAAATTGATGTGCATTTTAATGAGCGTAGAATCATTAGATAACAACAAACAGAGGATAACTAAACAAACAGAGGATACTGCTATAACGGTTTTATTATCAAATTGTAATTCTGAATTGAGAACACTTTTGATGTTACAAAAGCCTAAAACATTTGATTTAATTATAATAAATCATCAGTTGATTGAGCAGCAGATAAATTTAAGTCAAGTCAATTCGTGCAACCAAAAAATTTTATTATGTCTAAGCCTCAAAATAATAATAAATTCAGTTCTAGAAATTTTAATCAAAATAATAATAATCGTCGTGAAAATTTTAATTCAAGTAACGGAAATTGTTCAAGAAATTTTGATTCTGATTATAATAATAATAATAACAATTTTAATCAAAATGTTTTTCCCAGTCAACCAATTGACATAAAAACTAGAGCAGTACCGCCTAGAAAATTCTTTACAAATGAACAGGTATTTGGAAAACAGAGAGACGCTTTTCCCAGATACAGTGGTAGAAAGTTAGATAAGCCAGTACCAATGTCAGTCTCAATAAATGTATCAAATAAATCCAATCAAAACAGTAATAGATACAAAAATAGAACCAAGTACAAATTATAAAGGAAATATAGATTTTCAAGAAAATAAGTTTTATAAAAGTGAAAATTTTCAAGAAGTAGCCTCGGAAGACGGAATATACCGAAGGAAGACGAAAGTATCAAACTGTTTACCATATATTCAATTATCTAATCCTCCAATTAAATTATTAGTAGATACAGGACGTCATATGACTTTAGTTCAACCGAACGTAATAGAAAAATGTTTCCAGAAGAGATTTATAAATCAAACACTCCTATTTTAACTTGCACAGGTAAACATAAACTCTATTAAAAGATTTTTCAATTAATAAAAAGGTAAATGTCGTTTTATATAATTTTCATGAATATTTTGATGGTATCTTAGAAATCAGAGATTTAAGAGATTTAAATTTAAATATCGATTTAGTAAACAATGTAATTTTTGGTTGAAAAAAGGTTGAAATTCGCGCGAAAACTTCTCTTTTAAAGGAAATATTTATAGATTGCGATGATTTTGATTTAGTTGTACCAGAACTAGAAACAAATTGCGGAAAAGTAATTATTTCAGAATCGATCATTCCAGTAAGAAATGGATATGCAAAATTAGAGTTCCAAAATAAATCAAATAAAACAGAATTAATTGTGTTGAATGATTTTTTTTTTTAATTCTGAAGCAATGTTATACTCATCTGAGCAATTCGAATGTTATCATACAGAAGAAATAATTAAAAACAGTTTTCAAAACAATGTAGACTTATATAGACCCAGTAAATTTGATTTTTTAAAAATAAGAAGTAATCATTTAAATGTCGAAGAAAAGAAAGCACTGAAAAAATTACTTTCTAAGTATAAAACTAGTTTATATAATCCGGAAGATAAACTAACATTTACAAATAAAGTTAAACATACAATCAGAGTAAAAGATGAAATACCAATACATTCTAAAACGTACAGATATCCAGTTGCATTAAAAGAAGAGATACAGAAACAAATAGGAAAATTATTAAATGATATTAAAATGAATTATATAGAATTCACAGTCTCCTTGGTCCTCACCAGTATGGATAGTCCCAAAGAAGATGGACGCTAGTGGAGAAAAGAATTACCGGAAAGCAAATGAAACAGTGGATGATAGATATCCTTTACCAAATATTCAAGTTTTATACAGATTAATTATACAATTAGATAAATCAGAGTTTTTATACAAGAGCGTTGAATTTTTAGGGCACAATCAGAAGGTATTAAACCGAATTCGAAGAAAATTAATGCTATTAAGAATTTCCCTAGACCAAAATCTGCGAAAGAAATCAAATCATTTTTGGGTCTTGTCGGTTATTACAGAAAGTTTATCAAGAATTTAGTTAACAAAACGTCTCACTCATTGTTTAAAAAAGAATCAAAAGATTATTCACGGTCCAGAGTTTATTGAAAGTTTTGAAACATGTAAAAGAATTTTACCTAATGAACCAGTATTACAATATCCCGATTTTAATAAAGATTTTTAATTAATGACAGACGCATCGAATTATGCGATTGGTGCAGTACTGTCTCAGGGTACATTAGGTACAGATTTACCTGTAAGTTACACAAGCAGAACATTGAACCCAGCTGAAATTAATTATAGTACGATTGAGAAAGAACTATTAGAAATAATTTGGGCAATGAAGTATTTTAGATCTTATTTGTATGGAAAGAAATTTAAAATTATAAACCTTTACGATATTCATTTTCATTAAAAGAACCAAACTCAAGACTAATAAGATGGAAGTTTAAATTAGAAGAATATGATTAGGAAGTTATTTACAGGAAAGGAACAATGAATAAGAATGCTGATGGTTTATCAAGAATACCAATAAATCATATTGAAACAGTTGAAGAAAATAATGATTACGAAACAGAAAATGATATTGACCAAGATACAGATAATTTTTCAATAATTAATAACATAGCTGAAAACGAAGAGCCACCTGAATTGAATATTGATGAAGTTGAAACTATTTTACAAAGTGTTGAACCTAAAATTAAAATATTACAAGATATACAAAAATGATGAATGTCAAGAAAATCCTCTATTAAACATTCCATATGTAGAAAAATGTGTTCACCAATATCAAAATCAAATTATATTCGTTACAGATAATAAAAGCAAAGTTCCAAAGATAAGAAAAGAAAAATATTTGATAAATCAAGATTAATTGTTACGTTAAATTCAGAAATTTCCAAAGAAAATATTTGTTTATTATTAAAGGATTATTTAGTATCAAATTTTACATATTGTATGCATTTTAAAAGTAAAACTATTGGACCAAAAGTAATTTCTGCCTTACAAGAATATTTCAGAAACGATATATTTAAACTTTATATTTCTAATATTTATTTAAATGATATTATTTAACAGATATTGAGGAGCAACAATTAAAATTAAAACAGTATCACGAAACGAAAATATCCCATAGAGATATTATCGAAAATATTAATTTTATTAAAAAGTATAATTATTGGCCTAATATAGACAAAAATGTAAAACAATATATAAACTCATGCGAAATATGTCAAAAAACTAAATGTGAAAACAAATTAATTTTTAAACCTACTCCGATATGGCATGAGCTTTTTGATAACTTATACGTTGATGTTTACAAAACGAATAATCAGTATTTTATAACAATTTTAGATTAATTCTCAAAGTTTGGAGAAGCTTACACATTAAATTCAGTAACCGCTATCGAAATTTTAGATAAACTTTTATTATTTATTACTCATTTTGGTATTCCTAGACGAATTACATGTAATAATGAAAAAGAATTTAAAAATATGGTTTTTCAGGAGTTTTGTAGGACTCACGAGATAGAAGTTCATTATACGACTCCATATAATCACAATAGTAATAGTCCAGTCGAGAGATTTCATTCAAGATTAGCGGAAATACTTTAAACTATAAAACAAATTAAATCAAAAGAATATATTTCTCATTTAATGAAATATGCAATATTAACTTATACTAATTCGCTACATACAGTAATACAACCCATTTCAGATAATTAGAGGGTAAATTATCATATAAAAATCTCTTCGAAATTACTAACAAAGAAAAGTTAAATCAATATGTAATAGATCATGCGGAAAATATCGAAATAATTAATAAGATAATTTTTAATAAATTAGTTTTAGAATTAGAAATAAATTAGTTTAGACTAATAACACCATTTCTAAAAACAAAATATGGTAACATCAGACGAGTCTCTCAATTCAAATATTTGGGTGAAATAATCATGGAAAATGGGTTGGAAAAAGCGGCCAATAAGGGTAGATGTCAAAAAATGGAAACGGCATTGAGACTTACACAAAATATTTACAACAAAAAATGCCTATCTAAAAACACAAAACTGAGACGTTACAACACAGTTATTAAGCCAGAATGTCTGAATCGCTCATTTTGAATAGAAAGAGAGACATCGAGGACATTGAAAAGAAGGAAAGAAAAATCATAAGAAAAATCTTAGGCCCCAAACAAATAAATAGTACAACATACCGACTTCGAGAAAACCAAGAAATCAAACAATACACAGATATACATAGCGATATGAGAAAAAGAAGACTTGAGTTTTACGGACACATAAAACGGATAAATCTAAGTAGGCTAACTAGACAGATAGTCGAATTTTTGAAAATAGGAGTAGAGCTAAAGTAGAAATAATTAAATGGATTGCTGCAATTAAAGAGGACCTAAGATTAGCAAATATTACACACAGTGAAATTCAGGATAGAGGCTGTTTCAGACACAAGATTGACATTTGGAAAGTGCGCCAGGGAGAAAAATGTAGGAAGATGAAAGGAAAAAAGCTCATAGCGAAAGAATAAAATTAGTATGGGCGCAAAGGAAGGCTAACAACAACAAACGCCTCTAATTATACTTCGCGTGGTCCACCAGGGCCTATAAGTGAATAATAATAAATAATAATAAATTAGTTGATAAACAATGAAAAATTTTAAAAGTACGTAATGAGGCCAGAGCTAAAAAAATTGAAATAGATTAAAATTCCCATGTTACACCAAATGTAGTAGACATAAAAGTCAGGTTAAAACGAAAGTTCCCTATGAGAAAGTAGAAATAGCAGGAACTTCTGATAATAAAGATTAAACCGATAAAGGAAAACAAATACATAAGAACTTAGTCAACCCGCAAAAAAAATTTAAATAATTTAGATTTATTAATTGATTTTAGATAATTAAATTTTCATTATTGTTTATTAAAGAAATTTAAACTTATTTGGACTTCAGTGAATGTTGAATGTTAAATGTTTTATTTAAATACTTTGATTTTATAATTCTATAATTATGGTTGTTACTAAGTTACTAAGTTAAGTTCAAGGGCCTTAAGAGGAAACAAAAAAGAAAAGAAAAAAATTTTTGATCAAGATTTTTCGAATTATTCCTCAACGAAAAAATCTTCCCAAGGAAGGGAGGAGTTATGTAAACAAAATTCCCTTATCAGCCTGAAGAATGCAGACCATGTCATACAAAACAGTTCTTTCATCAGTATCAAGAATCTGAGGAATCTACACTGGATTCTTGCATCAGATTAAGGAAGGCATAAATAGAAGGAAACCAAAGGATCCAGCAGACTACAAGACTACTAGATTTAACTTTAGTACAATAAAGATTATTTGTATTGGTTATTATCTAGTCTCCGTTTTTGTAACTATTCGTCAAATTGCTTTATTGCATTATTTGTTCTTAAATAGAAAATATAAGTGTTAATTTTATTTAAAAGTATTATTAATATATATATATATATATATATATATATATATATATATATATATATATATATATATATATATATATATATATATATATATATATATATATATATATATATAGTAAGTATTAAACTGACAGAATTAAATAGGGTTTTTACTGGAAGATAACACCGAAACTAGTATATAGTATATATATATATATATATATATATATATATATATATATATATATATATATATATATATATATATATATATATATATATATATATATATATTTATATATATATATATATATATATATATATATATATATATATATTATATATATATATATATATATATATATATATATATATATATATATATATATATATATATATATATATATATATATATATATATATATATATATATATATATATATACATATATATATATATATATATATATATATATATATATATATATATATATATATATATATATATATATATGTATACATATATACATATATATTTATATATATATATATATATATATATATATATATATATATATATATATATATATATATATATTTATATATATATATATATATATATATATATATATATATATATATATATATATATATATATACGAATATGTATAATTTAAATTTTGTCGTAGTAAAATATAACTGAACCAAAATAATAGAAAAAAAAATCTGGTAAAATAAATAGAAATTAAACCTCCCGAAATGTCAGAAAATAATAGAACTTTATAATTATCCAGATAATTAAAATAGTCTCTAACTTTTAAGCAACAGTATATATATATATATATATATATATATATATATATATATACGAATATGTATAATTTAAATTTTGTCGTAGTAAAATATAACAACCAAAATAATAGAAAAAAAAATCTGGTAAAATAAATAGAAATTAAACCTCCCGAAATGTCAGAAAATAATAGAACTTTATAATTATCCAGATAATTAAAATAGTCTCTAACTTTTAAGCAACAGTATATACTCGAAACAACATTGGAATTGACTCAATAATTCTTTTATCATTTTTTTAATTATATATAACGTTATGCTGAGCTTTTTCAAGCAATTATATGGTCAAAACCAGATAAAATATACGTTTCCTTAATTAGATAATGAAAGACAAAGTCCCTAAACAGCCAGTTAATGGTTTTAGGCTGTAATGCATGATGTGATAAAACTGACAGAATTAAATAGGGTTTTTACTGGAAGATAACACCGAAAAAAACACCAGTTTTGCTTTATTCCAAGAATCATTTCTTCTATGCTTGTTTAAAAATCGTCTCATTAGCATAAAAATAATATAAAAAACATACAGACTGTTAGTTTTATGCTTTTAATTACACGAAAAAAATATCTATTATATTTTTCGTATTGAAAGATTTTTTTAATGTGTCTTGTATTTTCATGATTTTTTTAAGTGTAGGGTATTAAACCAATATTGTACAAGATGGTCTTGAAAATTGTTTTAAGTATTATTAAAGTAAAGAATTTAGAAAATCTGTCATCCAAAATTTGGCAAAACAAAATAAAAATCTAGCATTGGCTTTCTTTTGGATATTGTACAGGGTCATTATCAATATTACATTCACCATAAAAGGCTGTGATACCTTTTTTTCGATTAATACCTAATTTAATAGTCTTTCTTAAGGAAACAGTAATATATAACTATATAGTGTACATTACAACTTGCAGCTCCAGATTTAAATATTTCAGATTGGTTTAATGTGAAACAAGAGGAAAAATTAATTAAACAGCAGGAAAATTTCAAATTTTAGTTAGTTTAGAAAATTCTGGAAGGTAATGGGCATAAGTATAACTGTGAGATCATTATAGCTATTTTATCATCAAAGAAACGTCTACGAGGTGCTTAAAAAACCAATTAATATTTACCAATTGTACTGTCCTTAACAATTTTAATGTTGGAAGTGACCACCGAATGGTACGAGTAAGGGTTCGGATTGACTGTCAAAAAGAGCGCGAAAGAATGGTAAGATCAAAGAGGGGTAAGGTGGATTCTGGAAAACTGCTGGAGAGAGGAAGCGATTTTGAGATTGCTTTGTCAAACCGGTTTGCTGCGTTACAAGATCCAGAGGAGGTGGAAATACCAGTTCAATATGAAGAAATCGCCAACAATATACTTCAAACGGCTGCTTCAATAACACCAGAAGAAAAATGTCTCAAACAAACAAAAATCTCCAGTGAGACCATTGATTTAATGAAGAAACGGCGAGCAATGAGAAATGCAGGTAGTCCTTTTGGCAGGGTCGTGTATACTGAGCTCTGCAAAACTATAAGAAAACGTATCAGAGGACACGCGCCGATTCAATATGCAGCTAGTGCAAAAAACCCTGGAAGAAAACAAAGGAATTAACAAAGCTAAACGGAAGCTGAGAAACAAAAGAACGCAAATATATGCTTTAAAGCGTGAGGATGGCACAGTGTTCAGAACGCGTACCCAAATGTTAGAGATTGTCAGAAAATTTTATTTATTCCCAGTTATATGAAGATCAGAACCAATCAAAGACAACAATACCCACGGAAGAACAAATGCCAGAAGTCCTAGTGGAGGAAGTAACAAATGCTATAGAATCGATGGAAAACGGCAAGGCTCCAGGAAAGGACAGTGTAACTGTCGAAATGCTAAAAGCTGGTGGTCGGACGTTACATAAAACACTGGCAAAATCATACTCAAAATGCCTCAAAGAACAAAAAGTATTATGGAAAAATGCAGAAGTGATCCTTTTACATAAAAAAGGAGCACAGGAAGATTTAAAGAATTACCGTCCAATAAGCCTCCTATCAGTAATGTACAAAGTTTTCACTAAGATAATTTCTAAAAGAATATTAAAAAAAGTGAATGACGCACAACCAAGAGAACAAGCAGGATTCAGAAGTGGATTCAGTACAATGGATCACATCCAGGTTGTAGAGCAGGTCATAAAAAGGCACAACGAATACACCATGCCACTGTGCTTGGCTTTTATCGACTACGAAAAAGCATTTGATTCCATCTCAAAGCATGCGATAATGGATGCATTGCTTAGCCAGAAGAAGACCTAAAGCACGATGCATTGATGACATCGTTAAGTATATTGGACCCGAGTGGCAGATGAAAGCCCAGGACCGTGAAAGTTGGAAACATGCTGAAGAGGCCTTCATCCTGCAGTGGATCGATACAGGCTGATGATGATGAATGCTGCACTGAATAAAGAATAGAAAGGTCAGATAAATTCTGACAATATTAATAACAGTAAACAAAAAAGGGAACAGTGGGCTAAAGTAATAGACAGTTTAGGCAAATCGAGAAATAGACATTTTTAAATAAAACCTTTATGTAAATAATTAAAGTAGATATTAAAAAACAGTATTTTATTAGGAGAGAGAGGCGCAAACAGGTCATATGTTTTTATACTGGGTAGTAGTTGGGAAGGGGAGGAGTCCAAGATCATAGCAGCAGACAGCATGTGCGTAGTTCATAGGATTCAGTTTTTCACAAATGTTTTCACAACAAGTAATATCGCGTTTCGACGTTCGAAGTCCTGTGGCCTCCGCCCTCACCAGATTTGTGTGTTTGCCATTTATTTCTTTGAGGTTACTATACGTCACTGTACCAATAACATAATGATTAGGACTTGTGACAAGGATAAACAATAAAGGAACCTTTCAGAGAACGAAGGAGGCCTAGAGAGTATTGATGATATTGGACTGAGACAACGAGGATACAAAAGACAGGCTGAGCTGCATATTTTAGATTATGTGAGGGATCAGCGACTCAGACAGGCGAGAATGTTAGAAAGCTGAGTTCCAAGGAAAATCAAGGTGACTAAGATGTAACAGAAAAAAAGGTTGATCAAACGCTCGATGACAGGATAACGTAAGAAGAGATGCTGAAGATCTTCTGCACATCAAAAATTGGAGAGAAATTGGACAGGGGTTGGAAAGAAATTGAATTCACTCAGAGGAAGTGCTGATCCCAACATTTGATCACCTACCAGAGCTTTGTGAGGACCACCATTGTCCCTCATAACAATATAACAATAAAAACTCCGTGTTTAGTTTTTTTTATTTAATCCATAGATTTAAGTTAAAATACTGAAATGTTATATCTTTGAGCTAATAGGGAAAAATTAATGCCATATTTGAATTCAGGGCATCAAATTCGTCTAAAATCAGCTCCAAAATGAATCAATTCATGGACCAGTTAGACCACCGAGCTGGTATACAATAAATATCAAAACTGTATTTTTACAAATTCATTTGGCGTTAATATATTTTTATATATTGAAAATCAACGAAGTTACACTTATTTGAAGAATAAGTGCGACCCAGTACAAAAGTGAATAGAAAAGTTAAAAAATATGCACTGTGTATCACTCTGTATAACAACACAACCATATAATGAAGCAAAACACCTGTATTCCCACGTTTATTTTCTAAAAGATTTTTTTGACGATTTGAAATGATCATTTTTAATTCAACAAAAAAAGTCGAATAAAAACCTGTTTCTTAAAAAAAATATATTTTTAGTCAACGTTTAGCCTTTTAATAACCAATTAGACTGAGATATCTTTATTTCCTGACTACGCACTGCAACCGTTCTTTTCTGGACGAAATATATATCACACTTGAATAAGAAAAAAAAACTCTTTCCATACGAGACCACGAGATTGACGAATAGACAGATTCCAAAAAGAAAACAGGAATCTGTCCGCGTTAATATTTCATTTTTCAGTTTAAATGAAGTCAAAGATCGATCTCATCTATCCTTTCCAACAGCACAGCTTCAACCACCACTTCTTCCTTCGCGGATCTCGCCGTCCCTTCAGGGCCGAGGTGATGGCTTCGTCGAAGGCCTCCTTCAAATTGTTACAGGTCTTCGCTGACGTCACCACATAGGTGGCGTTGAGTCTACGGGCTAGTTCTTGGGCTCGAGCATGCGTCACTGGTGCTTGATGCTGAAAAAAATTATAAAACGGTTATTGTTATTGTTACTGTTAATATTATTGTTATATTATACATATATATATATATATATATATATATATATATATATATATATATATATATATATATATATATATATATATATATCCCCTTTGTGGATCAGACCTTGACGTGGTAAAGGGGTTTGAGTAGGGCAATGAAGCTTTGAGCTATGCCGTTTGGAGTCTATGCTCCTGGGAGGGTCACCCCTGGCGGACAGGTCAAAGCGGAGGCCTCAGACTAACATGATCCAAAATCTGCCAACCCGCATTGGACCAGCGTGGCAGATTACGATCCATACCTTCAACATGGTATTTCAATATGTTGAAATATGACAGTACAACCTCAAACACGGCCCTCATTCCCCGGAGGCCAAGGGGCAACTACCTACGGCAGCGGGAAGACCTGCCCCAAGGCAGAGGGTGCTAAGAATCACCGGGTTAGATCAGGCTGCCATTGGACTTTTGACATTGCAACGTTAAATATACGGACTATGAAAACAGAGGCCCGATTGCAAGAACTGTTAATCGAACTTGACAACATACATTGGGATATTATTGGGCTCTGTGAAACACGAAGGAAGGGTGAAGAGTTAATCAAACTGGAACCAACTGGACACGTACTCTACACTCGAGGTACGGAAAATGGCCGATGTGGCGGAATTGGATTCCTCATCAATCGAAAGCTGAAGGACAGTGTGGTAAAATTTGAAAGTACATCCAACCGATTAGCCCAATGCGTCATTCAGCTGAATAAAAAGTTTAGGTTTCAAATCGTCCAAGCTTATGTACCAACTATAAGCCATAAAGATGAGGAAATTGAGGAATTTTATGATGATGTGGCCCAGCTTTTATACAAGGAGAAATGTAGGTACAAAATCCTGATGGGTGATTTTAATGCCAGAATTGAAACAACAAGAACAGACGAAAATGCAACTGGCCCATATGGAACTGGTGAGCGAGACAAAAGAGGTGACAGATTAGTTGATTTTGCTGAAGGACAAGAACTATATATTATGAATTCATTCTATAAGAAAAATATCAGCAGAAAATGGACATGGAAAAGTCCATCTGGGCTCACAAGCGAAATTGACTACATCATGACCAACGATAAAACAATATTTACCAATTGTACTGTCCTTAACAATTTTAATGTTGGAAGTGACCACCGAATGGTACGAGCAAGGGTTCGTATTGACTGTCGAAAAGAGCGCGAAAGAATGGTAAGATCAAAGAAGGGCAAGGTGGATTCTGGAAAACTGCTGGAGAGAGGAAGCGATTTTGAGATTGCTTTGTCAAACCGGTTTGCTGCGTTACAAGATCCAGAGGAGGTGGAAATATCAGTTCAATATGAAGAAATCGCCAACAATGTACTTCAAACGGCTGCTTCAATAGCACCAGAGGAAAAATGTCTCAAACAAACAAAAATCTCCAGTGTGACCATTGATTTAATGAAGAAACGGCGAGCAATGAGAAATGCAGGTAATCCTTTTGGCAGGGTCGAGTACACTGAGCTCTGCAAAACTATAAGAAAACGTATCAGAGAGGACACGTGCCGATTCAATATGCAGCTAGTGCAAAAAACCATGGAAGAAAACAAAGGAATTAACAAAGCTAAACAGAAGCTGAGAAACAAAAAAACGCAAATATATGCTTTAAAG
Source organism: Cosmopolites sordidus (assembly GCA_031761425.1). Classification (NCBI taxonomy): domain Eukaryota; kingdom Metazoa; phylum Arthropoda; class Insecta; order Coleoptera; family Curculionidae; genus Cosmopolites; species Cosmopolites sordidus. The sequence goes on along the minus strand of JARFXV010000478.1, from coordinate 27,697 downwards.
AGTGAGGATGGCACAGTGTGCAGGACGCGTACCCAAATGTTAGAGATTGTCAGAAGGTTTTATTCCCAGTTATATGAAGATCAGGGCCAGTCAGGGACAGCAATACCCACGGAAGAACAATATATAATGCCAGATATCCTAGTGGAGGAAGTAACAAATGCTATAGAATTGATGAAGAACGGCAAGGCTCCAGGAAAGGATAGTGTAACTGTCGAAATGATAAAAGCTGATGGTCGGACGTTACATAAAACACTGGCAAAATTATACTCAAAATGCCTCAAAGAACAAAAAGTACCTGACTTATGGAAAAATGTAGAAGTGATCCTTTTACATAAAAAAGGAGCACAGGAAGATTTAAAGAACTACCGTCCAATAAGCCTCCTATCAGTGATGTACAAAGTTTTCACTAAGATAATTGCTAAAAGAATATTAAAAAAACTGAGTGACGCACAACCAAGAGAACAAGCAGGATTCAGAAGTGGATTCAGTACAATGGATCACACCCAGGTTGTACAGCAGGTCATAGAAAGGCACAACGAATACACCATGCCACTGGGCTTGGCTTTTATCGACTACGAAAAAGCATTTGATTCCATCTCAAAGCATGCGATAATGGATGCACTGCTTAGCCAAGGTGTAGAGAGAGCCTATGTAAACCTATTAGAATCGATATATGATGGAGCTACAGCCACAATTCACCTTGATGATCTTGAAGTGGGAATTAATATAGAACGAGGTGTACGGCAGGGTGACGCATATCGCCTATTCTTTTCTCGGCTGGTCTTGAAGAAGTATTCCGTAAACTGGATTGGGAACAGGATGGTGTAAAGATCAATGGTGCAAACTTAAACCATCTTAGATTTGCAGATGATATTATTCTCATTTCACAAGACCCAGAGGAGCTGCAAAGACGCATACAAGAACTGCAAAGGGTTGGCGAACCATTTGGCTTGAAAATAAACCTGAAAAAGAGTCAGATTATGTTCAATAACTTCGCTCAGGACAGAAGAATTTCAGTTCTAGGAAGGGATTTAGAGATTGTGGACAGCTTTATATATCTTGGGCAGAGGATTTCCATTGAGGGGAATACCGCCCGGGAGGTGGAACGGCGTGTTAAATGTGGCTGGCAGGCATTTGGTAGGCTCAACATAGTGTTTAAGAGCAGATTCCCACTTTGCCTGAAAAGAAAAGTATTCGATCAGTGCGTTCTACCCGTTATGACATACGGAAGTGAAACCTGGCCACTCACATCGCAATCAATTCAAAAACTTCGGGTGGCACAGAGGGGAATGGAAAGATGTATGCTTGGCATTACAAGACGAGACAGAAAGTCCTGCGCATGGATCAGGGAACAATCAAAAGTCTGTGACATCATTGGAAGAGTAAAACAGTTGAAATGGAGATGGGCAGGCCATATAGCGAGGCGATGGGACGACAGATGAACCAAGGCAATCCTGGAGTGGATACCGCTTGACCGCAAACGTCCGCGAAGAAGACCGAAAGCACGATGGATTGATGACATCGTTAAGTATATTGGACCCGAGTGGCAGAGGAAAGTCCAGGACCGTGAAGGTTGGAAGCATGCTGAAGAGGCCTTCATCCTGCAGTGGATATATATATATATATATATATATATATATATATATATATATATATACAATGTCAAGGCGATCTGTCAATGCATTCGTACAAAAACAGCAGCTTAAAGTAATCATATCAGTGTTATTTTTTAAAATGGAAAATATTTAAAATCGTGCAGTGATTAATTTCTTTGCAAAAAAAGTTTTAAAGACAGTGGAAATTCGTAGTGAAATGGTAAATGTATTAGGGGAGTCTGCTCCTCCAAAAACAATGGTTTGTAAGTGGGCAGGTGAGTTTCAACGTGGTCGTACAAGCCTGTGTGATGATCCTTGTTCTGGACGTGCAATAAAGGCAACTATTGAACAAATAATTAATTCTATACATGATAACATTATGGATGACAGACAACTGGCTTTGAGTAAAATTGGTAGGGCTACGGACATCTCAACTGAACGGGTGTTTCATATTTTGAAAAAGGAATTGGGCTCGGGAAAGCTATGCGTAAGATGGGTGCCGCATTTGTTAAATTCTGATCAAAAACGACTTCAAGTAAAACTTTCTAACCAACATTTGGATCTTTTTCGAAAGAATAAAATATATTTTAAACGCCTTTTTTGTAACTATGGATCGCACTTGGGTTTACCACTATGATCCTGAACTGCGATAACAAACCGCAAAGTGGACTAAACCCGGTTGTTCAGCTCCGAAGCGTCAATTTTGCATTATTGCATCAATTTTTTGGTAAAAGGCATTTTATTAATTAATTACCTTCAAACTGGTAAAACAATATCATGACAGTATTACTCAAGCCTTTTGGATTAATTGGATTAAAAAATTTGTGAGGAAAGCATAGTTTAGCAAAGAAAAAATTATTTTTCATCAAGATAATGCACCGGCTCACAGAGGTGTTCTTGAAATAAACCAAAATGATGGTATTTTACTACGAATTGTTGTAACATCCACCATATTTGCCAGATTTGCCGCCCTCTGACTTTCATATGTTCCCAAACCTCAAAAAAGTCCTACGTGACAAGCGTTTTTCATCAAATGAAGAAGTTATAGCAGCGGTAGATGAGTATTTTGAAGGACTTCCAGAAAATCACTTCAGAGATGGAATAAATGAATTGAAGAACGACCATAAACTTGATAAACTTGTTTTATTATATTATCTCCGCGAACTTTTCAGTATAGCCTATATATATATATATATATATATATATGTATATATATATATATATATATATATATATATATATATATATATATATATATATATATATATATATATATATATATATATATATATATACAGTGTATCGCATTCAAGATGAAGACACCCCCACATTTTCGCTATTTGAAGGAATACAAATTTTAATTTTTGCATAGTCAGACAGATTGGTGGGTGACGTTTTTTAAGATACTCAACTGAAATCTGAACTTTAAAATAAGCCTACTACGAATTCACAAACAGGGCTAATTCTCGATATTTTACTTCGCGTTAGATATATAGAAAAAAGTTATTAGAAAAAGTTGTTCAGGATATTATTCTAACCCCACATACCAAGATTCATGACAAAATTCGCATTTTTAATTTTATCATTATTTTGGTCTATACACAAAATTATTACAACAGAATCGTAAAAGTAAAATCGAAAAATGTATTCGAATAGACGGAGGACTAATTGTGAGAAATCACATTTGATAGTTAATTATTTGTATTATAAAAATTATTGTTATAAACTATATACTTTTTCCTAAATTTGATCAATTACCAAAAATTGTTTTCCAATAATAATAAAATAATTATTCCTTTGTAAGTGCTATTTATTTTACTGAAATATTTTAATACATGACACTATTGACAATGTGTCAAGTTTTTACTCTCCATGGCACACTAATTATCAAATTAAAAAATAAATTTTTTTAATTTGATAATTAAAAAACTTAAAAAGAATTTTATCATAAAACTCGGCATATGGGGTTAAAATAATATTCCGAACAACTTTTTCTAATAACCTTTTTCAATATCTCTAACGCGAAGCAAAATATTCAGGATTGTCCTTGTTTGTGAATTCGTAGTAGGCTGAGTTTAAAGTTCAGATTTCAGTTGAGCATCTTAAAAAATGTGACCCATATACCTTGTATGACTGTGCAAAAATGCAAATCTGTATTCCTTCAAATAGCGGAGATATGGGGGTGTCTTCATCTTAAATGCGACACATTATATATATATATATATATATATATATATATATATATATATATATATATATATATATATATATATATATATATATATATATATATATATAGAAGTAGAGGAATAATAAGACACTAACCTGTCTATTGAGATGTCCCAAAACTTCGAAATCGTTGAGTAAATCGGACTGACATCCAACCAACACCACTGGCGCCCCCAATCGGGTAAGTTCTTCCGCCCACCGTTTGCAGGCAGATTCAAAGGAACTAGGTCTGACCACTGAGAAACACAACATGAACACATCGGTGCCGGGGTAACAGAGACGCCTCAAGGAAGCTCCCAACTCCTGGAAATAAAAACAATCAAAATTAAATAAAAAAATTACTTTTTTAAATACTTATTCTAAATTTATGTTTATATTATATCGAAACATATTGAATACAACTACAACTTAAGATGAGTTCGAGCTCATACTATGAGGTTTAATCATGTCCTGATGATACTAATATTTGGTGAAACGTATCTTTCTTTCTTTCATTTTTTTGCATTCTAGCCTTCTTGTACTTATTTTTCCAAAAAATGTCACTTTAACTGAAGTAGGGATGTATGCATGTATCGATATATCAACACATCGATACTTTTTAAATATATCGACTCGACTTCTTCAGTCAGGATTTTTAGTTAGCCCGAAGGCTCCTACTAATTTCTAATGAGATTTCGACCCTGAGGTGGGCACTTTTTATTTTTAGGGGTCTCTAGCTGACCCTTGAAAAAGTTTTTCTACTGTAGCGGGGTTTGAACCAGATCCCGTACGCACTAGAGTCCAACGCCTTAACCTATGTAGCTAAACTACTTATCAAATATATCGATAGTTTTTGGCGATACTTTTAGTAACGATATATCGATGTTAATTAACTTACTAATCGTACGATTTATTTATTTCCAATCAGATTATTTTGTTTTAAAATTTCATAATAATATAAATGTCATAATCGTAAATAATTATTTGTACTTTTTATTATAACTAATGTTTTATTCTCAAGTCCTTAAAGCAGTCCATCGCAGTAACAAGCAAGGATTTGTTGTAATTTAACCTATAAGCACAGTACTTGATAATTATCATTATCCATCAAGTATTCTTATTAAATAATAATAATTTAAATTTCTATTTTACTTTAAAATTTATATATTGATATATCGATGTTTTTTTGTAGTCGGTCAAATTGATATATCGATACATATCTTAAATATCGATACTTTTTTAAATATCAACATCCCTAAACTAAATGTAAGATTACCCACTCTACCCCTTTTGATGGTTGGTAAATCGCAAAAACTATCTGGGAATGCGCGAGATAAAAGACGCCGATAGCCCCGTATTAAAACTTGGTTGGGCCGTGTAACGCATAAATTCGGCTGAAATGAGGCCTGTCTGGAACAAGACCGATAAGGAGCACCGGAACATAAAAGGTGATGTCACAAATTATGCAAATCGTCCGGTACAAAACGGTCGTTTCGGTGAACAGGTGGAAAAAAAGTAGCCGGACGATGACCTTCGACCATTTCAAAGTGGATAGAGTAGCAATCGCATTCATCGTTCATCGTACACTTTAGTAAGGTCAAGTGTAGTACTTTAGTAATGTAAAGTATAAAAAAAAGGATATTTTTTTACATGCTTCAGTAGGTAGGTAGTAAGTATCATAAGAATAGGACATAGTTTAGTTTTAGAATTAAATTATGGTTAGCGAAACGTGCGTCGAGAACTTAAAAAAAATGTGATTTGGTTTTTAGTTGTAAATCTCTTTGAGTTTAATGTACACAGATTTCTCGTCTTGAGCAGGTTCAGCGGCTTTTTCTGAAGTATCTGTCTTTTCAGCTGGATGGTGCATCCCTTGTCAGTCCTGCAGCTTTTTCTGCTGAAGCTCTGCCGTGACTTAATTGATTGTGATCAACCCCTAAGTGACATTCGGTCTTATGTCCCCCGAATTAACCCTTTAGTGCACAGTGTCACTCCTAAGTTACATATCAAGTGTTGGCCTGCATGAGACATCTGTTGAGCATTTTAGAAACTAATCTATGTAACTGAGCAGTGTCAACATGCAGAAAAAGCCTGCAGCCAATCAAAGCTGCATACACTATAACCTCAATTTAAAAGGGTATTTTGTTGGGAAGACCTGTTGAATGAAAAGTCGGTTATTTTAGTTTGGTTTGATGTGTTGTTTTTAAGTTTAGTAAGTGTTTATTTTTGCAAAAAAAAAAAATTCTTGCTTTTTAATTATCTTAAAAATCATTTAAATATTTCAACGTAAGTATGCATTTATCTATTTACTTACAATATGAGTGTTTGGGTGTGTAACTTCTGAGTTACATGATGAAACAGCGGTTGTGTTTAGATTGCAATGTTTTCATGATTTTTTAGTAATTTCTTGGTGTTGTGCTTTACAGAAATGGATTCAGAAGACTATTTTGTTATTGATAGAGTAAAAATGAGAAGAGAGGAGGCTGTAGCTCTTTTGGACATCCAAATCCTAACGTTGAGGAGTTGTTTCAAAGATTGTATAATGCCGTTCTCATGGACTTCAGTAGGTGAGCCTCTTTCTGGAATTTCGGCAATCCCACAGAGTCCAACTCAGGAAGAAACCATTGGTCAGAGTAGGCAGAAACGTTCTCTTTGGACACCAAGTACTTCGGAAGTAGTCCGTGATCCACCAAAGAGCTCCACTCGAAAACCAAATCCAGGTAAATCGAACAAGTTAAAACTTAAGTTGAATCACAATAATTTGAAACTTGATAAGTCTGAGACAGAATTGAAGAGAACCTCTTTGCTTCCTTCTGCAATCACCGACCTCGGCAGTTCTTACCAATTTTTCAAATATGTTTTTGACGACGACCTAGTAAGTAAAATTGCTTCAGAAAGTAGTAATTACTCCAGAATAGTGACAAGTAAAGAAATAGATAGGTTTATAGGCATTTTGCTGTTTTCCTCGGTCTCAAGAGCTACCAGTGTAAGGGACATGTGAGACGCAGTCCCTGGTATTCCAAAAGTAAAAGAAACTATTACTGTACATAATTCTAAGTCTTCGTTCTACAATTATTTTTAACGATAATTTCAAAATGAAGGGCGTCCAATTAAAGACAGCCTGAATGTTACATTTTTATCAGTAGCAAGAATGAAACCTTATCGGTAGATGAACAGGTGCGCTACGAAGACCCATCATTTCGTGAGACAATACAACCCGAGGAAGCCTCATAGATGGGACTTTTTTTTTATTTGTTTTATGTAACGATAAAGGATTCTCACACACATTCGAAATCTATTCAGGCCAACAGCAGGTTATGTATGCCGAGGAGCCCAACCTAGGAATGTGTTCCAATGTGGTAATTAGACTGGCAAGAAAAATATCAAGAAATTTAAACTATAAAATATAGTTTGATAACTGGTATTCAACTGTTCCACTATTTAATTACCTAAAATCATAAGGACTTTTTGCCATTCAATATTAAGGATAAAAAAAGATAGGGGATCAGCTGATGAGTATACCACTTCAGTTGAAGGGCATATAATTAGTTCAATGGCTATATATTTAGTTCAATGGGTAGACAATAACTCCGTATAGCTTGGACTCAACTTTGTGCGGAGTTTACCCAAAAGAAAATTTATTTTTAACTGAGGTAGCCGATACCTAATGGAAATTCATTTTAAATAAAAAACCAAGATTAATATCTAAATTTCCACTATATTTAAAACTTGTACGTATGACAATTGTTTCCACACACTATTATTTCAAACTACTATTTCAAATACTATTTGAAAAAGACACTGTGTGTCGAAACAATTGCCATACGTACAAGTTTTAAATATAGTGGAAATTTAGATATTAATCTTGGTTTTTTATTTAAAAGAAAATTTGGTGAAAAAAGAAAAATAAATGATAAAATTGGTCAACTGCCCACAAATAGTAAAAGTATACAACCGACACATGGGTGGAGTTGGCATGATGGACTCTCACATAGGAAGGAATAGAATTCGAATGACACGCAAAAAATGGTACTTCAGATTATTTTATCATATGACAGATTTGGCTGTTGTGAACGCTTGGCTCCTTTATTCTGCCAATTCGGAGAAGCCAATAACCAAAAAAAAATCCGAATTGAACTTGCACAATATTTGTGTATGATAGGCGCTAGGGAGACACCTAAGAGAGGAAGGCCAACGTCTCTAAAAAATGTTATTCCACCAAAAAAAAAAGTGCTGCGCCAAGATCTCCTTTGCCAGTCGTAAAGGATAAAACAGGACATTGGCCTAACTGGGAAGCTAAAAAGATGCCGGTGCAAAATGGCAGGTTGCTCCGGAAACATTAATGTAATGTAAACAAAATTCAACTTGAATGTTTGTTTCCACGCAAAACAAATTGTTTCTACACATTTCATGTGTAGCTATATTTTTGTTAATTGTTTTTAACGATTTTATTATTATTATTTACGTATGGGCCCTGGTGGACCACGCGAAGTACTGTTAGAGGCGTTTGTTGCTTTTAGCCTTCATTTGGGCCCATACTGATTTCATTATTTCACAATGAGCTTTTTTTCTTTCGTCAGAACAAGTAGGAAGAACGGAACCTTCCTACATTTTTCTCTTTGGCCAACCTCCCAAACGTTAACCCTGTGCCTAAACAGTTTCTATCCTGAATTTCACTTTGTGTAATATTTGCTGATCTTAGGTCCTGTTTAATTGCAGCAATCCATTTAATTGTTTCTATTTTAGCTCTACTTCTATTTTCATAAAATTCAACCATTTATCTAGTTAGCCTAGTCGGATTCATCCGTTTTATGTGTCTGAAAAACCTAAATCTTATTTTTCTCATATCGCTATGTATATATGTGTATTGTTTGATTTCTTGGTTTTCTCGAAGTCAGTATGTTGTGCTATTTATTTCTTTAGGGCCTAAGATTTTTCTTTCTTTCTTTTCAATCTTCTCGATGTCCTTCTTTCTATTCAAAATAAACGTTTCTGCCCCATATAGACATTCTGGCTTAATAACTATGTTGTAATGTCTCAGATTTGTATTTTTAGATATGCATTTTTTGTTGTAAATATTTTGTGTAAGTCTCAATGCAATTCCAATTTTTTGACATCTACCCTTATTGGCCGCTTTTTCCAACCCATTATCCATGATTATTTCACCCAAATATATGAATTGAGAGACTCATCTGATGTTACCATATTTTGTTTTTAGAAATGGTGTTTTAAGTCTGTTGCAGGTTATGTATTGTGTGTTTTCAAAGGAAATTTCCTACCTTTTCTGCTGTTTCTTTTAGGATTTCAATTTGTTTTCGTGCCTTTGATATATTCTGAGCTTGCCAGATCATCAGCAAACGCCAGACAATCTATTTTGATATTAGTTCTTTCCAATTTAACGGGCTGGTCAATATTCAGGGCTGATTTTTTTACACGCCACTTCTGTATTACTTTTTCTGGAACACAGTTACATAAGAGTGGCGAGAGTCCATCACTTTGTCTCACTCCAGTTTTAATTTCGAAAGGCTCTGAGATGTCACCCATGAATTTAACTTTCGACCTTGTGTTAGTTAGATCCAGATCTAGTCCTTGTTCTTTCAAGATTTGGAATAAAGATTCGCGGTCAGTAGAATCATATGCTTTTTGGAAATGCACAAATTTTTATTTTTAATGTATATATTTTTATTGTATAGTTTTTGATGTCTTAGGATCAACTTTAGATTCAGAATCTGTTCCGGGCAGGATTTGACCGGTAGAAAACCTACTTGACATTCACCAATTTTAGGTTCTAACTGTCCCTGTGCTCTGTCTAGTAAACATTGAGATAGAATTTTGTAACAAACGGGGAGAAGAGATATGCCTCTGTAGTTATTTACATCCATTATATCTCCTTATGTATTATCCTTATGATTGTATTATCCTTATGATTGATAGTACTCCTTATGATTGAACCTCCAACCCAGTATAAATCAGTTTTGGAAAGGGTGTTGAAAGCTCGTGCGGTGCTTTGGAAATAATTTTTGTAATGATCTTAGAATTAATTTTTAATTTTTATATAAATATTTTGTATCACTGTTAGGTTAAGTTCAAATTATTTTTGTTATATCTACTTGTGTTTTGAACTGTCTTTTAATTAGACAGCAGTTATATTTGTGATATGTGTTTGGATTTCGATGTTGTGTAGTGCAGACTTGCAAGAACGCAGTAAAACTGTTGTAATTTACATTTGAAAATGATGGGATCCGCATTAGAGGTTCAAGAACAGTGCGAGATGTTAAAAATATTGCACGCACGTAGCAAAGTTTAGAAGAGTTTCCGGAAAAGTCAATGTTTTGAAGGAAAAGATTCAAATAAATAAGCCCCAAACCATACAGCAAATCAAAGGTAACACATCCGTGCTGAAACCGCTTCGTTAACACGAGACACTTTGATAAAAGTTATGGAATATCTGAAATATGTCTTAATTTTAGTTACACACTCTGTATTTATCAATATATCCTCGCAAATTTGTGAATAAATTGTATACATCAAGAAAAACTGACCAACAATTTATATTTTTACCAAAATTTATACAAGACGAAGACAGATAAACCATCAGCCCTGTGGTTATTAAGAACACGAGAAAAAAAGTTCGCTTTTCAGATTATTAATAACACTTTATTCACGATTAAGAAAAAAAAAGAAGGAATACGGCGTGGCCATGGTTCACGTCTTAAATCACCACGGAATTTGCCATACCATAATTCATAAACAGTTGGGAGATTAATGGGTTCCATGAAAGACCAATTTGCCATTTCTTCATTCCCTCCGTGGTTTCTTTGCGATTGTGATTTTACCTCAGTGCCCTTGAACGGAACATTAAGAAAACAACTATGAGGTTTGTTTTATCGAGTTATCCGAAGGGTTCGTACAGTAACTACCATTATTATTTACAACTTTTCGCCAACGTAATGGTAGATCCATACCACATATAGCTCAATCAGGGAAATAATGGTTGCACGTCATCAATCTAGAGAAATCTATTACCAATTTAAATCCATAAGAAAGCAAAAATCATTTAAACATATTAAACATATCGATTACATTCCGTGCATTCGCTGTCAAGATAACATTTAGGTTTGTGGTTCTGGACAGTGTTGCCGGCCTAACATAACTTTCTTCGTCGAATCTGTCATTTTCATTCTCTAATCGTTTTTGAGTTGTGCCTTCAAACGTTCTGAATTATTTTTACTGTATTCTTTGCTGTTTTAGCTATTTTCTGACTTAATTTCTATTTATTTAGTTTTAAAAAGCCAAAATTGTTGGGGAACCTCATAAAAACCATAAAGAAAAAGATATGACACTAGGACAAACGTTGTTCCATATTAATTCTCAACATTATATTTGTTTCCGCACAATTTTATCATTATACCAGTTATTTTATTACTTCAAGATAATGTTTATCGTTTTCTTTATTTACACGTAATATAAACTGTATGAAGGATAATCTGAACATGTCATGCAAAGTACTATCCGTTATGTTAACAATTTTGATAGTAAAAATGCTCAAGACACATACTTGCAGACATTGATTGAAAAGAAAGAAATATAGAGAAAACGGCCCCAGATATATATCACAGATATATTCATATATCACATTAAGATAGTAAAAAAAAAATACAAAAAAGTGTACAAAAATGCATTTTGTAGAAGCCATGGAATTTCTGAGAAACAAGTTAGACGTTTATACGATTTATTAAAAACAAGCAGCCCATATATCACAGAGGTAAATCAAAAAGATCACGGAGCAATAGTGATACATCTGGTGATACATTAACCAAAATACGGGAGAATATATGGTAATATCCTGTTAAATATGTACATGACTATAACAAAGATACATCATCCTTTTATTTAGATGAAAAACTTAATGTGAAAACTATGCACACATTATATGAACAAAAATATCCAGATCATCCAGTAAAATATAAATTTTACTTAAAATATTTCCAGGAAAACATCGTTCGGTAGAAAGCAAATTGATGTATGTGCACTGTATGAAGAGTTAAAGATTAAACTAAAATTTTCATATCTTAATGATAATGCAAAAACAGTCTATCAAGCAGATATTGAGATCCACAACAGACAAGCAAATATATTTTGCCAAAAAATACAGAAAGTGGAATTATATGCAAAGTTTGCCACTTCGACATATTCCAGTGAAGGAGGTTATTTATTTACGTCAACTATGGCTATATGAGTTTTGCATTTATGATCTGAAAACTGGAAAATCAGTCTTTTATTCTTATTGTAAAGGAGTCGCAAACACAGGTCCCAACAAAGTAGGTTGTACTTTGTACTAGATTATATTTTTTTAAAAATTGGTAATGACGCCGAAGACCTGCAACTATTTTCAGATGGTTGTACCGGTGAAAATCGGAACCATGCCATGGCCCGTATTCTTTTTTCACTGGTATCTGAACAAAATAACAATATAAGCGAGATAATCCCAGCTCTTACAGAGGATGGGCACCGACCTGGCCGCCTTTATCATCAAGTAATACTCTTGCATATGCTGGTAAAGTGCGAATCGATGGAAAGAAAATGACAGATTTGAAAAAACTAAAAAAATATATTTCAGAGAAGTACCAAAATATCTATGTTGAGGTTTTTGCATGGCCAATAACTTCAGACAATAATGAATATCAAGAAAATCATGATGATTAAATAATATTTCGTCTGAAAAAAAAAAAAAAAAATTCGTCAGAAAAGTTTCAGTATAACCTAAAAAGTCATTTCGAAAAAGGAATTAGTCCAAAAATTTTAATTAAAGGCATCTGTGTGATAAATGATAATAAATAAATCTCACAAAAATTATAAATGGTTTTGTTTATCAACAACTATGTTTTGTCTAAATGATTGTGGCGAGTTCATATATTTTTTTCCTTTATTTGGGTTTATACACAGATAGGTATAGGTATATATATATATATATATATATATATATATATATATATATATATATATATATATATATATATATATATATATAATGTATGGTTCGGTGTATTATATATATATATAATGTATGGTTCGCCACCAGAAATACATTAAACGTCATCAGTGTTGCATAAACATAATGCTAAAAAGTCATTGTTTGCAGTCCTAATAAATGTTCTAAGACAATGTTGATACTTTAGGTAAATGGTGTTCTCTAACTTAACCCGAAATCAAGGAACAGCCAAGTTCTAAGAATTACGATATATATATATATATATATATATATATATATATATATATATATATATATATATATATATATATATATATATATATATATATATATATATATATATATATATATATATATAGATATATATATACATTATTAGCGATCGGATTTTTGCTCGAGCTTGGGTAAAGTCACTACCAATAAATTGTTTCATGCAATGGCGTGCGCCATCATTACAATTTTTGAAAATATCTACATGGCCAAAATGTTTATAGATTCATTTCAATTGTTTTTGTCAGGACATTGGATTATATCGTTTTTTATGTTGTACAGTAACATAATATCAGTTCGAAGTGAACATAACGACAAAGCTAAAGTGAGTTTTCATTAATTTTTCTATAGAATGAGTAAACACACTGATAAGCAGTAACTTTGCCGAAGCTCGGGCAAAAATCCGCTCCCTAGTCATCCTGTTGCTATTGCATAGCTTTCTTCACAGCTTTCTCTTAATCTTGTAACCCATGTGACTAGTGATTTATATAAATTTAGGAACTTTAATATTTTAATGTCGATTTCATCTATATCTGTCATCGAGATTTGTTGGCTGTGTTTTCTATTTATTAGTTTTGTTTTTATTAGTTCTAAGCTTCATGAACAACAAAACATATTTTAAAATCACCTCTTAAATACATTTGATTATTTAAAAGAAATACTTTTCCATATTTGCATTTTATCAACAATTTTTCCCATAAAAAATCTTACATGCGCTTTTCTTCTTTTTTCTTTCCATGGTATTTGCACCGATGGAGTTATTTTAACATTTGCACCGATGGAGTTATTTTAACATTTTTTTTTTCTCTAGGTTCAAAATAATGTAGGACTGGTAAAATGTTATGTTTATTTCCGTTATTTAGTAGTTTAATTTTATAGTTTTTTTGAGTTTATAGATAGATAGATTTTAGATAGACTTTATAGATAGATTGAGTTTTGAGATATATATATATATATATATATATATATATATATATATATATATATATATATATATATATATATATATATATATATATATATATATATACACATATATATATATACATATATATACATATATATATATATACATATATATATATATATATATATATATATATATATATATATATATATATATATATATATATATATATATATATACATATATATACATACATATATATATATATATATATATATATATATATATATATATATATATATATATATATATATATATATATATACATATATATATATATATATATATATATATATATATATATACATATATATATATATATATATATAGATATATATATATATATATATATATATATATATATATATATATATATATACATATATACAGTTTATACACAGATAGGTATTTCAATTTCTTTTCAAATCACTCAAAATCGGTCAAAATAGGAGTAATTAAAAGTTTATATGACAGAGCAAAACTTGTTTGTACCGACAGTGATACACTACAAAAAGAAACAAATCACATAAAAGACATTTTAATCAAAAACAATTACCCAAAAAATGTTATAGATAAATCGCTTAAAAATTTTGATACTAGACAAAACAGACAAGTTATTAATAACAATAATAATAACTCTCAAACAATTAACCTCACAATTCCTTAAATCCGCGGTATTTCTGACACAATTAAAAGAGTAGGAAATAAATACAACATAAGAACGACATTTAAAACAAAAAATACTCTTAGATCTCTATTAACAAAGACCAAACCAAACAATATACAACAAAATACCAAAAATGTGGTTTATAAAATTCCCTGTGAATGTGGCAAATTCTATATAGGTGAGACATCTAGACCGTTAGATGTTAGAGTAAAAGAGCATAAAAGCCTTCTTAGAAAGGGCGATTTTAATAAATCTAGAATTTGTCAACACGCATGGGAATCGGGTCATAAAATCAATTGGAATTATTCCAAAACGGTATTAAAAGAATCGGTTACAAAATACAGAACATTAAAAGAAATCGCTATAATTAATTTAAATAAAAATAACTATATTGCTATGCCTTCGGTAGATTTAAATTCAATATGGTTCCCGATTCTAAAGAGTACAATTAAACACATTTAAATATTTGAATACACAATCAGTACAATAAACAATCATACAGTAAACATTATACAGCCAGGAGCCACATTAGCTGTGGTGTTTAAGGCGACAGTCTTACCATACGGCAGTTAATGTGGAGCGGGTTCGATTCCCGTTCTAGGCAAAAAAAGTTTTTCTAAAAACAAAAAATTCTTGTGAATGTTTCTAGGTAAGGGTGTAAAATCTGACAAGGAATCACCCCTCAGTCACTCCAGTTCGAGGCTGGGTAGGGCCGGATGCCTTCTGAGAGGTGTTCTACGTTGGTCACTCGCCAGTCGGTAGGCTTCTCGAGATACTTTCGGTTAAGCACAAAACCAAGGGTTGATAGCCCGAGGGGGGTGCTGACCGGGGTTTTCAGTAGCTGATGATCGTGGTTCGGAACCCACGTTAAGCTGTAGGTCCAGTTGCTAAATAGCCTTCTCAGTTGCTGATGCGCCTCTAACCACAAAACTTTACTTTTAAACATTATACCTATATATATTTTTTGGTAGTATGTCACTGTCATGAAAATCTATTGTTGTCAATGTAAGTATCGTTGACATATACAAAAAAATATATTTACTTTCACTCGTTACTTTATATATTACCAATTAATATAATTTATTTTTTAGTTTAGTTTTGAAAACGGGGGGAGAGTACCCTCTGAAACGTTAACGTTAAAAGTTTGTAAAATTTTTTATAACATTTTTATATCTTTAAAATTTTGTTCGTTAGGCAAATTTATTACAAAAAAAAAAGAATCACTGAGAAATTTGTCTCCGTTTGGTTTTTTGTTTTTCCCAGTGATTCTGTCTTTAAATAAGAACAGGTATTTGTGATATTTTTTGAGTTTTAGATAGTGGCGAAAAACCCAAATAAAGGAAAAAATATATAACAACTATGTTTAGTTTCTGTAGCATCATAGACGTTTTATAAGAAACATATGTTTGGTGATCCTGAAAAGTTTTAATGAATGGACTCGTATCGTTTTCGAAATGATAGGTTCATTTGTGGTCGTATGTACACCATGGGAAAGATCCAGAAAACAGGAAAATGGGTACCACATCGGCTGAACGACATACAGATGAAAAAGCATAAACGGTGTGCGAACTTTGACTTTCTCGGCATGAAAGAAATACTTTTTTGCATCGGAGCGTGGCTGGAAACCAAAAATGGACATATTTCAATGACCCAAAAAACAAAAAATCATGGGTTGATCCAGGACAACTATCGACATCCACCGCAAGACCGAATCGCTTTGGAAAGAGAACAATGCTGTCCATTTGGTGAGATTAGACAGCTGTCGTATACTATAAGCTTTTTAAACCAGGTGAAACACTTAATACCGTTCGCTACCATAAACAAGTGATCAATTTGTACCATACATTGATTGAAAATGGATCAGAATAGATTACAAGACACGCAAAAGTAATGTTGCAGCATGACAACGCCCCATCACGTACCCAGCAGACTTGGCTCCTTCCGACTACCACTTGTTTTCATCAATGTCTCGCGCACTTTCCATGGAACACTTCAACAATTACAGAGATGTCAAAATATGGCTTGATGACGAGACATCCAGGGCATCCTGGATGTCTCGTCATACGAGACATAGCAGGGCATCCACAAATTGCCAGAAAGAAGGGAAAAATGTGCAGCTGCGATAGCGTATACTTCGAATAAATCATTTTTTACCTTTCTTCCAAATTAAACGTGTTTTTATCACACTTTTATTTGCTTCACCTGTATCTATCTATGTAACGGAATCTTTGAACGTCCTTTTCACCCACTTCAAAACGTGAGATTAAATTGAAACATTGCACACTTCATCAAGGACCGATGACAATAAAATAATTTAATAAGTTCGTCCCATTATCCTGAACAGGATGGTCAGGATCAAGGATTTGCATTCGGGGAGGGAGCCTGAGACACGGTTACAACGCTCAAGGAAGGCAGTTCGAAAAAACATTTTTTGAAATAAAATTAAAAAACAAATTTTAAATTCAAAAAACACGCTTTTATAGCAGGTCGAACTTAAAAATGAAAAATAAATTATAGTTTAAAAAAACTAAAAAACACGCTTTAATGGTAAACCGAACTAAAAGGTAAAAATAATTTTTAGTATAAGAATAAAGTGAAAATTAATATGTCATTGTAAAAAAACGTGGGGTGCTTTGTACCATATTTTCATTCTAACTATACTTCTAGAAACGGTACTGATGGAATATTTATATCAACTGACATCGAGCACCCCACGTTTTTTTTTTCACAATGACATATTAATTTTCTCGTTCAAAGCTTTCTTCTTATACTAAAAATAATTTTTAATTTTTTGGTTCGGTTTACCATTGATGCGTGTTTTTTTTAAGTTTTTTTAAACTATTATTTATTTAAAGAAAAAATTAAGAATTATTAATCGTCACACCTGGTAATCGATAAAAAAATTAATTGACAGTTATTCAATTTCATGTTAAACATAAAAAAAATAGACAGTGAACCGAAATAACAAAAAACCCGGACAAAAATCTAAAACTAAAAACCCACGACACAAGATCTATTATTCCTGAACAAAACAACGACCATTAGATTATTCGTAACAACATAACATACAATTATCGTCATCAACGTCTTTGACGTTTATAACTATTATCCAAGAAGAAAGTTCCCGTTCCTAGCCGATAACCTTATAATTATATTGACTTTTCCTCTAAAACAAAACAACGTTCTATCCATTCATTCGATCGCTGTGTAATCTACAAAATAACAATTTTATTATTTGCGATACGAACGGTGCTTTTGAGCGTTATCGAGTCGAAATTTTTTCGAAACGCCCGTAACAGCTATGTATCGAGTTGAGTATACGATGGTTTCGAGTGTCGATATGGACCACTGTATTGGCGCTCTCTTCAAAAAACAATCAACGAGCAATTATCGGTATTGATTTGAAAAGAGAAAGTGTTATTTTTTATTTGTTATGGTTGTCAGAAGGTAAACAGCGGATTGGGTTTGGTTTTGCGCCACAATCAGCCACGCTTAAAAGAAAATTGTAAGGTTAGTAATAACCTGAATGGTTTAGATTTACCGGAAGAATTAAAGGTTCCAAGTGGTGGTAAAGTATAATACTAGCATTAAAATCCAAATGTAGCAAAACTAATTGTATAAAACATAAAAGTGCGCACGTCATTGAAAAAGAAAACGTAGTTGTGCGCTATGAAGACGATTCCATAAGAGATATACAGGATTGTCCAATGAAGCCGAAGTGAAAGAACATTAAAACGAGGCACAATGATACATACAGAGGTGATCTGGTAATTTTTATTTGATCTTGAAGAACGAATAAACGCATATTTTGAAAATAATATTCCCCTCGGATTCGTCTGGTGTATATATCTCATATCGCGTGGTATATGTTTAATGGTGACCTGAATGTTTCGTTTAAGATCAAGAATTGTTCGAGGTTTGCTTCTCTACTGGGCGTGGTAGTTAATAATTCTTAATTTTTTGTTATAAATAACACGTTTAATTTGGAAGAGAGGTAAAAAATGATTTATTCAAAGTATGTGCCATCTCTAGCTGCATATTCTTCCCAACTATTTAAAAGTACCATCTTCCCATATACCATGGGTATATAGGAAGATATCAAGCGGCAAAGTGTAGTCAACAAAATGTTTGTCCTTTATTTAACAAACATCATACAAGTTCAGAATGTAATTCAAACATAAGGGAGTGTACTAATTGTAAATTTGCACATGATGTCCTGAAGACACCACATATTAAATACTAAATATAATCACACAGTGTTTGATAAAAATTGGAAATGTTATAAACGAGCAGTTGAAAGAACGAAGAGAAGCTCCACTAACAATATAGATATTTGCACATTAATATACAGAGAATGACGACTCACATGTTGCAGCTGAGGCAGTTTGTAGAAGAGAAAAACCCATGGGTCTTGTGTGTTACTGAAACACATGTAACATGAGAGGTGGAAGAGAATGAAATTAATATAACTGGATATACGACTGTTATATGTTATTCGGATAGTCGTCATACAAGGGGTGCTATTATTTATATTAAATCTAGCTTGAAACATTGGGTGGAACTGAAAACAAGGTGCATGGTGTTAGGGTCTAAAGCAAACTGTAAAAGATTTAATGAATTAGGGTTAAAAATAAATATAAACAATTGTTATATTAAAATTGTAAATAAAATTAAATACTTGGAAGTGCTGTTGGATCCTCAGCTAACATTTTGTAATCATATCAGTTATCTATGTAGAAAGATTGGGAAAAAATAAGGTTCTTAGTCGTATATCGTCACATTTATCACCCTGGTCGAAGAGACTTGTGTACAATATTATAGTTTTGCCCCATTTTACTTACTGTATATCTGGGCTGATATCAAGTAATAAGGAGAGTATTGGTAGCCTCCAAATATAGTAGAACAAGGCTATGCGTGCCTTGTGGCTAAGTTGCATGAGTGTAATTATTGTGAATGAAAGCACAGCTGACACCAGCACAAGATTTTGACCCATCCGTATATATGATATTAGTAGGCGCAATTTCTCTAATTATTTGAGGGAAAATACGGTTGGGAGAAGAAAGTCCAAGGAGAGGATTGTTGTACGGCAGAAGACTTAGGTTGGGTATGCAAAGAGGGGGAGTCCAAGGAGGAATAGAAGTTAAAGAGATAGGGTGGCACAAGGGAAGGGACAAAGAGTAAGCATTCATTCTTTCGATGTCCCTGCTAAGAACAATTATAATGTACCAATTGTGGGCCTCTTCAATGCCCGCCCACATACTGTTAAATAATTATTTGAAGCAATAGAGCGTTTTATCATGAACAGTGTCAATTATTGCCTTTTCGTTGTATTTTCTTTTATTACGATTTCTTAAAATTTTTCTTACTCTTATTTTTCTTGTATATTACCTTTGTTTTGTTACTATTACCAGCATATGCTAAATAAACTGTATATTTATTTATTTATCTCTCTGTAATATGTGAATGCCTTCCCAGAAAAGCCGTACATCTTTTGAGGTGGTCCAGTCATCAAGCCATTTATCGACATCTCCGAAATTGTTCAAATGTTTCAAGAAAGGTGCGTGAGGCACCGATGAAAACAAGTGGTATTCGGAAGGAGCCAACTCTGGTGAGTACGGCGGGTGGGGCAAGAGTTCGCAGCTAAGTGCAGATATGGTGTCTCTGACCGCTTTCGCTGTGTGTAATGGGGCGTTGTCGTGCTGCAAAATCACTTTTCGTCTTCTTCCAACAACTTGGCATCTTCAAATGTTTTCGGTTGAGCTGGGGTTTCTTTGTCTTGCAAGTCAAAATCACCACTTTTGAATAGTCCAGGGGTCGCCAGTGGGGCACATATAACCAAATTTCGAAATGGGAATAGAAAAATGCGTCGCTACAAAAAATTTTACATTTCTTAGTATCATACACATACATTTTGCTGTGTAGAAATACGAATGTAACTGTCATACATCAAATTTTCAAATAGGTACCTAAATAATAAACTTTTACTAAACTCACCATAGGACCATGACTATTAAATCTGTTTATAGTTGAAGTTCATCCTCCTAAATTTCTGAGCAGCAAAGTGGTCGGTGCCTTGATCTTTAAAATTTGAAATTGACTTCACAAGTTTTTTTATCAATTAATTGTTAACGCACACACCAGTTCCTGGCCTATAGTGTTTCTTAGAAATATTTTGATTTGTTTGAGGGTAGAGAAACATCTTTCGCTTTCGACAGTCCTTGGGGACGGTACACAAAACAGTCAGCAATTCCACAGATTCAGTAAATGTTGATGTTAAATTGTTTTGGATAAACATTTGTAACAGCGGCACAGCCCCACTGTGTTTCATAAAATCGTCCCGTGCGTACACTACAGAGAGTTCATTTTTTAATTATAAGTAATTTACGTTTGCAAACAGGTTACACGCAGTTTTAATGTCTTCATTTGGAAATACGGCTCGATATTCACCAATTTTTTCAGTTTCAAATAAATTTGCAACAGTTAGGTATACATCGAAACTAAAACGTTCATGAACCTGTATGGTTAAGGTATCACAGATTTCCTTACATGTTCCCGACATTCGGATTGGGGTCTTCCTTGTCAGTAAATTTCCGTTTCTTTCTGCGATTCTCTATGATCGTTGTAGATTCTTCACCAGTTAAGTTACCAAATTCTTGATTCATTTGTATTTCTATATTGTCTTTAATATTTTGAATGGCTGTTGAAAAAGTTACTAGTAAAGTAAGTTAAGTGAGAATTTCAGGCACCATTTTAGCACACACTTTTTGCATGTTAAAATTGTTACAGTTGAACCGCCAAGAGACTACTCATGCGTCATCAAATGACATCATAAATATCCTATATCATAGACATTGTCTCAATATGTTCTATTTCTTTGCCGAACGAGAGAGAAGGAGATAAAGAATCAATACGTACATTTTCGGGTAAGAGCAGTACGTTCGATAGTGTACAGCGAGGTAGAAAGAGAAAGTAACAAATAATTAATTGTTCGTACCAGTCTTTAAAAGTTCCTCTTCTGAGTTCAGTGGTACTGTTTTGGTTGTCATTTGACTTGTTTTGTTATTGTGTTTTAGTGAAATTTTATGCTGTAAAGTCCAGTTTTATTGTAAAGTAAGTTCTTATATTAACTACTGTTATTGATTATTTTGTTATCGGTAAGTATTTGTAAAGATTCATAAAGTTTTATTTACTTCAATAATTCTAACCTAACCTTGTACAATATGTATAAAGAAAGTAAGTCATTTAAATATAATGAATACATATTAATTGTTTGCCAGTTGTACCACATATGCCTTTTATTTTTTCACATTAGCAAACATTTTGGCTCTATAATTTAATAGAAAACTGTAAAATCTTGAGCTGACACCTATCTTACTTAAGTTTAGCACAAACATTTGACATATCATGCTATTCCTGGTAAATAATAAAATATTTAGGTATTACCAATCATTATTATAGTACCAGAAATTAATAATTTTTACCAAAACATTCCATTATCAAAAATAAATCTGCTTGAGGTCTACATGTATATACAGTGTACATACAAGTGTGTCGACTAAAACTAGATTATGATATAGTTTAATTTTCAACAAACAGTTTCATAAACAAAAAATACAAGTATAGCTCTTACTTATGTCTCATAACATATTTTTTTCATTTGTAGAGAAGCATGTAACTATCAAAAGCCTTAATACGGAGTTAGGAAGAAAGGAAATTGTTAGTATGGGTCGTAAGAAAGAATATTTCTGCCTTAAGAGCTTGCCTTCTTCGGAAATATATGGAAAATCGTAACAGCACATTCAGACGCCAAATTATATTCCTAGATGAGACCTGGATTTATTCAACAGGCAAAAAAAAAATTATTGGCAAGACAATAGTGTTAAAAATGTCCGTAAGCCAGAAGGATATGATGGGAAAACCTTTTATAATCATTTATGCCGGCTCTTTGAAAGGATTTCTCCAGGGTGTAAGTTTAGTGTTCGCCTCAAAATCGTTGACGTCCGATTACCATGGTGAAATAAATAACACCATATTTCAAAAATGGATGACGACACAGCTAATCCCAAATTTAATTTAAATTAATAGTAATGGATAATGCACCGTACCATAGTGTACTTCAAGAAAAACAGCCCTACAGTTCCTCAATAAAGGCTGAAAAAACTGCTTGGTTAAATGCCAATAATATTATATGTGATGAAAAACTCTCAAAACCAGAACTACTGCAAGTGGCGAAAAGGAACAGAAAAGATAATTGGCAAAATTATACTCAAAATGCCTCAAAGACCAAAAAGTACCTGACTTATGGACAAATGCAGAAGTGATCCTTTTACATAAAAAAGGAGCACAGGAAGATTTAAAGAACTACCGTCCAATAAGCCTCCTATCAGTGATGTACAAAGTTTTCACTAAGATAATTTCTAAAAGAATATTAAAAAAACTGAATGACGCACAACCAAGAGAACAAGCAGGATTCAGAAGTGGATTCAGTACAATGGATCACATCCAGGTTGTACAGCAGGTCATAGAAAGGCACAACGAATACACCATGCCACTGTGCTTGGCTTTTATCGACTACGAAAAAGCATTTGATTCCATCTCAAAGCATGCGATAATGGATGCACTGCTTAGCCAAGGTGTTACCGGTGAGCCTATGTAAACCTATTAGAATCGATATATGATGGAGCTACAGCCACAATTCACCTTAATGATCTTGAAGTGGGAATTAATATAGAACGAGGTGTACGGCAGGGTGACGCAATATCGCCTATTCTTTTCTCGGCTGGTCTTGAAGAAGTATTCCGTAAACTGGATTGGGAACAGGATGGTGTAAAGATCAATGGTGCAAACTTAAACCCTCTTAGATTTGCAGATGATATTATTCTCATTTCACAAGACCCAGAGGAGCTGCAAAGACGCATACAAGAACTGCAAAGGGCTGGCGAACCATTTGGCCTGAAAATAAACCTGAAAAAGAGTCAGGTTATGTTCAATAACTTCGCTCAGGACAGAAGAATTTCAGTTTTAGGAAGGGATTTAGAGATAGTGGATAGCTTTATATATCTTGGGCAGAGGATTTCAATGGAGGGAAATACCGCCCGGGAGGTGGAACGGCGTGTTAAATGTGGCTGGCAGGCATTTGGTAGGCTCAACATAGTGTTTAAGAGCATACTCCCACTTTGCCTGAAAAGAAAAGTATTCGATCAGTGCGTTCTACCCGTTATGACATACGGAAGCGAAACCTGGACACTCACATCGCAATCAATTCAAAAACTTCGGGTGGCACAGAGGGGAATGGAAAGATGTATGCTTGGCATTACAAGACGAGACAGAAAGTCCTGCACATGGATCAGGGAACAAACAAAAGTCTGTGACATCATTGGAAGAGTAAAACAATTGAAATGGAGATGGGCAGGCCATATAGCGAGGCGATGGGACGGCAGATGGACCAAGGCAATCCTGGAGTGGATACCGCTTGATCGCAAACGTCCGCGAAGAAGACCGAAAGCACGATGGATTGATGACATCGTTAAGTATATTGGACCCGAGTGGCAGAGGAAAGCCCAGGACCGTGAAGGTTGGAAGCATGCTGAAGAGGCCTTCATCCTGCAGTGGATCGATACGGGCTGATGATGATGATGATGATGATGGTGATATATTATATATATATATATATATATATATATATATATATATATATATATATATATATATAAATATACATATATATATATATATATATATATATATATATATATATATATATATATATATATATATATATATATATATATATATATATATATATAATTGATGAACTAATAAGGGAACATGACCATGAAATTTTAAGATTTCCACCTTATCATTGTAATTTTAATGCCATAGAATTAATTTGGACTAATGCGAAGACATACTATAATAAACATATTGGTATAGGGATGGATATAATGATGAAAAAGTACAAAATATATGAATAGAAGCATTGGAACAGTGTAATGAAGAAGTATGGGAAAAGTCTGAAGCACATACAGAGAAATTAATTGAAGACTGGTTTATCCGAGAACAACACATCGTCAATGTTGAAGTTGAGCCTATAATAATCAACGTAAATGAAAGTTCTTCGTATGAATCTGATGAAGATATAGCTATGTAGTTAATGTGATTGATTAACTTATTTATACTTATTTATATACCTAATTATTTAGATATAGGAAAAATTATTAATATTTATGTATTATTGTATTTATTTATGTATTGTATTTATGTATTAAGTACCCAGTATTTAACACTATATTTAAACAGCTGTTTTTGTATGCTTTATATAATTATATGAAATATTTGAAGTGATATTTGTAATGAATGTGTAATGCAATTGTTGTAATGCAAACGACCTTTATATTCCCATACCCTGGTAACGTTTTCATCATATAAAAATTGGTCTCAACAATAATGTTTATAGAGTAAATAAAATGATTTGAATCAATAACAAATTAATTCATTGACTACATCCTAAAATTTTAACCCACAAAATTCTTCGATCGATCTATGACATAAATCTTTACAATTTCATGACAAACACTCGAAATTTTATGTTGAAATATCGATTTATAACACGTCTTATAATTTCATGTTATAAATATATACAAATACATGTATCACGAATTTAAATCATAAATATAAATATCCGTCTTTCGAGGCAGTAGCCACGTCCATTATGAAAATTAGCACTAATTTGACTAATTGATTTGATTCGTATGGATAAAAACTGATGACGCATGGGTAATCTTTGGATGGTTCAACTGTATGTAAAATTTCCGTACGCATACCGACTTTTCCAATATTATCATCCGTTTAAGACGTGGAAGGGTGACCCAGACGTGGGTCATCTTCAACGTCTTCTCGGCCATCTTGAAAACGCTTAAATCACTCATAAACACGTGCACGCGATAAACATTCATCGCTATACACTTCTTTCAATAAATTATAAGTTTCAGTAGCGGTTTTTTCAAGTTTCAAGTGACATTTCACAACAATTCGTTGCTCTATTGTTACACTAAATATTTTTCCGGCGAAACAAAAAAAAAACTGTAATGCAAACTAAAGGCTACGGTTATACAGATTTGTTTACAGAAGCGAGAGGCACTGGATTCGAAAGAGAAGGCTTCACGCTAAACAGTGCTTGGTCGCTGGCGTTTGGCGCATGCGTACTTCTATAGTAGTATCAGTCGTATATTAAGTTAAGTTATTGTCAAGAGATGGCAATGTTTTTATAATTAGAAAAAAACTACTTATTACTTACTCCTACTATAATACTGTATAATAACAAAAAAAAACATTATAATCTCCATCATAAGACACCACAGTTATACGCAGCTTCCTCGGCACGTGAACAATAATATTGATTTGCGATTATTTTATCTGCAAACACGAATAATGTGATAATTCCTTTTCGGTCGTAAATATTATTCGTAAAAATTATTCCCTATTAAATATGAACACACTGAAAATATTTCACCAAGAATCGATAGAAAATCAGAATAAAATAAATGAGTATTTTGTCAGCGTGTTCCTTTGAACATTATCATTCTTTCAGCAGAACGAGTTTTTCTTTGATCTTCGACGCTGAATTATATTTAAACACTGGATGAGCAATGTAATTTTTCGAATGAATCATCCACTCCTGGCAATGATTTGTCACTGAAGATATCCAGATTTAGCGTGTTCCTTGACATATAGGCTCTTTATTTATCGCTAAAGGTGAATGCCTTGTTTATACACAGGTTGTATAAAATCAAACAAATACAAAACATATTTTTGTATACTGGAAAACAAAAAAATATAATACCTAGTACGCTACTACGATCAAAAAATTAAGATTACTTTTAAATAAAACAAAATTATATACAGTGATGTACAAAAGTATTGCCACAGCATATTGTTTTTATAATAAAAAGTTATTATACACATTAATATAAACACTATAAACAAAAACAACACAAATGTTACTAACACAAGGTCAAAAGTTAAATTCATGGGTGACATCTCAGAGTCCTTCGAAATTAAAACTGGAGTGAGACAAGGGGATGAACTCTCGCCACTAGTTGCCACTAGTGTTCTAGAAAAAGTAATACAGGAGTGGCTTGAAAAAAATCGGCCCTGAATATTGACCAGCCCATTAAACTGGGGAGAAGCAACATCAAAATTGATCATCTGGCGTTTGCTGATGATCTAGCATTTTTGGTTCAAGATGTATTAACGGCACAAAAACAAATTGAAATCCTAAAAGAAACAGCAGAAAAGGTAGGACTCCAAATTTCCTTTGAAAAGACACAATACATGACCTGCAACAGACTAAGAACACCATTTCTAAAAACAAAATATGGTTATATCAGACCAGTCTTTCAATTCAAATATTTGGGTGAAATAATCATGGAAAATGGGTTGGAAAAAGCGGCCAATAAGGGTAAATGTCAAAAAATGGAAACGGCATTGAATCATTGATTGAACAAAAAATGCATATCTAAAAACACAAAACTGAGACATTACAACACAGTTATTAAGCCAGAATGTCTATATGGGGCAGAAGCGCTTATTT
Source organism: Cosmopolites sordidus (assembly GCA_031761425.1). Classification (NCBI taxonomy): domain Eukaryota; kingdom Metazoa; phylum Arthropoda; class Insecta; order Coleoptera; family Curculionidae; genus Cosmopolites; species Cosmopolites sordidus. The sequence goes on along the minus strand of JARFXV010000478.1, from coordinate 409 downwards.
TGAATAGAAGGACAGACATCGAGGCATTGAAAAGAAGGAAAGAAAAATCATAAGAAAAATCTTAGGCCCCAAACAAATAAATAGCACAATATACCGACTTCGAGAAAACCATGAAATCAAACAATACACAGATATACATAGCGATATGAGACAAAGAAGACTTTTTTATGGGCACATAAAACGGATGAATCCGAATAGGCTAACTAGACAGATAGTCGAATTTTATAAAAATAGGAGTAGAGCTAAAGTAGAAATAATTAAACGGATTGCTGCAATTAAAGAGGACCTAGGATCAGCAAATATTACACAAAGTGTAATTCAGGATAGAGGCTGTTTCAGACACAAGGTTAACGTTTGGAAGGTTGGCCAGTTGTTCCAAGACTGGAACAACTTGATCTGACGAAAGAAA